>JAKELK010000471.1:0-38353 GCA_021525775.1 Lactarius deliciosus | reverse complement strand
GTTGGTATAGTACGAGGCCATGCTCGTGGAAGCGTTGTGCTGCAAATAGTTGATGAAGATGTCCTGCGGATTTTGCACGACTCCACCGCGGGAAGGATATACAGCGGCGCAATTGTCGTCAGGGTATCTGGAATGGAAGTGAGAAGCCTCGACGGTAATCGTGAGGACCGGGTATTTACCGCTCGACTGCAAGACTGAGAATACTGCTTGAATAAGAAGATACGATGCCAGTATCCCACACGCTTTCTGGGGTCCAGGACGTTTGAACGCTAGGAACGATGAGTAGATTGTCCTTTTTGGGATCAAGGGATTGTTCGCGATTTGTTGTATCAGGGTTCCTACTTCTCCGAAGTAATCAAATGGTGAATAACTCTGACGAATTTTTATAGTTCTTACTTCGAGCTTTGACATGTAAAGTGATCTGACCGACGGCCGGTGACCGTGAGACCGAGCCCCGTAAAGATCATAGGCTCATTCCCTGCCTGGAAACCTAACAAATAGTCGCCAAGGATTTGCTGACCATTTTCAACGATCTCCAGGGAAAACGGCGTTGTGTTTAAGAAAGGGATGCCTTGTATTCATGAGTATCAGGGGACGGGGGGAGTGGCGCGGGGAGACGGACCAATGGTACCAGTGGGTGTTCGTGAGGCTGGATATGTTCGCCATGAGGTACAGCAGATCTGTTGTGAACGCCAACGGAGGTGTACCCGTCGGGTTGGAGGTATTATTTGTATCCTTTGCGAGCATGCGGCCGTTCGGAAGACTTTCCACCAACTCTGCGTTCTCCTGCGAGTTGCCACCAACGCGCACTTGGACCCAGCCGACTCGCTCGACTAAATTTGCCATCAGGTTCAAGAACGGGACCTGCAAGTAGGAGCTGATGCGCATCGGCACCAGGTATGGGACTGGGCGTGGAAAGCAGCTCACCTGTTCTTCCCACTGAGATCGTCGCCTGTCGGTCAGGGCATCCAACGGCGAATGGCACGAGGACTCACAGACTTGATTCGACACCGACATCTCGATAGAGAACCCAAAGAAACCACCATTTTGAGGGATCGATAAATTGGGTATGCCCCCAGTGCTCGTGAGTTGCACTGGAACCTGCGTGGGGATCGGGGGGTTGGGAACGGCAGGCGGGTTCAGAATGGTAGGGTCATATGCGGCTGCTCCTGTGTAGCTAGCGGCAGCAGCAGCAGCAGTGTTGGTGTAATTGAGGGAAGAGCCACCAAAGATCACCTGGTTTTTGGGCTGGTAGACGCTGTATTGGGCATTGACAATTGTGACCCAGACAATGGAGACGGAGACAGAGAAAAGGAGACGCATGAAGTGACAAAATAACTCGTAGACACGGCAGTTGGTGTCATAATTAAGCCTGGCTAATATAGTCCCGAGCACAACATCAATAAAAACGAGCGTTTAGTCGAAGCATTTAAAGCGCTTACGGATTTGTGCTAACCATTTATTAAACGCTCCACTTGTTCAGAAGACCGCGACGGGTATGGAAGGCTTCGCCGTGTATATAATGTACACATGACGCCCGCGCCGGTCGGATTAATTTTGGAGTGCATGCTCCAAGGATTCAGACACTGGCATGACTTGAAACAAGCAATTTTAACCAATGACCGTGCGACTTACGTCTACTCACGACTGCATCTCAGTTGTGGATGTGTGGGTGCTGGGTTGTTCCAATACTGGGAAGCCGGGGTTGCTTCTACAAAAAGAACCTAACTGAAGGAGTGAGTTAAATTGACAATCATTGGCACGCCTATCACGGACGCACCTGGTAATTGATCACAGCAAGGCAGCGAGGGCCGACTCTGACGACCCGGTCGTCTTCACTTATTGTGATTGGCTTTCTTAAATTACCGAGGGACTGGTGGACAGGACCCGTCGCTCCCACCGTGGTTCCTCCTTGCTGAGATATCAAGAACGTGATGGTGGAACATAACAGACGAGATTAGACTCAGAATTAGGTGATTCACCAACCACACTCAGGCTCCGTCGCGGCATGTTCCCTAACTGGGTAACTGCTATCAAGCACTTCGTCGTTAGGTTTCACAGTTACGACACGAAGCTTGCATGGAGCATCCTGGCATCGAACTTCTCATCAAAAAAAACTAGATGTTGAGTATGGCCGCACAAACTACCCTGTCGGCTTTGGATTCTAATGTGTAGCAGAAATATGCTTTTCCGAAACGATAGCCTGGCGACCTCAAACAGGGCAAGAGTGGTGGCGAGGTAGGCCGGAGAGCACATATGTCACCTATGTCCGGAATGTTAGGAGGGGGGCGAGCATGAGCTACTGGGCCGCGTGCGATTGCGTTTCCATTTTGTTCGTCAGGCCGGGCTAGGGTTAGCATGGATATGGAGGGCACGGAGAGTCAGGCGGTAGACGACGTACTGCTTGCCGCACAGAGGGGCTTTTCTGCACCATACCGATGACCCACTTCACGCTGTCCGAGGGCAAGCAGAGCCAACCCTGCATCGGATCCCACATGTACACTCCAAGGCTCTAGCTCCCCCGAGATCTGAAATCACGAGACCATGTCACTGACGCTCCCGCACGCAGCCACACACACGCGATAACTGAAAATCAGCACAAAGAGTGCAAAAATCAGAGAGTTGCCAGTGAGGCACATCGTGACGGCATAGGTGGAGGGATAAGTAAACAAGTGCATGCGGGAAAAAATCAAACGTCTAGGCACGGTCACGTGCAATGGCGGAACTGTGTGTTCCAAAAATGGTAGTCCAAAGATTCAAGTTGTCGCCATCTTTAAGTATTGACCGCCATGGGGACCTAGGTGGAACACTGGCAGAACCAGGGATGCAAAATGGAAGGGGGAGATCGCGGAGACGCCGGGGGTGGTGCTGTATGTATTGCAGGCGCTGGGAGAACCTTTTCTGCACTCGGATTCACAAGTACGTGACCGTCGATGGTAGAGGATACTGACTGGGTCGATGTTAAAGGGGATGTCGACAGTACTCAGGCTGGCGGTGTTTGGTGGGATTGTTGAGGTGTCTGGAATTACAGGCGGGACTACATTGCACTCGGAAGAACCGGAACTGGTGGAGCTAGCGGTGAGGTGTAACTTGACGCTTTCCCGGGCAGGTCCTGGATGCGGCGCGACCTCAGGTGCTCGGATCGCGGAAATGCTCGGAAATGCATCGTTGGCTTCGCTTTGTCCATGACTAGGTCACACGCAAGCCGTGTGGTGCGGGTGCCAGCCTCTGCAAGGTTGCCGAGTCCTCCAGGGAGTAGGTCTTAGGGTAAGTGTATACTGCCTGCTGACCCGGGCGCTGCCTGTGGTACGATTCGAATCGCTCCCGATAGTGCACTGTGGAAGCTCTGCCCCTAAGCGGGGAAGGACCACATTGCGCGAGGACGTACTTCTCGGCTTTTTCGCACTCCTCCAACAAAGTACGCTGTGCTTCCGTCCCGCTCGGCTCAGCGCGGCGTCGGGTTCTGGTGCGCGTGACCCCTGCACTCGTCTGGTTGGCCAGTAACGCTCCTATGCACTTCTTGAGAGTCATGGGCGAGGGCGTCAAGCCGTGGGCGGGCGGAGACTCTGGAGCTAGCAAAATTACGTGGACTGGATCGGCGGCGTCTTCGTTGGAGGGAAAAACGTCGCGCAGCGAGTATACTTACGAAGGGCACAGAGCACCACCACGCAGGTGTGGAACCATGAGCACCTCTCGATAGTATTCCTCAAACGCACCATGAAGACCAAACGTCACGGCGGGACTCGAGCCAGCCCGCCACCAGCTAGTGCTCTAGATTCGACCTATGATAGCACTTGACAAAAAAAATGGCGTTGCGTTCGTTGTCCGGGACGACATCACTCACTGGCACTTGTTACAAAATCGTTATTCGCATTTTTCTGGCTCACGACGTCAGTTACAGTCATGACAGTCTCTGAAAGCCTTTCTGAATGACGCTCCGTTGGGCCATCTTGCATCATGCATCGTGAATTGCTGGTGATATATATGTATATGTGGACCATCACATGTTCGAGGCGCAATTTCGACTCTGTTGTGACATCATTATCCTGTCCCGGATATCTGGAAGAAACTGTAAAAGGTCACCAATCTCTGGCTCGCATCGGGAATATGTGGCAGAAATACGGTGGAAGATAGCTCGTTCGGATGGAAGATAGAGATAGATGCCTTATCTTCCATTCGCACGAGCCAACGAGCGAGGGGCGCGTCTGAAATGCAAATGTCTACATAATGATGTGCTCGCGAATAGATCCTAGTCCATGGGTAACGACGACTGCATACATACAAAACAAAAGCAAAACAAACCCATCCGTCTTTCACAGCCACCTCCGCGCGACCACGACCGCGCCCAGCGCAGCAGCGAACAGGGCGAGCGCGCCCGTGGCGCGCAGCGCCGACGCGGAGCTGCTCCCAGGGCTCGTCGCGCCGCGGACGTCCTCCATCCCCGAGTGGCCGTACGACGTCGCGAGCATGGACGGGTCGATGAAGATCGTGTTGACGGTGCGTGTCTGTGCCGTCGTCGGGTACGTGACGGTCGAGGCGGGCGAGACGGCGCTGAGCGCGTCGCTGGTGAGGAAGACGAGCGCGAAGCCCGGCGCGGGCACGGGCACCGCGCAGGTGTTGGCCGTCGTGTCGCACTGCACCGTCGTCACTTTCAGGTCCCCGACCAGCCGCCCGTCCGACTCGAAGTTGTTGCCGAGCGTCTGCAGCACCCGTGAGATTCATCACAACTCGAAAAAGAAAGGAGCTCTCGTACTTGACCCGCCCATGTGAAATTGCCCTTCGCAGAAACAGAGTCGGCCAAGAGGTATCTATTAAACCAGGGCGGTGAAAGGCGGCTCGTGGGGTGATTGATGGGTACCTACTTGACTTGCACTTGCGAAGGCGTCGCGTTGCCCTGGCCCGTGGTACCGCCGCCGATGGAGATAGTGGCGGTATACGTCGACGCACCTGTCGAATCTGTTACAAAATTGAATAGCGCCACTTTTGTTGGTGCGCCGTTCTCATATACGGCATAGATCGGAGTGTTGATGTTGCTCGTGAGATCAACCACCTGCGACGTATTGTGCGGCCCCAACGCTTCGGCCATGGCGAGGGCAGAGTAGTAGACGGGCCCGACGGTCCATTGGTGGAACGTGGATTGGTTGGTCGGTGGTGGGGTAAACGGATTGTAGTACGCGTTCTGTCCACCGACGTGGAACAGCGCGGCCGTAAAATTGCTGTATGCCATCGTGAGCGCCCAGTCGAGCGCCCAAAGCGCCGCACCGAATGAATTGGAAATTCCCGGAAAGCCGGAACACGAGGCGGTGTTGGTCTCGAACATGATGAACGACTTCCCGTTCTGAACGGCAAACGCGGTCGAGTTGACATAGGACGAGAC
This sequence comes from Lactarius deliciosus, assembly GCA_021525775.1. Classification (NCBI taxonomy): domain Eukaryota; kingdom Fungi; phylum Basidiomycota; class Agaricomycetes; order Russulales; family Russulaceae; genus Lactarius; species Lactarius deliciosus. The sequence goes on along the minus strand of JAKELK010000471.1, from coordinate 32,976 downwards.
AAGGTTGGTGGAAGCGTTGTGTTGTAAGTAGTTGATGAAGATGTCCTGCGGATTTTGCACGGTTTCTCCGAGGGCAGGATATAGCGCGGCGCAGTTGTCGTCAGGGTATCTGGAAAAGAAGTGAGAAGTCGCGACGCTGATTGTAAGGATCAGGGACTTGCCGCTCAACAGCGAGGCTTATGATACTGCTTGAATAAGAAGATACGATGCCAGTATCCCACACGCTTTCTGGTGTCCAGAGAACTTGGACGCTAGGAACGATGAGTATATTGTCCCTTTTGGTGATCATGGGATCGTTGGCGATTTGTTGTATCAGGGTTCCTACTTCTCCGAAGTAATCAAATTGTGAGTAAGTCTGAAATTTCCATTAGTTCCTACTTTGAGCCGGGGGAATAAGTGAGCTGACCGTTGGCCGGTGACCGTGACTCGCATAGAGATCGGGTTCGTTTCCGGCTTGCAAACCTATCAAGTAATCGCCGAGGATTTGCTGACCATTTTCGGCGATTCCCAGGGAGAACGGCGTTGTGTTGAAGAAGGGGACGCCTGAATCGACGAGTTTCAGGGATGGAAAGAAGGGGGGGAAGCGTAAAGAGACGAACCAAGGAACCAGTGGGTGTTTGTGAGGCTTGAGATGTTCGCCATGAGGTACAGCAGATCTGTTGTGAACTCCAACGGGGGTGTGCTCGTCGGGCCCGAGGTATTATTTGTATCCTTCGCAAGCATGGTGCCGTTCGGAAGGCTTGCGACCAGCTCCGCGTTCTCTTGCGAGTTACCACCGACGCGCACTTGGACCCAGCCAACCCGTTCAACGATGTTTGCCATCAGGTTCAAGAACGGGACCTGTAAGTAAGAGCTGATGGACACTAGGCGTGAGAGTGGAGTGGAGCGTGGAAAACAGCTCACCTGTTCTTTCCCACTGATATCATGGTTGCCCATCTGTCAAAACACCCAACAGCGAATGGCACGAGAACTCACAGACTTGATTCGACACCGACATCTCTATAGAAAACCCAAAGAAAGCACCATTCTGGGGGATCGATAGATTCGCTATGCCCCCGCTGCTCGTTAGCTGCACTGGAACCTGTGTGGGGATCGGGGGGTTGGGAACGGCAGGCGGGTTGAGGACGGTCGGGTCATATGCGGCTGATCCTGTGAAGTTGGTGGCAGCTGCTGGTCCAGTGTAGTTGAGGGCAGAGCCACCAAAGATCACCTGGTTCTTGGGCTGGTAGACGCTGTACTGGGCATTGGCAAGCGCAGCCCAGGCAAAGGAGAGGGAGAGGGAGAAACGAAGACGCATGGGGAAACCGAGGAGCACCTAGAAACAGCACTTGAGGCCATAATAAGGCCAGGCCAGGTTGCAATGTGGGAGCCAAAAATAGCACGCAGCGACAGATCAGATATGGAGGTGCTGCGCCGCGGTATATAATTAGCCCATGGCGCCCGCGGTCGAATTAGTTTTACACTAACCAAGACAAGGGATTTTGACCTATGACACACTGTGTGATCCATGCACACCAGCACCTCTCACTGGCCCGAGGTGGGTGGATGGACAGTTCCAATACTGGGAACCGTGGGAGTAAGCCGACCTGATTGGTGATTGATTGCAGAGCAAGGCGCCACTGCGCGCCACTTCCATACTGTCTCCCGACTCGGAACTGTCCCAGCTCGGACCCGTACTCTGTCAGTTTACAGTACTTGGTTTTTCTTATGTGGAATTGGCTGTCATTCCCACCGTGCACGTGAAGTTGCTCTCAATAGAAAGTTCCCAGTCAAGATTTCCTCCTGACTCCCATCAAGAACATCACCATGGTGGAGTTGACAGACGATGTTCGACGGGAAATTGGTCAGGTGAGGCGATTCACTCCACAACTCCATCGCAGCATGTTTCCTAACTGGGCAATCGAGCATTTCGTCGTTGGGTTTCATGGCTACGACGTGAGTCCCGACATTGAACTTCTCATCAGAGACTATCATGTTGGGTAAGGCAGTTCGATTACCCCCTGTTGGCTATGAGTTCTGACCACACGAATATCCGGCAGAAACATTATTCTCATGAAGCGCAACGTTAAGAGTATGCCCCCTCTGTTGCGTGGAACGGTGATTTGAGCAGCGTACGCGCGGACAGGCGCAAAGCAAGTGCACGCACTGGTGCAGAAGTTGCAGCAGATAGCTAAGAGTGCAGGGCACGAACGTCCGCTCATGATTGGGATGGATCAAGAAAACGGTCTGGCTTACCATTCGCGACACCTGATCGGGAAACTCACGACGAGATGATCGGTGCTGCTGCGGCAGGCCTTGTCTCCGCTTTTAGCGTTGCCCGTAGCAACGACGCTGGTACCCAATTGTCCGTGCGAAGCGAACGATCATTCTTGGAACATTAACAAGAGCTTCGCGCTGACAGTCCAGGGGCAATGGCACTTGCCGCTGCTGGCTCGCCGGACGTCGCGGAGCGCATCACGGAAGCATCTGCGCTTGAGCTGAAGCTCGCCGGAATAAACTGGGCGTACAGTCCCGTCGGAGACGTGAACAGCGATCCGCGAAACCCTGTCATAGGCTCGTTCTTATCCATGTGCCATCGCGCGTTCTCACACATTCCCTCCCTTGCAGGTGTCCGGTCCTTTGGCGACGGTACAGTATACGGCGTGACTCTGGACAACGTGGTGCTCATCGTGTCTATTTGTAAGTCCCGGAGGAGGTCTCAAAATACGTGACCGCTGTCCGCCGCGGCCTGACCAAGGCCGGTATCGCACCGTCGGTCAAGCACTTCCCCGGTCACGGCGACACGCACATCGACACGCACATAGCCCTTCCAATCATCTCCAAGGACGCTGCCTCGCTCGCCCAAAGCGACCTTATTCCCTTCTGAGCGGCGTCCGACGCCGGCGTCGCGACCATCATGGTGGGCCACATGGCCCTCCCCGCCATCACTGGCGATGCGGTGCCCGCCTCGCTCTCACACGCAGTGATCGGCGGTCTGCTCCGCGACTCTCTCGGATACGGCAGCGTCGTGGTCACCGATTGTCTCGAAATGGAGGCCGTCGCAGCGCGCGACGGCGGCGTCCCGGCCGCCGCCATCGATGCCCTGCGCGCAGGCGCCGACATTGTCATGATATGTCATCGTATCGACCGCCAACGAGGAGCCCTGGACGCCGCATACGGCGCGATACAGAACGGGGCCCTCGGCCAGGCGGGGCTGCGCGCGAGCGGACGGCGCATCGCGGCTCTGAAAGACGCGTTTGCGGGCGGCTGGGAGCAGGTGCTCTGGCGGGAATCATTCGACGAGGCCGGATGGGTCCGTTTGAAGGCGGCGCACGTGGCGCTGAGCCGCCAGACATACGCGGCCGCGATCGCGCTCGTTCGGAACCCCAGCGCCGTCGTCCCCCTCCCCAAGTCCGGAGCCACGGTGGTCCTCACCCCGCGCATGGAGTCGCTGAATCTTGCCGTGGACGACAACGACGACGCGGACGGCCACACCGCGGGGTCATCGTACATGGCGCTCGCGGAAAGCGTGAGCAGACGTGTGGACGGCGCGTCGGTGCATGTCGTGTATTCACCGGATGAGCCGCTCGGCGGCGTGGAGCTGGACGACGCGGCCTCCGTGCTGTTCGTGACGCGAAACGCCGATCGCTCGACGTGGCAACTGGACCGGCTGCGGGAGGTCCTCCGGCTGGGGAGGGAATCGCGGAGGGTGGTCGTGCTCGCGAGTTATACACCGTACGACCTGCTGGCAGCGCCGCCGGACATCGAAGGACTGGGTGACGTCGGGTACGTAGCGAGTTTCGAGTTTACAGCGGGCGCTTTGGATGCTGCGGCTGCGGTGATCTTTGGAGAGGAGGTTGCGAAGGGGAAGGTGCCTGTTTGTGGAGCAAATGTACTCCCTGATTGGTTTCCATAGAGCTTCTACTTTGGTTGTCGTATATATCCCTTTCTTCCTTGATAGCTCTGATCGTCAAGACTGCGTCATTTGGAATCCAAGAGTAGCGAACGTGTACTTACTATGAGGACGACCTGCATCCCTTGGTCGACCAACAGCCTTACAATAATCACTCTTATCGAGCGCTCTTAATGGCATGTTCTGTCTCGGTCAGTGTCAAGTGGATCCGGACGGACCAATCCCGTGATCGCGACGCGACCCTTGTTTGTCTTTTCTGTCATGGCATCCGATAGCGCAACACCCAGTAAGCGATGGACTCAATTCTATGCGGCCCTTCAACTCGCTATTCAGAGCGCCGCGCACAAGTGGACGTCCGTGTCCCCCCGCTCTATATTCTGTGTACCAGTTGTTCAAAGAGGACCCTTCCTTGACCTAGTTATAAGGACTTCTCCGAATGTTTTCCTCTTTGGTGCGAGGAGCAACCCAACGGCGCAGAGGGCGTCTTCAAAACCGTCTCGAGCTTCATCGAAACTCACATCATCGTGCGCCCCCACCCCTCAACAATCATCTCTACCTCTCTAAGTTATCTTTCTCATAGAACGGCACGGACAAACTATACGAGCAGTACGACGTCCAGAAACGGATCGATGTTCTACATGGCGTCGTGACCGAAGCACGCACACGACGCCAACGGGGGGAGACACCTACCGCGGATCGCTGGCGTGAGGACCTGCAGCCGCGGGAAGCGACGCGCGGGCGGACGATACCTACCCTCGAACGCGAACGGGACTTGCTCCGTGCGCGACTCGCGCAGGTGCGTCACCAAACGTACAGACAAAATTTACATTGATTGATCAACGCAGATGAAGAAGGAAAACATGGAGCTGTACGATCAAGTGCAAGAGAACGTGGCAGCACAGGAGCGAACGGAGGCCAAAACTGCGGAGATTTTCGCATTTTTTGACGAGGTTCGTGCGAAAACACCCTGTGCGCTGTGCTCTCGGACTGAGTAGTCGCCTGCTGGTCAGATCTACGCCAAGTGGCGGGAACTGCCACTGGAAGACGTGCAGGCGTGGACGCTTTTGACAACCGAGACACAAAGTGCTATAAACCCTCCTCCATGACGATGGTAACGGAGTTTTCTTGGCGTTTTATTTACATGTACACTGTCTCCACATACACGGTTGTAACCACCTCGTTTCGTCCGCGCCTAATACACACACTCCCCGAGATGAGGTCGGTTCGAAAAATGTTGCGCTACTGCCGTACTCGTACGTGAGCCCGAGGTGGCGGTGCAGATACGTTGGCTGGACCTCTCGGGAAGGACTGCAGATGATTGCCGGAAGGGGAGACGACACCAAGCAAGGGCTATGAGAGATGTCAGTAGTACCGACATGAGGCACGAATGGGGACGGAGGGCGGGTATGGAGGAGCCGTTGCGGGTAGACGGGTAGAAAAATAAAATAAAAAGAAATAGGATATTGGGTGCTTGATCTAACAGTCACGTCCCTCATCAAACTAGTTCCCCGTTCTCGTTTCTTCTACTTGCTCATCTCATTTCATCCTTTTTCTTGCTTGTCTCTTCTCTCTTTTCCTATGCGAAAATTATTTACAAGGGACAAGCCCAAGCTCGCCAAAGTCACCCCGGCTTCGAGGGATGTCCCTCCTCCAGATCTTACTTCGTCCAATTCTTCCGAGGTCACTTTTGTACCGTCTTTCTCTCTTTTCTGAATCATCTCATCCTCGCAACAGGATTTCCATGCGACGCAACCACATCATCCGCATTTCCAGCCATTACAAGCCCTTCACCAGCTCCGTCCCACTTCCGCCGCCCGTGACACCCACCATCCAGCACCCTCGTCTGACGATGAACACTGGCACGTCCTGCCTTCAGAATCCAACCACGGTTCCGCAGATACCGCAAAGCTCGTCCCTTTAACTTCTTCTCGCTCGTCTTCTCTCGCCTCCCTCCCTCCAGGGGCATCACCGCCCCTCGCCAACCCGTCTGTTACTACCACGCGGACCGCATCACCATTTTCGGGAACAAACCCTGCCCGTTCATCCCATCCCAAGGAGACCAGAGAACGAGAGAAAGATCGCCGCGGAGGTGCCGCCGCGGTCAGCATCCTCAACGCCCTCAACCCCCAGTTCGCACCTCCCCCACCAACCAACAACGTCGACGCCACACGCACTATCCGCGACGACGATACCGTCGTATATGCTCCGAGCGAGGGTTCTTTCCGTGAAGAAAAAAGGGAGCGCGGTGGTTTTTGGGCTTGGGCTAGTTCGGGCGGCGAGCGTGATAGGGACCGGCGGGAGATCCATCCACGGGAAGATGGTCAACAGGATCTCATGAGAATGATCGGTATTGCCCCTTTGCACTCCCAGCCGATCTCTCTCGCTCACCCCCCCCTTTTTCTTCTTAGGTTACCTGACCGCTACCTCGTCCGAGGACTGGGCCGTCGTTCTCGAGGTCTGCGAACGTGCTTCAGCTACCGAAGCGAACGCCAAAGAAGCCGCAAAGGCTCTTCGTAGGGAGTTCAAGTGCGTCACCCTCGTTCTGACCTATCCATTTCTTCTCAATCCGCTCTAAACTCAGATACGGCGAGGCGCCGCAACAACTATCAGCAGCGCGGGTGCGCATCCAACCTGTCATATTCATCCTTCTTTGATCTCATCTGCACAGCTCTGGGCCATTATGTTGAGGAATTCTTCTGAAATCTTCGTACATCAATGCATGAAAAGCAAGTTTATGGACACCCTCGAGGATGTTCTCACTTCGCAGCGCACTTCACCCGTCGTCCGCGAACGATTGCTCGATGTGCTCGCAGCCGCAGCTTATGCGAGTTCCGCGACGTCGTTGAAAAATGAGTCCAGCTTTCGTCTCCTTTGGAGGAAGGTCAAGCCCCCCGGGAAACCTGACGAGGTCAGCTTAATCAACTTCATGCGTACGGTCTCAGTCACTGATCAAGGCATCCTCCAGGGTGTACCCTTCGATCCTGACGACGCGATGTTTAATCCCCCCTCACCAAGGCGGAGCTCCGCATTCAGCCCAACACCTGGTTACCCGCCTGTACACCCGCAATCACTTCAATCTCCAGCAGTCCCCAACGTTCAGCCTCAAACTCCGCCACCACCACAGCCTCAGCCGCAGACCCAAACGCCGCAACAGCCGACCCGGCCGAAGCGTGAGGCGCCCAATCAGGGTCTTCTCCAGCGCGTAATTCCGCCTGAAGAGGATATGCGACGACTGTTCCAGGAATGCCGCTTTGCGCATGGGAACGCTCAGCTTCTCTCTGAAGCCCTTACGTATGCATCTCCGGAAGATCTGAAGGAAAAGGACATAATCAAGGTAGGTACCCTGCTCCTACTTTCGGCGAGAACGTGGCTAATAACGTATCCAGGAGTGGCACGCAAAGTGCCTCACCTCCCAGGATCTGATCGCTGCACAGATTCCGTGGGCGACCGCGGGGGCAGATCGCTCGCGTGCAGCTCGTGAAGCTCAGCAACAACAACAGTTGCAGCAGCAACGAACGATCAAACGCCGTAATTCACCTCATCGTCAGAATCAGAAGCAAGGGAATGGCGAGGACTCCCCCGTGGAGCCAACACCCGAGGAACAACTACTCGGAGCGTTACTTGAGGCAAATGGGGCACTCACCTCCGTGTTGCGAGACTACGACGACATCGAACGTATAGGCATCGAGCGCGAGACGTTGGAACGCAGCCGACAAGAAGTCCGTTTAGATCGCTCTGTAGGTTACTGCTGGTGTGCACATCTTTACTGCCATATTGATGACCCTCTGCAGAGGAATGTGGTAGATGACCGCGGCTATGTTCACCACCTCGATATCGTGCCTCCGTCCCTCGGATCCTCCTCACGCAGCCCTTCGCCCTCGCCATCTCCTTCCCCGAAACCACCTCCCATACCCATTCCCGCTGTGCTCCAACCGCACGCGGGCCAACCCCATCCATTACCCCCGATCCCCGTCCAGCATCAACCAAACTACGCACCAACTCAACCATTACTTGCCTTGCCTCCTCCTGCACCGCATGGCCCTCGCTCACCTGGCCTTGTGTTACATCGCTCCCACACACCGTCGCCTGAACGGGGTGGGCTTCCCCGACCCTCCCTACACGCCGCAGTTCCTCCTAATTCCGCCCCACCATTCTCCGGGGACGCACCGAATGGCGGCGCGTTGAAGCCTTCTTTGGGTATCATCGTCCCACGTGGGGACAACGAAGGCGAGGACGAAGACGGCGAGGAAAATATCCGCACGCCGATCAGACCGAGCGCCAAGGCCCTGGGAAAACGGCGAATCGTCGAGGCGGAAGAGCCAGATCGTAAGCAACTCTCTATCGTTTCAGAGATCTGTCATTGACACTCGCGTGGCGCACTGCTAGCAGACGCATTCAATCCCGACTGACCTCTTCTACGAGCGTACATGACGTTCGCGATACGAGGAACCCTGTGCAGGAAGATAGTGGGATGAGCGACTCGGACTCGGACTCGCTGCCTCGGAGTTGGCCGCAACAGCCCGTGCACTACGCTTACGACGCAGTTGCTGAGCGCACACAGCGCTTGATGCAGCAGATGTCGCTGGTCAACGGGGTGCACTGAGTGTTGATCATGATTTTTTACTGACAGAGTACGCGAGCGGGGGATGATCTAAGGATGCTTGGGTTATTACCGCTAATACTCACCACGCAATGTTTGATATGTACTTGCTGCATTTTATTAACTGTATCGTGCTGCTCGAGGCGCCAACAGGGTTACGGACCCCCGCACGGACCAACCATCATAAGTTAGCGTCGTTGATGTTTGGCACTGTTTGTTCTTACGTGTGTTTTCCCAAGCAAGTCAAGTTAACAAGTGTCAAGTCAGCCCTGCTGCTGTCGTCCTCGTACACTACACCACCTCGTTCCCCTCCCTTTCAACCTGTACTAAACGCATGGCAAAGCTCGAAGCTACCGACGACAGCCTCTACGACGGTATTTTCTTTCCTTGCTTCCCTGTTCGTTACTCTATGTAACAATCAAAACTTCAGGCCTCTATGGCGAAGAGTTCGAAGAAGATTTTGCAGTTTCCGCTCTTAACAATCCTCCCAACATAATTGACGCTGCCGGCGACGATGCCGATGCTGAATTCCTCGAACCACCAGAAGACGTGACCCCTGCTACCCTAGAACCCGAGGCAGCGAAGCCTATCCCCACGCTGGACTCGCGGCCGCGTCTAAGCAACGCCGATGCACTGCCCCCAAAACCGGCTTCTGCAAGTGGTAGTGGGTGGGTGTCCCGCTCTCCTATTCGGCGCAGGTGGCAGAACAATTCTCTTCCTCTTATCGACAGACGCCTAGCCAGGAACGGGGGCGACTTGACGCCGCGCGTCTCGCACAGTTTCAGGTTAACCAGACCGGCGCTCCGTCGTCTGGCGCTACGAGTCCCACGACCGATGCGCAGGCGAGGCCGATTCGACCGTCTGAGATGAAAGACGAAGGGTGCGTCTGTCTCCTTGGCTCGCTCCATCATCGTCGTCGTGCTGCTGTCGTTGTTGTACGTGAAGGGCGGTGTGCCGGTGTCAGCTACTTAGCGGTAGTCTCCACGCGTACGAACTGCTACCCTGCTACATGCGTTTTACCAGATGTTACGGCGAGCTTGGACGGCCTCGCGCCTCACGTACCGTCTCTTCGTTTTCTTCATATTTCCATATCTTGCTACCAAGATGTCGTCAAAACTTACTTGTGTTCTCCGCTATGTCGCTTTACTTCGCCTACGCCTACGCCTATCGTCCACTCTGCATCTGCACCTCTGTCGCTTATCTCGTTTCCGGTACTACCCGCCACGTGCTTACAGCAAGATGTTTGTCGGCGGCTTATCCTGGGATACAACCGATGGTACTTTATCTCTGCTCATCCTACCCCCCTCCCCTTTGCAATGTCATGTCCATTTTGCTAACTCACTGAATGTCCGGCGGCGGCGTGTGATGCTCTTTATCTTTATTCTTTTCCTTCCATCCTTTAACTAGAGGGCTTGCGAAACTATTTTTCCGAGTTTGGCAAAGTCGACGCCTGCACCATCGTTCGGGACGCCGACGGCAAGTCGCGCGGCTTTGCATTCCTCACGTTTGAGGAGCCCGCGTCCGTCAACGCAGTCATGATCCGGGAACACTTCCTGGACGGAAAGGCCGTCCGTGTACCGCACCATTTGAGCCTTCTCGCCAGCTAACGGTCGTACAGATCGACCCTAAACGTGCGATTCCGCGCGAAGAGCACCTGCGCAACACGCGGTACTTTCGTCGGCGGCTTGGCACCGCATTCGACCGCGGATTCGATGCGTGTCTTCTTTTCCAAATATGGAAAGGTGGTCGACGCCACAGTGATGGTGGACCGCGAGACGGGCCGGTCGAAGGGCTTTGGCTTTGTCACGTTTGAAGATAACAGCAATGACGCTCAACTGGTTGGAAAGTTGGGGCTCATTCTCGATGACAAGCAGGTGAGTTTTCAGCGCGCATTTTATTGTCGCTTAGACTTATCCCGTCTCGCGCTTAGATTGAAGTAAAAACGGCACAACCACGCAGCCAACGCGATCAGCAACGACTCGGACATACTGCTACCACGCCAACCAACAATTACAACAACGGCCAAGTCGCGGCAGGTAACGCCTCGCCGATGGGCAGCAACATGCCCTACATGTCGATGAACAACCCCGGCGCCGGCGACATGTCGATGATGTACCAACGCATGATGAGCGGGATGGGCAACACGCCATACGGCGCGATGATGGGCGGGGGCATGGGCATGATGGGCGGCTTCAACCCGATGATGGGCATGGGCATGGGCATGGGGCGATTCGGGATGGGAGGTATGGGCGGGATGGGCAACGCGGGCGTCGGCGCGATGAGCCCCATGGCGAGCGCGGGCAACATGGGCGGAGGAGCGAACATGGGCATGACCGGCGGCGGCGGGGTCGGCGGTATGCGTCTTGGGATGGGCCCGATTGGCATGACGGGGGCCGGGGCGGGCATGGGCGGCATGGTCCCTGCGGGTGCTGGCATGGGTGCTGCGGCGGGGATGCAAGGCGCTGCTGCTGCTGCTGCTATGGGCGGGATGGGCATGGGCATGCGGCAGAATATGGGCATGATGGGCGGTGGGGTTGGGCGTGGTCGGCCGGGGATGAACCAGGGCCCTGGGCCTGCGCGGGTCACGAATCGTGGACAACATGGGTTCCACCCGTATGCGCGGTGACGTCGTCGTCCTTGGGGTCTCACTTATCTTGGCGGTTTGCTTCTGTCGCGCTTTGTTTTCACCTGTTACTACTACTAAGTTACTTATCTGCATTGCGTATCATCATAGTGTCCTTGTCTGTCTATCTGTCTGTCATGTTTGTTTTTGCTTGGAATCGCGAAACGGTTATCACATCACATGCCGACCATATACTACTACGTTCTACTCCGAGTCCCTACTAGAGATAATTGTCACGATTCACGCGAGCGTGTAGATGCTACAGTTCCGTACTACTATCTGTTGGAGCTAGTTCCTGGCGCCTCGTAAGCATGTTGCGACAGGTCGGAGTGTAACGGTTGCTACCTACCTTTTGAAGAGGCCGGTCCAACTCGAGCTTGTCTTTGGTCTCGCGCCATGCTCGCGAAGAAGTTGAGCGAGCTTGGGCCGATTGTCGGATACCAAATCAAGTGGGGTTTTACCAGACTTGGCCTCGGCGTTCATGTCTGAACCACGCTCCAATAATAGCCGGGCAACACCGACGCCAGCTTCCTCAGACTCATATTCACCCTGTGACACATCGTGCAATGGGGTCATGCCGTACTTGTCTACAGCGTCCACATTTGCACCATTGTTAAGGAGGAACCGTGCGATCTCGAGCTTCCCATTGTAGGACGCGACATGCAACGGTGTTTGGAGATCCTTGCGTCGTGCGTTTATGTCCCCGCCACGCTCCAATAATAGACGTGCAACCCCAACGGCAGCTTCCTCGGAGTCGCATTTGCCAATGATACGGAGTGCAATGGGGTGCCGCCCAACTCGTCCACAGCGTCCACATTTGCACCATTGTCGAGAAGGAACCGTGCGATCTCGAGCTTCCCTAGGTAGGACGCGAGATGCAACGGTGTCGAGAGATCCTTGCGTCGTGCGTTTATGTCCCCGCCACGCTCCAATAATAGACGTGCAACCCCAACGGCAGCTTTCTCGGAGTCGCATTTGCCTTGTGATACGTCGTGCAATGGGGTCTTGCCATACTCGTCCACAGCGTCCACATTTGCACCATTGTCGAGAAGGAACCGTGCGATCTCGAGCTTCCCTAGGTAGGACGCGAGATGCAACGGTGTCCAGAGATCCTTGCGTCGTGCGTTTATGTCCCCGCCACGCTCCAATAATAGACGTGCAACCCCAATGGCAGCTTTCTCGGAGTCGCATTTGCCTTGTGATACGTCGTGCAATGGGGTCTTGCCATACTCGTCCACAGCGTCCACATTTGCACCATTGTCGAGAAGGAACCGTGCGATCTCGAGCTTCCCTAGGTAGGACGCGAGATGCAACGGTGTCCAGAGATCCTTGCGTCGTGCGTTTATGTCCCCGCCACGCTCCAATAATAGACGTGCAACCCCAACGGCAGCTTCCTCGGAGTCGCATTTGCCTTGTGATACGTAGTCCAATGGGGTGCCGCCCAACTCGTCCACAGCGTCCACATTTGCACCATTGTCGAGAAGGAACCGTGCGATCTCGAGCTTCCCATTGTAGGACGCGAGATGCAACGGTGTCGAGAGATCCTTGCATCGTGCGTTTATGTCCCCGCCACGCTCCAATAATAGACGTGCAACACCAACGGCAGCTTCCTCGGAGTCGCATTGGCCTCGTGATACGTCGTGCAATGGGGTGCCGCCCAACTCGTCCACAGCGTCCACATTTGCACCATTGTCGAGAAGGAACCGTGCGATCTCGAGCTTCCCATTGTAGGACGCGAGATGCAACGGTGTCGAGAGATCCTTGCGTCGTGCGTTTATGTCCCCGCCACGCTCCAATAATAGACGTGCAACCCCAACGGCAGCTTTCTCGGAGTCGCATTTGCCTTGTGATACGTCGTGCAATGGGGTCTTGCCATACTCGTCCACAGCGTCCACATTTGCACCATTGTTAAGAAGGAACCGTGTAATCTCGAGCTTCCCTAGGTAGGACGCGAGATGCAACGGTGTCGAGAGATCCTTGCGTCGTGCGTTTATGTCCCCGCCACGCTCCAATAATAGCCGTGCAACACCAAACCTCGCTTCATCGGAGTAGAAATATTTTCCCCCTGATACGTCATGCAACAGGGTGCCGCCGAAGCTGTCCACTGTGTCCACCTTTGCACCATAGTCAAGAAGCAGCCGTGCGATCACAAGCTTCCCATTGTGACACGCACAACGCAACGGGGTCCAGTTATTCTTGTCAAGTATGTTCACATCCGTGGCACACCCTTGGAAAATGTGAGTAATACAATAATATAAATTTTGCAGGGGAAGTATGTACCTTCTGAGCCTAGGTGTGAGGCATTCTGGCTCGGGTTGTACTTCACACTGGTATGTCCAAGAAGCACCTGTACAATTTCGAGCCGCCCGCACTGGGATGCGACATGTAGTGGGGTTGCGCGGTTCCTATCTTGAGCGTTCACATTCACGCCGCGATCTAGTAACAGTTGTGCGATGCGGACGCCATTTTCTTGGGATTCATAGTTGCCTTGTGACACTTCGTGCAATGGAGTCTTGCCCTGGTAATCTTCCGCCTTTGCAATTGCACCGTGATCGAGAAGCACCTGTACAATATCGGGCTCCCCTAGGAGTGATGCGGCATGTAATGGGGTCCGTTTGTGCATATCTTGAGAGTTCACACCTACGCCACCATCAAGTAGCAGTTGTGCGACACAAACACCATCCTGGGAGCCAAATTTGCCTCGTCGCACCAGGTGCAACGCAGTTTCTCCCACGTAATTCTTTGCATCCACATTCGCACCATGTTGGAGAAGGACCTGCGTGATCTCGGGCTTCCCATTATAGGACGCTGAATGTAACGGCGTCTGATGGGTTTTATCATGAGCGCTCACGTCTGAGCCGCGCTCCAGCAGTAATTCTGCAACACGAACACCATCATTTGAGGAGTCATATTCGCCTCGCGACACTAAATGCAATGGGGTCTCCCCCTGGTTGTTCCTAGCATCCACTATCCCGCCGTGGTCGAGAAGAAGCCGAACGATCTCCGGTTTGCCCCGGAAGCATGCAAAGTGTAGTGGCGTTTCGAGGTCCTTTTGCCGCGCGTTCAAGTCCACGGGGTGCACTAGAACGAGTGTAAGTAATACAGAAGTTATGTTCTTGAAGTAGTGCTCACCTGTTGAGCTGACATGTAATGGGGTACGGACCCTGTCATTCTTCAAAGTGGCCTGTTCAAGAAAGAGTCGTGCGACCTCGAGCTTCCCTGACCACGACGCTAAATGTAATGCGGTTGCGCCATTCCCATCTTGAGCGTTCACATCCACTCTGCGATCTAGTAATAGCTGCGCAATACCGACGCCATCTACTTGAGATTCGTATTCGCCTTGCGACACCTGGTGCAATGGGGTCTCACCCCTGTCGTTCTTCGCGCTCACGTTTGCGTCATGGTCGAGAAGTATGCGTGCGATCCCGAGATTCCCATCGTAGGATGTAGAATGTAACGGGGAGTCGCGGTCATTATCTTGCGCGTTCACATCTACTCCGCGCTCTAGTAGTAGCAATGCAACACGAACACCGTCTTTCGTGTCATATCTGCCTCGTGACATCACATGCAGGGCAGTCTCTCCCCGATAGTTCTTCGCATTCGACTTGACACCATGGTTAAGCAATGTTCGTGCCATCTCCGACTGTCCATGGTAAGATGCGGAGTGTAACAGGATTGTGTCGTACTTGTCTTGTACATTCCTATCCACGCTGTGCTCTAGGGAAAATGTGACGCTCCGAGACTATGGTCTCAAGAGTAATACTTACCTTCTACCCATAGACGGAAGGCGGTCTGATCCCGGTTGTTCTCCAGTTTGAAAATTTTCCCATCGCCAAGCGGCTGCCCGATCTCCTCCCTGCCAAAGCAGCACGCCAAATCTGACGTAGAGATGCGGTACTTGTCTCGTGCATACGCTTCTGCGCCGTGCTCCAGTAATAGCCGTACAATACCGACGCCATCATCTTGGGTGTTATGATTGTCCCTCAAAACTATTTGCAATGGGGTCTCGCCTTGGTCATTCTCCGCATCAGCGTTCGCGCGATGGTTGAGTAACACTCGTACGATATCGAGCCTCTTATAGCAGGATGCCAAATGCAGTGGTGTTGCGTTGTCTTTGTCTTTCTCGTTCACGTTCGCGCCGCGCGCCAGTAATAAGATGGCAATATCAGAGCAATTGTCTTCGTCCTGGGATGTCTGCCGCCTCGATAACAGGTGCAGTGGAGTCTGGCCGACACTGTTCCGCGAGTTAACGTCGGCTCGATGGTCAAGTAACATTTGAGCCACCAAGAGCTCTCCAGCGTTTACCGCTAGATGCAGTGGAGTCCAGAGGTCATCGCGCCGGGCGTTCACATCCGCACCACGTCCGAGTAGAAACTGCACTGCACCGATAGCCAATTTGTCGTGCCGATCTACTGTTTTGTGCAGCGCAGTCTGCTGTCTCTTGTCCCGGACACCAACGCTCCCACCGTGCTCGAGCAGAAGCTCCGCCACTGGCACGTGGTTCCTGCATAGTGCTGCAACCAGCGGAAACCCGTATAGGCCACCGACAGCGTTCATATGCTGCGGGTATTTGATGGCGAGGTGTCGAACTAGGTCGTGGAATCCACAGAGTGCCGAATAGTACAATGGGCTTGCTATCTCCGACGGCAACTTCCCGCCTGACTCTGCGTCTATGTCGTGTAGCCCTATCCACGCCGCAAAATGTGGCCTGTCTAGGTCAAAGAGGGCCTTCATTCCATCCTCGATACGCGAGGCGACGCCGTCGAACTGAGCGTGCGTGACCCAATGTCTGGCCGCATATTCGGCAAGAGGGGAGCCCTTGACGCCATTGTTGTTGTTGTGGTCGTCTAAATGGAGGAGGAATCCAAGAGAGACCTGCGCGAGGATGGTGTGCGCAGGTCCAGGAAGAATGCGATACGGGGTGAGGTTTTCGGTCGAAGATGCGAGATGATCTGATGTCAAGAACTCTTTGACGGACAGGTGAGAGAATTGCACCACCCGAGAGCCCCGGTTGTTGACGACGGTGACCAGACTCGAACATATGGACAGCACAGCCGCCTCTTGGTTCTTATGCCGCCAGTCCGGATGGAACTTCGGAATGCCTCCCCGAGCCGTATCAAACTCAAATGTAAGGATTTCGGCCAGCTCCTCGACGCGAAGAGGCCTGACGGAAACCGCAAGGCAGTGAAGCAGACGACGGGCATGCTCTTGGTTGCTCTTATTGATATCCTTCAACACGCGTTCGTAAGTCTCGTCCAATGTCTTCGGTAACGTTTCGAGAATCTCTCGGACATCTGGTTGGACCGCGTGCCGCAGCATCTCGAGTTGACAGAATACCCACTGAAACCTGTACGATACAAGGTTCAAGGATTTATCGCGGAGTAAGAAGGAACACACATACATTCCATCCGCTCGTTCGGAGAGCTGTTCGACAACCAGTTTCTTGACCTCGTCCCTCCATTCCATCATGCGCTCATCCGAGGATACAACGGAGCTGACGTAGTTGGAAATGACAATCTTTTGTCTGGTTTCTTCGTGAAGCGAAATCGCATGAACGGCAATTGGCTTGAGTTTAGCTTGGATGTCAACTTCCGGGCGACTCGTAGCACATATATGCAAATTCGGAATTTGTAGGCGAACGAGGTCCATCACAAAGTTAAGGACCGCCTCTCGTGGGGTTGGCAGTCCATCGTCGGGACACTCGTCGAGTGCGTCCATAATGATGAAAGTAGGGTGTTGACCCGCAATCATGAGCATCTCCTTTAGACGACTGATCAAGATACTATTGCTAGGCTGTTGCGCTCCCTTCCCGTGTGCCAAATAAAGTCGGTAGATGATATCGCAACAAGGCTTTGAGTATGCGGAGAGCTGGACTAAGAGAGAGGTAACGACGTCGCGGACGTTTTGTTTTTCGTCGTCCCGAAAATCGAAGTAGAAATACGCCAACGTTGCGCTTCCGGCGTCGTGTAATGTCATGATGTGTTGTATGATTGCCGAACTTGTGGCCAACATGAGTACAGTAACTGGCGACAACAGTGTGGAAATGACAAACCAAAGAATGCTCTTCCCAGAACCCGCTGCGCGAATAGGGAGACGATTGGGATTTGAGCTGCGAAATATGATCATAGGGACGTACGTTTCCCGTGGATCCACAAGAGGGAACCATTTGACATCCAGTCCTTGAAGACGCCTGCTTCGAAGAACCACGTGGGCGGTGCGTTATGGTAGACATCGCATGCGGTATTGTGATTTGTCGACGGGTCCGGGGGAGAGAACCATTTTCGAACATCCTGTTCTATCTGGTTCCCTGCGGCCGAGTTTCAGTGTTCAAACGCAAGCGATGCAAGTAGCAGATCACGAACACTTTATTTCGTCTATGTTGTCGTTGGCTTTCTTGGCATCTAGGCGGACAATGGTTCAGCGTAAAGTGGGTAACTGATCGGATGGGCTGCGCACCGCCTTTGAGGTGAGAAGTATCACTCGCGATCTGAGCGATGGCCATCCGGACCTCCTCCTGTATCAGGCTATCTAATTTCCTCAACGCGTCTTCGATATCTGTCCTTCCTAAGAGTTTCCTGAAATATATTCCTGACCAAATATGGGAGCGGTCAAGTGAGAAGTATATCTTGAGGAACAACTTACTCGCTCGCTTTCGCTTCACCTCCTTCGTCGCGATGGAGAGGACAGAAAGTATCTCAGCCAGGATCTTCACAAATACATCCGCCATTTTGGCGGTCAACGAAGTTCGAGTGTAAACGCCAAGGCGCTTGAAGAAGCTCTCGATGCGCTCAAAGAGTTCGACGAGCGCATCGTGGCTCGATTTTACATCCTTTGCCGCCTATACGGTATAGTCATGGTGTTAAGAGGGGTCTGTGAAGAGCTGCGGAAAGATACGAACAGCAAGGAGGACACCGATCCCAGTAAAGATGACCGCTGCAGGGGGGAAAGCCTGCGTAACCATGATAACGTTAGGGTGTCATCGCGGACTGGATTTCAGGGACACACCATGCCGGCAACCCCGCCAAGGGTGCCAGAAAACGTGTAAAGGATATCCACCACCGGACTGATCCACTTCATCAACCTCTGATCGCCATCCTTAAATCGCTGAAACGCCTTGGCTTGGCCTTGAAATATGGCCTTGATGGCATCGACAGAGTCGCATCGTTGCACCTCAGTCGCAAGGGGATGGTCGAGAAGTTCTTTCCCAGTCTTCTTCTTGTACTCGGTCAAGGCGGCATCGAGGATTGATTTGAAGTCGGATGGGGTACTAGTTGTCTGGCCTGGGGTGGACGAAGACATGGTGCTTGCGAAGGTAAGTTTGTTGGCGACGATAAGAAACTAAGAGTATGTGATAGAGTCGAGCGAGAACACGAGGCGTCGTATGGGTTGGACCTGATTGGCTCAAGGGAGCGCTGGGAAGGTTCGCATCAAGGTTCGCATTACCTCGTGCGAATTCAGTAAAGCGGGCAGGTGACCGGACCTCGCACGCGACAGGACTGAGAACCACGCAACGCAAAAGCTATTCAGCGATAACCGTGGCTTTTGAGAAACAATGACCGAGATTAAGCCTGAATCGACCAACCTGACCCGGGCCAATCGCCGTCTCGTCTCGTCTGACTGGGATCGGAGATCTGAGCAAGGAAATTGCCGGATAGTATCTCACGAAACCGGAATCCCTATTGTGGTTTGACAGGACTTTGACAGGGCGTTGACCCACCGCGCCAAACAACAGTTTCAAAGACGGCCAGGTTGTGACAGGGAATCCTACGCTGATGGGCGGTAGTATGCCCATCTGTAACGCTGGCGCCTGCGAGATCTCGATGATGTACTAAACGCATGATGGGCATCACCCCTTACGATGCCATGGTAGGTGGGGGCATATGCATGGGGCGATTCGTCATGGGTGCGCGATGGGCGGCGGGTCGGCGCTATGGGCTCGAAGGCGATGACGAGCAATATGGGCGGAGGAGGAGGGGGCGTGGGTGATGGGCGGTGGTAGGGTCGGCGGGATGCGCCTCGGGATGCGCCCGATCGGTATGACGGGGACCAGGGCGGGCATGGGGGCATGGACACGGCGGGCGGCGGAATGGGCGGTGCAGCGGACATGGGCAGCGCTGCTGCTGCTGAGATGGGCGGCATGCGTGTCGGAATGCGGCAGAATGGGTATGGTGGGCAGCGCTGGGCGTACTAAGTTACTTACTACTGTATCTGCATCGCGTATCATCATGGTGTCCTTGTTTGTTATTTTTATTTTGTCTTGCGATTGCGAAACGGCTGATATTTATCATTATAACATCGCAATCCGACCATGTAGCACATCCTCCGAGTCCCTACTAGAGCTAATTGTCACGACGCATATGATACTGCATGTGTAATAGTTCCGTACTATATATTACTGCTATTTCCTGGCGAGTCGTCAGCATGTTTAGACGGGTCTGAAGGAAAATGGTGGCAACCTAGCTCGCCCGTGCTCTGTGCATGAAAAGCCACGGCATTCTCAGGAAGAAGTTGGGAGAGCTTGAATCTCTGATTGCGAGTTGCGGAATCTATTGGGGTCTGACTGACCGGCGTTCACGTCCGCGCCATGCTCCAATACAAACACCATCTCCTCGGGATCCGTGTTCGCCCTACGAAGCTGAGTGCAAGGGTAGCTCCCGTGCTGGCCCCCACGTTTGTGCTTGCACCATGTTCGAGAAGGAGCTGCGCGGCGTCAATCTTCTTCTATGCAGTGCCATGCAATGGTCGCTGCGCCGTTGTTTGTTCACGTCTGCGCCGCGCTCCAGTAATAGTCGTGCAACGCAGACACCATCTTCCTGGGGTTCGTATTCACTACGCGAAACTAGGTGTTTCCATTGTCAGCCTCCGCGTTCGCCTCTGCACCAAGGCCGCGAAACAGCTGTACGATTTCGAGCTTCCCGTAGTAGGATGCGGCATGTAACGGTGTCCATTTTTCCTCGCCTCGTGCGCTCACATCCAAATCGCGATAGCCGTGCGAAATGGGTGTCGTCTTCCCGGGATTCGTATTCACCCCAGTGCAAAGGGTATGGCGCATTTGCTGGCGGCCTCCACGTCCACTCTTGTACCACGTTCGAGAAGTAGCTGCACCACCCCGAGCTTCCTGCAGTAAGATGCGACACGTAACGGTCTGCACTGGTCACTGCGTATTCTGTTCGCGTCCATGCTATGCTCTAGTAGCCGCGCGACACGGACAACACCTGGGACCCGTATTTGCCGCATGTCGCTTTGTGCAAGGGGCGGTTTTCATCGTCCAGTAAATATGGCACCTGCTGGGGGGAAAGCCTGCAAAGCAACGTTAGAGCGTACTTTTAAGTCACTAAGGACCGATTTCGGAGACATACCACGCCAGCAACCCCGCCAAGGGTCCCAGAAAACATGTAGAGGACGTCTACGACCAAGCTGATCCACTTCATCGACCTGTGATTGCCATCCTCAACTACTGAAATGCCTCGGCTAAGGAGTCGGCTTGGCCTTGAAATACGGCTAAGATGGCATCGACCGCGTCACATCGTCGAAGCACAGCAACAATGGGATGGCCGAGAAGTTGCTTCATCTCGTACTCGCTCAAGGCGGCATGGATGATTGATTTGAACTCCGAGGTATGTCTGGCCCGGGATGGACGGTGACATGGTGCTTGCAAGGTACTTGCGCAGGTAAGTTTGTCGGTGATGATAGCGGAAAGGTAAGAGATTGTAGAGTCGAGTGAGAAATACAAAGAGAGGTAGGTGACTGTTGAGCTGGAGTTTGCAGGCGACCATGGCCGTTGAACGTTGAACGTCGAGTCATTGACCACGCAAGGTACCGTGACTCTATAGTCCGGACCAGGAGGCACAGTGAAGAGTGAGTTAAGAGTGCTGACTCGGACGGGATCGCCGCGACGGGATTATAGCGTATCTTCTGTCGCTCAACACGCTTGGCAGTTCATTCGTCCCCGAGACACCAAAGTATGAGCATGCACGACAGCCCAGGCCCAGAGAACCAAAACAAGGAGGTCCCACTTTTCCTTCATGATTTTCCCCACGGTCCAATGTTCAAATTCACATTTCTCATCCACAATTATAGACAGGCATTTTTGTACGACCACCAAGCGTTGTTATAATATGAGGCCGTCCATTGAGCTCAAGCCATGCAATACAAATACGGATTTAAAAATAGAGTCAACCGAAGAGCCGAGGCCTTATCCTCGTCTTCTGTCGGACACTCCTCTTCAAAATAAAGCAACTTCGTTAGGGTGCGAGACCGCAGAGACTTTCTTTAGAGTAGGAAAGAAGGCTTTCTTCTCCTGGTCCGTTCCCGATTTTCCCGATTTCGGTGACCGGGAGTTTCTCGCTTGGTTTCTTGTAGCTTCAGCCCACCTCTGCCCGGTGAACAACAATGCCTCGGGAATCGGCTGGTCACCAGGAGTCCGTCTGTACGGATATTGGAGAAGGGGAGCACTGCACGCCAGGCTGGTGGTGGAGATGGGCCCTTACATGGTGGTCGGACTCACAGTGCGCGTGCAAGGGCCCAGACAATGCACAAGCAACGCGAGCCTCGCACCTGGTGCACTTTGAGGTCGATGGTCGGACAGGTTTAGCGCTGCGCGTTTGAACTTTCAGGTCAAAAGGGTAGATGAAAAGTATGAGAGGAACTGGAAGACGTAACGCTTGGAATGGCGTAAGGTATGTCGAGACTGTTGTTCGAGCGTGGCTCCGTCCCACTTAGCAATCCTGCACGGATGAGGGGGGGAACTGGTGTGCCATAGGAGAGTGGAGGTGGCGAAGGGAGGGATGGTGCATGGGTATTCCGAGACAGAGACATTCAGTACCAGAGTGAGCTTCTAAATGAAAAAGAAGGCATAGAGATCAAATGTCGCATAGAAGGGGAATGACTGAGACGGGGCAGACTCACCGAGCTTATCAACATGTCCCTGCGTGGGCTGCGTGAAGAGATGATGGAACAATCAAAGCAGTGGCCGGCCTGGTCCATGAGGTGTCATGTGGAACTAACTCTCAGGTTTGTGGACTGACTAGAAGACGCTCAAAAGGCGGACGTCGGCAGCACTGAACATCTGAACGATGTCTATGATTTGCGAGGGGAGAAGTTGAGTGATGTCCATGTGGGGCAGAGGTTAGGGAGAGGATGGTTGATTGCTCAAAGTCGATGTTAGTGAGAGTGAGATGTGTAAGGTTGATCAGAGCGAGTGAGTAGAAGAATGAGGTAGATGTATGCGGTGATATCCCATATGTCAACAGAGGTACCGTCCCTCCGAATGAAGCAGAGAGACCGACGGAGTTACTGGTTGAGGCGTCAACCTGTTTGCCGGCTAAAATATGAGTAACGCGTGCACCAGGAAGGAGAATTAGTGGGTAAGGAAAGACGATAAGCAGTGGAGAGACGAAGTGAGGGTAACAGTAAGTATGAGGTATAAGGATAGCAGACTGGCAGGTAAGGGAAACTACGATGATGGCCTTAGCATAAGGCGACGATGGGTCACTTCCGTGGTCACCTGACTTCGTAACACTTTGTCCTCTTCTCTCTCTCCAGGTCTTTTGAATATTTTGCAGTTTCCGCTCTTAACAATCCTTCCAACATAACTGACGCTGTCGGCGACGATGCCGGTGCTGAACTCCTCGAACCACCAGAAGACGTGACCCCTGCTACCCTAGAACCCGAGGCAGCGAAGCCCATCCCCACGCTGGACTCGCGGTCGCGTCTAAGCAACGCTGATGCACTGCCCCCAAAAAGGGCTTCTGCAAGTGGTGGTGGTGGTGTCCCGCTCTCCTATTCGGCGCAGGTGGCAGAACAATTCTCTTCCTCTTATCGACAGACGCCTAGCCAGGAACGGGGGCGACTTGACGCCGCGCGTCTCGCACAGTTTCAGGTTAACCAGACCGGCGCTCCGTCGTCTGGCGCTACGAGTCCCACGACCGATGCGCAGGCGAGGCCGATTTGACCGTCCGAGATGAAAGACGAAGGGTGCGTCTGTCTTCTTGGTCATCGTCGCGTTGTTGTACGTGAAGGGCGGTGTGCCGGTGTCAGCTACTTAGCGGTAGTCTCCACGCGTACGAACTGCTACCCTGCTACAAGCGTTTTACCAGATGTTACGGCGAGCTTGGACGGCCTCGCGCCTCACGTACCGTCTCTTCGTTTTCTTCATATTTCCATATCTTGCTACCAAGATGTCGTCAAAACTTACTTGTGTTCTCCGCTATGTCGCTTTACTTCGCCTACGCCTACGCCTATCGTCCACTCTGCATCTGCACCTCTGTCGCTTATCTCGTTTCCGGTACTACCCGCCACGTGCTTACAGCAAGATGTTTGTCGGCGGCTTATCCTGGGATACAACCGATGGTACTTTATCTCTGCTCATCCTACCCCCTCCCTTTTGCAATGTCATGTCCATTTTGCTAACTCACTGAATGTCCGGCGGCGGCGTGTGATGCACTTTATCTTTATGCTTTTCCTTCCATCCTTTAACTAGAGGGCTTGCGAAACTATTTTTCCGAGTTTGGCAAAGTCGACGCCTGCACCATCGTTCGGGACGCCGACGGCAAGTCGCGCGGCTTTGCATTCCTCACGTTTGAGGAGCCCGCGTCCGTCAACGCAGTCATGATCCGGGAACACTTCCTGGACGGAGAGGCCGTCCGTGTACCGCACCATTTGAGCCTTCTCGCCAGCTAACGGTCGTACAGATCGACCCTAAACGTGCGATTCCGCGCGAAGAGCACCTGCGCAACACGCGGTAATTTTTTTTTTTTTTTTTTTGAACCGTTTATATCCCGGGGTGCAAGCCCGAGGCTTAGACCGGACGTAGCCTGCTACATTTTACAAAGATTGTACCTAATAGGGGCGGGTGCCTTCGTTACCAGAACTGGGCGGGGACAAGAAACATTGGGGCATCTTAAGCAGTTGGCCCTGTGAGTTTGCAATTGCGTGGGGGGGTAGGGCGGGGCGTCAGACGCCGAGATTTTTGTGTATGAGTCCAATGGGCTCGCGTGGGAGGTTCTACTCGTTTCCTCAGTCTGGTTCTGGGGGGACCTCCTCCCGCGGGCTGGTTTCGGGGTGGGTGAGTGCGTGGCTCTCCTGTATGAAGCTCAATAAGCGTTCAGCGTCCTTCCTTCCCGGGCCGATGATGTGGGAGAAGCGAGTGGGGTTGTTGGGTATGAATGGGATGCGAGCCTGGCACCGTGCCGCATTGAAGCGTGTGCAGGCGTGGATTATGTGGAGTGATGATCTGATCTGGTATCCGCACAGGCACTCCCGTGCCTCGGGGGGGTCGTTGGGCCGGAAGCGGTTGACATACGTGCCCGTGAAGGCATGGTCAACCGCTACTTGGATGGCCGTCGATGTAGTCTGGCGGGCAAACCAGAACTTCCTGGTTTTGTTCCCTTTGCTGTCCTTCACCCTTTGTGTTGCAGCTTGCCATAGGGCGTGGCCGCCCCCATCAGGTGGCTGTGGGATGGTGTGCTTGTGGGCGAAGCTGTGAGGCCTTCCTCCCACTTCCCGTTCTCTCCTCTTTTCCTGCTAATCCTGCGCCCAATCCTCCACTGCCTCCTTACGCGTGTTGTCTTTCTGCTTGGCTGCCGATTGGACATGCCTCAACCCTGACAGGGGATCGCGTAGGCAGGCTTCGGTCGCCAGCTCGTGTGCAGTCCTCTGCCTTTCCAGTGTGAAGTCCACTGGGGTCCAGGCTAGAATGATGAGTGTGTCCTCGTGAGCCTTGCAGAAGGATGTGAGGGAGGAGTTGAACAGTAACACAGCTTCGTGTGCTGCCCTTGATCTTGGGTCAGACATTGCAGTCAGCACTGACCAGTCAGAGCAGAAGATGTATATGGTGTTGGGGGCCACTACGGATGCATAGTGGCGAGTGAGCGCCTCCACCACTTTGGCAATGCTGAAGCAGCTTGCATCAAATTTCATGCACTCCTCCCCATATGTCCAAACCCATTGTGCATTCCTGCCCAGTTGGGGGTTGACAGCTAGGGTGGCTGCAGCGCCACCCACTACCTTGCTGTCCTCGCGCCCTAAATTAGTAAGTGCGGAGGTGACGTGTACCACCACAAAGCTGCAGCCTCCGAGGCTCCTGTACAGGGAGCTCGTCTAGTCCCTCCGTATGTTAGTGTTCATGGCGCCCCAGTGCTTGATGCGTTTTTCCCAGTTTGGGACCTCCCAGGGGGTGGAGGCGACAATGTCAACATGCAGGCCCCTTGCGGGCACCCTTGTGGCAAGAGTCTCTAGGACAGTGCAGCGTGGCTTAGACCTACTGGGCCGGTCCGCAGCTGTGGGGACAGCCAGGGGTAGATCCCTTGGGAGTGGGTCATACCAGTTGGGACCAAGGTGCCGCAGGAGCTGAGAGCCCTGCGGCAGGCTGTAGAGGCGGACTGTTACGATCAGCCTGGAAGTGGACACTGACATCAAGGGTATGACACCATGTCAGCAGTATATTGTCATGGACTTGTTGGATCAGTCAGCCAGGTAAGCTCCGGCACATGTGATTGTGTACGATAATGGATCAGATCATGACTTGATGTGACTCATACTAGGATAGCTGTACTAGGGTTTGCTCTACTTATGCTATTGGCTAGTACTTCTCGGAGCGCTTGAAAGCCCGCGCGTATCTGTATAAGTAGTGTGATGCGAAGACCAAGAACAGCATCTTGGTCTTCTTCCAATACCACTACCAGTTCTCTGCTCTATAGGGTCCTCCCCCTTGAAGTGAGTCGTCCGGCATATCCCCTTAGACTGAGGGATCCCCTGTGACTTATCCCAGTCCCTTCGTGGCAGTGGACAACTATCCCCTCGACAGTACGTGTCACCAAGTCTACCTATACCTGAACATGTGCGTCGTGTTGCATTTGTGCCCAAGATGCCTGAGGAGTTCCTTCAAGAGGATGATGTCCACATGTTTGGCACGATGACTCAGGAACATTGGGAGGCTTGGAGGCATATTGAGGCAAGTTTCCAATTGGCTTAGAGGAATGAGAGCTGGCCGTCATGTGACCTGGCACGTGACCTGCCTAGAGCTGGTCCAGAGGGGTCCAGATGAGCTTGTGCCTGGATTGGATCGTGATACATGACTGATGTGACCGCTGACTTGTATGGCTTGTGATTGGGTTGTGATATTAGGATTCACGGCTGTGTATTAGGGTTGCTGGGCTTGAAAGCTCCATCCCCTGTAGTATAAGTAGAGGGGCATTCACGTATGAACCCCTTAGCTTTGATATCTTGAGGAATACCTTCCCTTTCCTGCGCCTTAGCTCCTTGTCCTGTGTGCATACTCTTCATCGTTCGCCAGCTCCCTGTTATAAGTCGTGCACGTTGCTGACTTCTCCTTCATCATACTCGACTTCACCATCATCGTCCTTTGCCTTGCCTACGTCGGTCACGCCCTGCATCTTGCCTTAGCCATTGCCTGCGGGATACTGAAGACCTCCGACACATACACTCAGCAAACCGGTCCCAAATCCAAGTTGGATTGATATGTCCAGAAGGAACGTAACACGTCGCCAGATGTTACGTTCCTTCTGGACATCTGCCAGGTCACGTGACCTCGTCGCCTGTTCGCTTCGTCCAAGGGAATTCGTCGTCCAAGGACCCAAGTCAATCGTTGATAATGATAGAAGTCGGTGGGGATAAGCACGACTTATAGCGGAACACGTAGTGGGCGATAACTCCAGCACACTCGCAACAAGGACAAAGGAAGGGATGAGACAGTGAGGAATCAAGCTGTTATACACTCTGTGCCCTAAGAACCAACTCCGGCGAAGGGGAAGGTATTACACAAGATATCAAAGCTAAGGACTCTAACACGTCCAGAGCCCTCTACTTATACTACTCCAGGGGAGCTTTCAAGCTCAGCCTGAATACCGAATCCTAATACACAGCCGTGAATCCTAATACGAGAAGCCAATGGCATAAGGCCCTCATGGCATGAGTCAGAGATAAGAGATAAGAGATAAGGGCCTAGAGGCACCCCACATCCAAGTCCACAGCCGGATCACATCCGGACTCACAATCACAAGCCAACCCAGGCACAAGCTCATCTGGGCTCTTCCGGATCCTTCTTCGATGTTCCAAGGCAGGTCACGTGCCGGGGTCACATGACGGCCGATATGTCGTCCCTATTCCCAGGGTTCTTGGTAGCGCGTGGACGGGTGAGGGGTGTACGAGCTCACCGCGCGTGCCGTCTGCACGTGATCCGTCTTGTATTCCCACGCTCCGAGCAGGCGTTCGAGCACTGCTGTCGCCGCGCGCACTTCGTTCTCGCGCTGCGGGTCATACTTGTCGTCTTCGGGGTCGTGTCCCAGCTGCACCGTGACACCAGACCTACTCCCTCATATACATCGTCGACCACGACTCTTGGACCGATCTCAAGATCATTGCATCCCCTCCACCTGGGATCCTACAAGGACTGGACCTACATGGATATGAAGACCGTAACAGAGCCCTACAGGTTCACCCCGTCGATTTCCCCCAGAGTATCAACAACCACAACTACTACAAGTCGCTCAGGATTGCCACTCACTCAGACGCCTAAGTCAGGCAAGCATTCGTGGTAAATGCTACATTAAGACCAAGATCCCAACCATGGCCAATCCTACCAGAACAACCAAGGACTATTGGGTCCCGTTCCGACCATACCACATTGACAGACGAGGAGAGCGCAACGTCCCGAAGAGATACTTAGAAACTGCCTTTTGGAAAGACAACACGGAAATCCCAGGCTACGTCACCTATTACACAGATCAAAATAACCAACAACTGATTGTCCCTGTCAAGTTCAACTTCGACAACACCTACTGGACCAAAATCCATTGGGACGACCTCAATAACAAGTATAAAGTAATCTGACCAGCAGGATCATCACTCCGCCTTGACATCCCAGCAAGCAACGTAGTCACTAGAGACCAGTGGGGCCTCATTGACAGACAAGAAGAAGAACCAGCCTGTTCTCCCACACCCAAAACACCAGCACCATCCCCATCACTCGCAAGCAACCCCGAAGATATTCAGATCTTCCAAGATGAACAAGAAGAACTAGCATTAGAAAACATCGCTAAGTCTATTCCAGTCATGACCTCCACCATCACAACTCAGGAACCCGCGCAGATAAGAACTGCCCTCTTCACCCCACAAGATCGACCACGACAAGCTGAAAGAAACCCACCAGGTGGAGACCCAGAAGATGGTACTAACCCAGGAGGAGGTAACGGCAGAGGTGACGACGGAGGCGATGACCACGCCCAAGGCCTCCCACACCTAGGATTTGCAGACATCCCCCACCTCACCGACAAGTTCATCATGACGGGAGGAGATATCGACAGCTACGTAACCTCATTCGAAAAGCTCGTTCGACAGGCTGACTACCGCCTGGATGACCCGCTGGTACTTGACAAATTCACACGAGGAGTACCTCTCAATCTGTACCGCAATGCATACCAGTTCCACAGTCCGGTGACATACCACCAATGGAAGAATGCCCTCATTGAGCAACAGAAGCGATACCTCCACATGAAAGCGCAAGTGGATGGATTCGGGAGGCAGCTAACACAGCAGCACCCCAAACAACAACCCACAAGGTTCCAGGCACCCCAGAGACAAAACCAACCACAAGGGTGGCAGCAATACCGCAACCATCCCGACGCCATGGACACCACACCAGGAAGAGTCCACGCTAGAGTTGCAGGATCTAAAGAAGCCAATCCCAACAACCCTCAAGAATGGAGGAACTACACACAAGGCAGACCCCCCTTTGCACCTCGAGGAGGATTCCTTGCCAGAGGAAGAGGAGGATGGGGCATCTTCAACACAAGGGACGTAACCTGTTATAACTGCGGAAAGAAAGGCCACTTCTCACGAGAATGCCAGCAACCACATCAAGTACGCCAAGGACCACCCCAAGGCAGAAGTGCATACATCAAGGAAGTACCTACTGCTCCACAAAGTGTTGCTGGGGAACCCCTCATTGATCTCGACGAACCTATACAAGTAAACCGCGGGGCAACCTCTACTCAACAAGTCAAGGAGATCATGGGGAGAATCGCAGAACTTCCGGAGGATGGAAGAGAGATGTTCGCCAGAAATATGGCAGGAAGTCAGGATTTTCCAAATGCCAAAACCCAACGGCCTGGGTGAGGGCAGTCAATTGTAACTTGTCGTTCATAACGCGCTATCGATCTATGCATGTTCCTGTTTTGATCTGCACAAGTAACTTTATGGCCAAAAGAAAAGCACTGACATTCGGACATGTGGTTCCCAGTTGAGGCGCCAGTGGAGGAAAAACCCCAAGTACCTGAGCGTCTTGGCTGGTCTCGTCACGTAGTATGAGTTGATGTCTGGGTCTGGTAGGATCAGCCTGGGGGGTCTCGGTGCAGGGTTGTGCTTGTAGGGGCATTGGAAGAGCATGAGTTCTGTCTTGTCTGGCTCAATGGCCAGACCGACTTTCCTCAGCCAGTTCACGCATACCTGGTACCTTGCCCCGAGGAGACGAGTGATGCAGGGTCCGAAGACCCCCAAAACACATTATCATAACAAACCGTTGTAGTTACAAGACAGGGTTGTATCAGTAAGTACCCTAAGCAAAACTAACTTGGGCCAGGTGGAAGGCCTCCTGTTGTGCGAAAGTTCCGGAACTTGACAAAAAGCCAGTCCCATTCCTCCTGGGCTATACCCCAGGGGGCTATAAGAACAGGATCCCATGAGTCTCCAGTTACCATGGGGTGCACACTACTGTTTGATGGGGTAGAGGGGATGGGAGGGCCTGCTTGTTGTTGAGACGCGACTGTATAAGTCACATGTCTCGTGGGATCTGATTGTGTCAGCCCATATACTATATTCGGTATCTGTCCCTTATGGACTCTTATGGACACTCCGGACTTGTACGGACTGCTTTTGTTTATCTTTATTGACAGAGTCATACATGGCTCTTATTGTTCTCTATTATTAAGATACCGGTATTGTCTGCTTTAGGCAGCTATTGTTCTCTGCCCTCCAATGGCATTTCTCCCTCTGGTGCACAGACCACATGTATTGTGTTTGGGTCACCAGTGCGCACAGACCATTCTTAGCTAAGCGTCCTGTATATAAGGACTGCTGTTTACGCCTTCACACTTCAGAGTTTACTTCCCCTCTGAAGTGTAAGTTCCTTTTACTTCTCTCTTTACACTACCTTTTTTTTTTTTTTTTTTTTTTTTTATCCATTTTTGTGCACCTGAGGGCAGATTACCCTATGTAGCACTACACTTTCGATATTCTACGCGTCCATGTCTCTTTGCTTCCCAGGGTTCTACCCTTCTATCTTAGGTCTCCCCCGTTCCCGTGGGGGAATGGCGTGGCTTCTTGTCAAGCGTTGAAGTTGGTGGGGCGTGCAAGCCGCCGAGGCGTGAGGTGCGATTGCGGGATCTTGAGATGGGTGTAATGATCGCTTCCTACGTCATCCGCCTTCTTCTTTGATTCTTGAGTGAACCTGGGCTGAAAGGTTCGGCAAGTCGAGGAGATGGGTTTTGTCGAGGATTGGGTGTGGGTGATGGGCGGGATTAATGGTGTGTGTTGTTAGTGTTGTTTCCTCTGCTCGCTTCTCCTTCCTCTGCTCTCCTCCGCTTCCATTTTCCTTCCTGTGTAATTCTCCCCGTCTCCTGAATAAACGTTGCTACTTGGACAGCTGTTTTCGGGTTTGTGATAAGCTTCGCATAGTCTGCGTCCGTGGGGCTGCGCTTTCTTGTAAGTGCCCATCTTTCGTGTGCATACGCCGGACAGTCGAGCAGAAAATGTTGCGCATTTTCAGTGTGGTATCCGCACGCCGGGCAGCTTGCGCTGTCCGATCTTTTGAACCTGTGTAGATATGCGTTAAGTGGGAAGTGTCCCACTCTCAGCTGGTAGAGCCAGCTGGCGCCTTTCCTGGAAAGTTTCGGGTCGCTAGTCAGCTTCAGAAATTTATTAGACGGAGTGGTAGAATCGAAGCGTTTTAATCTGTCTGCTCGTGGTGAGGATGCCCATTCTTTCTTCCAGACGCTTTTGAGTGCGCTTTTGCATTGCTGCTTGGCTGCCGATTTGTTGATCCGTAGGGGTTTTCTGAGCAGTCTTGGGAGGTCGTTGGCTGGTGATGTTTTCCCCTCCGCTGCTGCTTTCGCTTCTTCATCCGCTTTTTCGTTTCCTTCTATTCCGGTGTGACCTGCGGTCCAACGAACTGTGAGCTTGTAATTAGCCGTGCCCCTTCCTTTGCGTATGACGTTCGCAGTGGTCCAGCAAATGTCCGCTAAGTAGTGCCCCGATCTATTGCTTGGTGTTGCGAGTGCCCCGATTGCGGCTTGGTTGTCTACTCCTAGCGCGTAACTTGTTCTGCCCGCTTTCTCCGTCTTGATTAGGTGGAGGCCTAGCATCAGTCCTACTAACTCGGCTTCGAAAACTGTGTGATGTTTTGCGTCTCCTAAGTGATAGTGTAGCGTGCGAGGTTCGCTGCCTGGCCTTAGCAGCGTTGCGGCAGCTCCGACCTTTCCATCTTGCGCGGAACCGTCCGAGTAGACCTTGATTTTCTCTGCGCCTTCTGCATCGGCCTTCTTGGACGCTTCTTTGCTGTCTGCTATTTCTGTGCTGAACGGTCTTCTGTACGCCTTGGCTGGGTTCTTGCCTGTAGGTGGGATTGTTTCAAAGTCGTTTGGCTTGATGTCGAAGGACTGCATAAGGTCGTGTAGAGGGGATTTGTGTCTTTTTGTCCTCTTGTTAGCGGCCTTTCTTGCGGGTTTGTGTAGAGGGTGCTCCGGAGGGAGAGTCGCAATGCGTGTTGCTGCTCTGTGGAGGTGTTTCTCTGTCTCTAGTTGGATCGGGAGCGTGTATGCGAGCGCATTTAGCGTGTCAGTGGGCGAGGTGCGCAGCCCGCCTGTGATAGCTAAAGTGCCTGCTCTCTGGACGGAGTCCAGCTTGTTCCTGCGTCTTCTCGTCTGCCCTAGTTCACTTGACGTTTCTAGTTTTCCCGAGTGGCTTCCCCAAACGTCTACTGCGTAAAGCGTTCTTGGTATTGCAACGCTGATGTATAGCTGGCGGGCACGCTTTGGTGTGATACCCCAGCTTGGTGCTGCCGCTCGCCTGATTTGTGACGCCCATTTTGTACCTTTCTGTAGGGCGTAATTGCGTTGCGTTCCCCAGTCTAAGTGTTGGTCGAAGTATACTCCCAGATACTTCGTGCTTTCGACCGGCTCTAGCGTGGTGTTGAGGAGGTCTAGTGGACGTCTTTCCTTTTTGTTGTTTCTGTGAGCGAAGTCCATTAGTGCTAGTTTGCTGAACTCGAAACGGGAGTTGTGGTCCTTTGACCATTCTATTGCGCCTCCTGCTCTTGTCATCATGTTTGCAAGGGTTTGGTGCGTTTCTGTGAAGTTGTTCCCTGTGGCGATGAGGATGGCGTCGTCAACATATGCCATTGCCGATTCGTTGACGCTTTCCGGAATGTCGAGTAGATCCGCGTTGTAGTATTGGTAGAGGGTCATTGAGAGCGGGTCGCCTTGGCCGATCCCGTTGTCGATTGGTATATTGTCTGACGTGAAGTCGTCGAATTTCAACGTAGTGAAACGGTTGTACAGGAGATTTTGCTGTGAACTTCACCAATGCAGTAGGTACTTTGCGCTTCTTCATGTTATGGATCAGTCTCTCATTCACAGCGTTCGGGAAGGCCCCCTCGATGTCTAGGAAGAGTACTGAGGTGACCTTCTTTTTGCGCCACTGCGTCCTTTATCTGATAGGTGAGCGCATGCATGGCGTCTGTGGTGGTGCGAGCTGGGCGTCCTCCATAGTGATGAGCTGGGAGTAGTCCATGTTTTTCCGAGTGGAAAGTGAGCTGCTCTGCGACTACGGACGTGAGTACTTTCGACA
>JAKELK010000470.1:0-38361 GCA_021525775.1 Lactarius deliciosus | reverse complement strand
GCCAGGCATCGAGAATATTGCCACTTCCCAGGAAGACCTGTTGTCTGCACAGTCGGTACAGCTGATACGGTTGTATTAGCCCTGGAGGTGTAAATGTAGATCCGATTCAGTCCACCACGTGAACCACGTGATTCGCTAGAGTTTATCTCAGCTACCGATCTACAGGCACACTGCCAGAAATAAGCTAGACAACCTACATCTTATAATCGTTCCGGTCCGTTTTGCAATCAGAATCAGAGACTGTAGAGGCGCCATCAAGTACAGTTTGTTGCCGCAAACTATGAAGAAGGAATGTCGTTTAAACCGTGATGCGACGATAGATCGACGATAAAACGTACAACATTGAACGCTGCGTTCTAATCTGGCGAGCGTGAAGTTGTGGAGGCGCACGATGTGATGCAGCTCTCAGCTGTCACGTTTCGGTCATCTACAAGCTGTTTGGATATGTCGATGTGCGTTGTCCCTGTACCGTTTCGTGTCTTAGGAAACCATCTTGAGTTGTGAGCAGGAAAACCTACGCCCTGATGTGAACTAAGCGTCAGAGAATGGGCCCCATCGAAGAGGGCCAGTGGAGCGGAACCTACGTGTAGCATCCCAGCGCAGTCCATCCTGGAGGGAGGACGTCTTGTTGAAAGTCAACGCCCCCGCGACGAAACTGAGAGGGGACTGCGCATGCGAACTGCCATGTCACGACCAAGACATTAATCAGTGCTCACGAAAGCGCGAGTTATGAGGCATACTGGCACAATGACAAACAAGGCCACGAGTCGAAAGAGAATGGGAGTAGTAGAACGCATCATGCCCACCATGTATAGGCAGAAATGCCGACGGGACTTGACTGTGATGCGGCGAGATTCTTAACGTTTTCTGGATCCAAGAAAACCGGGGGTACGAGGAAGGCGGAACGCACTGGCCAACGCTTCATGGCCCATCAGTCCAGGAGAAGCTACCAGACTCGGAGTCCATTGAATGGCCATAACACGTCCCGAAGCTTACGGAAGTTGATAAATGCGGGACACTCGGATGCGCATTGCGCGCTCCAGGAGAGAAGCGAACCATCGACGACGCTGAAGACAGAAACCGAAAATGGACGTCGCAGCGAGGGAACCAACCGCGATGATTACAGTATAATTAAGCGAGCGATACTCGGAATTTGATTTGAATAAGACGTCAAGCAAGAGAAAAAAAGCCACGACGGGTGGAGCGGATGCTCGGTATTGATCTGGGTGAGCTTCTGCGTATCTCTAGAGCCTGAGCCGCTGCCGTTTCTGGAATATGGATAGTGCCACGGATCAAGCAGTTTCATCTGAGTCATCTCGGAAAGAAAGAACCAGCTCCCATGGGCCACGCGAAATCTAGACAACTTGAAAAAGATGAGCCGTCGAGAAAAGAGAAGCACAAATAGTATCATCATAATACTCACACATATTTCGCAATTACCACAGCGGTTTATCTTTTGTAATCGGTCTTTCTTCGCCTTATCCGACCAGCGGAGTCTCGACCTGGACCAATCAGAACAGACGCACTGTAATACCCCCATTATTGATCACGGCCGAGTATCTCCTCAGGTATCTCGTAGGTGACGTCAGTGTCCCATGGCGAAATGCACGTCTCAGCAGTCCTTGTGGAGAAATTTTCTGTCTTCTCAGATTAAATTGTCGGCCAATGACTACAACCTCACGGGT
Source organism: Lactarius deliciosus (assembly GCA_021525775.1). Lineage (NCBI taxonomy): Eukaryota > Fungi > Basidiomycota > Agaricomycetes > Russulales > Russulaceae > Lactarius > Lactarius deliciosus. Next base: position 36,676 of record JAKELK010000470.1, on the reverse strand, counting down.
TGTCTTCATAGCGCCATGAACTTGAATATCCATTCACTGGTTTAGCTGCCCGACACTCTCATTACGCGGGCGAACCATTGTTCAGGAGTTCAATACCAATAAACCGTTTCCTAGTCCGCAACGTCGGTCAGCACGAACGGGAGCGCGCGTGAGAGCGAGAGCACGCCGCGGAGACAATAATGACCCCGAGGTCAGATGTCGGGTGTCGGGTTCAAACTTCCTTCAAGTTGATGGTTTTGCCTTCATTTTCCAGAATGGGTCCCCCACCGCTCCTATGTGCGTGATCGCCTTAGGACTCGGCCTCATTGATACTAGCGAGACCGGTTGCGCATTCTCCATCCTCGTGGGGCGGCGGCCAGCTTCTACGTCCGAGTCCGCGCCTGCTGGACGTTATACACTTTGCGGAGATACGCATGACACCCATCGGCAGTTCCGTTTCCCGGTGCCTTGCCAGCAGAATGATCACACGGTATGACTCCACACACCCCAAATAAGTAGCGCTTCTGATGCTTCATGCGACTCTGGTAAACTGATCATCGCATAGCTCAAGGACGAAGCGATCTAAGTGGCGTACATGGTGGCCCCGGCTATATAGGGTAAGTCGGCCATCAGTTGGCCCTTTGTTGGCAATCCCGTTGGTCCTGCTAATCACCACTTCGATTTCGGAAGTTCTTTGTACTTATAAGGTCTCTAATATCTCCAGCATGCGACCGCCCATTGGAGGATTCCAGTCTCTTTCGACCACGTGCTTTTGGAGACGATAACAGCCATTCCGACTCTTCCGTTCTTGATATAGTTTGATACCATTTGAAATCGTTGCGGAAGTTTTCCTGCCGCCGGCCACACAGTAACGAAAGGCAAGCGAATCAGGTAAGTCGAATGGACAGAACGAGGATCAAAGGATCTTACAACGAAACAGGGATCAGGAGTGGAATGAGAAGGCACCAAGACATAAAGAGAAAAAGAGAAATATGGATTGCACCGTCGCCTAGAAAAAGAGTGTCGGGTCTTCGGCGACTGAGCGGTGGAGCGTGGTGGAAAGGAAGGCTGCCTGAGAGAAGACTTTTGAGTTGGAAAAGGAGGTGGGGAGGTCGCGATAATTATAGGGAGGACGCGAACAAGGGAAAATGCGTGTCGACTGAGGGCGACTGAGGGCGAACCGAAGTGAGAAAGGTGAATTCTCAGCGGAGATCTGCAGTAGAAGACATACTATCGTTCTCAAGGGCACCGTCAGATACGCGGATGACGGCGTTAGAGGTCTTCCTATTACACCTCAATTCGAACCCCCGGAATTACCCTGATGTACAAAGCACTGGCATGGTGAGATCACCACTGATGATGCTATGAGTGTGCCATGACACCGCACACTCTAGCTCGTCCCACGGTTCCACATTTCGCATTCCTTCAGGGCACCGCGGCCTCCGTTTATGGCGAATTCGTGCTCGGGGATTCTAACTGTGCATATATCTGAAACGCGCTGGACGTATACGGGGATCTGCTTTTCCGAAATTTGAGAAAGGGCAGTTTCTGAGACGCTGAGCACACTAGCAGGAACCCATAGGTAAGTGAAAGTAAGGCATACCCATGAGACTGATTTGTTCCTGAAGTGATACGAAGAAGGTAGTAGCCGGAGGATGACAGAAAAATGTCAGTCACCGAAGAGTTTGTAGAGAGTATTGGAGCTTTGAAGAACGATGCGACTGCTCAAGCACTCAATATCCAAGCTCCAAGACGCACGAATCGAGACAACGTAACTTCCACGCTGTTTTGGAAGGGTACTAGGTCAGGAAAGGATCACACTGGCAGGTATTACCGCGAGTTTCTGAAAAGTGCGAACAGAGAATTCCACTCCCCAATTATCATGCCACCCAATTTGACCTTTTGGCTCTACAAACCGATTCGATGTCGACGCGGTCAAACCCGACTCGGAACGAATGTTTTCTAGTAGCTTTTCCAAAACAGCGGCGGGAGAGTGGCCGACAATGTTGGGAAGTTACGTTGTCTTGAACCATGCCTCTTACTGTAGAGCCTGGATATTGAGCGCTATCATATTGAGCGCTTGAGCAAGTCGCGCATCATTTTTACTCCCACAATCGTCAGGTAGCAGCTAACGCCAAGGCGCTCACGACGCGACGGTTATCCCATGCTTTCGCCCCTTGCGGGCGTGCATGTGTCGCCCTTGCAGCTCGGCGCTATGGGCATCGGCGACAAGTGGCACGAATTTGGAATGGGCTCTATAGATAAAACGAATTCCTTCAAGCTTCTCGATGGCTACTTCGATGCAGGCGTAAGTCGTCCTCTTCACGCTCTCCTTGTGAATGTGATCCTAAACCCTTGCCCTCCTAGGGAAACATCATCGATACGGCGAACCATTAGTGAGCTCTCACCGTGACCCCGTCTCGCCAGAAACATGATCTGATTACTCTAATAACAGTCAAGACGAATCTTCTGAAGCCTTCATCGGCGAGTGGGCTGAGAAGCGTGGAATCCGCGACCAGCTCGTCATCGTAACCAAGGTACATCTCGGAGACTTTTCTCTCTTGCTTCCGCCTTGAGACGCGGCCCAGTATTCGACCAACTACAAGCGCGGCCAGAGTGATGTCACCCACATGGTGAACTATTCGACATTCCCTACGTCCATTGATGGGACTACGCTACCTCGATCGAAGAGGTCATGAACTCGCTCCATGCTCTTGTTCAGCAAGGGAAAGTTCTTTACCTCGTACGCTGTCCACCCGTGCATCCCTTCAAACGTTGTTGACCGGCAGCCCAGGGTATCTCTGATAGTCCCGCCTGGGTGGTTCCCAAGGCGAACCAGTACGCCAAGGACCATGGCAAGACGCCGTTCAGCGTATACCAGGGCAGCTGGTCTGTTTTCGAGCGGTCGTTCGAGCGGGATATCATACCGATGGCGCGCGCTGAGGGTCTCGCACTGGCTCCTTGGGGAGTGCTCGCTGGTGGAAAGATCCGGACGAATCCCGAGGAAGCCCGGCGCAAGGAGAGTGGCGAGAAGGGTCGCACGACATTCGACCCCGAGTGAGAACGCACTCTGGAGCAGAAAAAGGTGTGCGACGTGCTTGAGGAGATCGTGAAGGAAGTGGGTACGGAGAGCATCACATCGAGTAAGCGGGATACCTCGCATCTCGCAACTATCCGAGTTTCGGTTTGATCAGCCCATACACAGTTGCGATCGTGTACCACCTGCATAAGCTGCCCTACGTGTTTCCGATCATCGCTGGACATTTCCCTGACCGCCGAGCAGATCAAGCGCATCGAGTCCGCAACGCCTTTCGACCTTGGCCTCCCATACAATATATTTGTACGTGTTTCTCTTGACGTGTGACTGCACTGTGCCGTAACTTTATGAACCTCTTTGTGGATCAGGGCGACGACACAACCGACAATTACGTTGCGCAATGTACCGCACACTGTGACCACGTACCATTGTAGCAGCCGATCACCCCCGCGAAGCAGCAATGAGCATTTGAGCAGGTTAGTTCTCACATATTGGTTGGTCGGTATGTCAGACGAAAGGTATATTGAATTTCAGACGTGAATCGTTGAAGTGTACATACAAGCCAGCAGGCAACTCAGAAAGAAATGCCAGTATTTGAGCTGGATAATATCCACCTTTGTGTTGCCTTTTCTTTTTTACGAGTCTCCTTATGTCGCTATTCCCGTTAGTAATCGCACTGCGTGAGTATCTCCTCGTAGCCTGTGCTCTAGGACAGTCAATCGACTAGGAAGGCCGACTGTCGGAGTACAGCAAAAGCTGTGACGGGAGACCCCGCATATATTAAACTCTCAACGAGCCCTTTCAACCGAACCACTGAGTCACCTTCTGCGATGCGCATGAAAGTCCCGTTGCTAGATGGTATTGCATTGCGCCATATCTGCCTAGCCACTGCGACGCCATCATTGTTCCAAGGGTGATTCGGCTTGTGAGATGCATGTCGCGCACCACGCTTACAGAAAACGATGTCGTGCTTGTCGAACGTGTAGTGTTAGAGGACGGAAGTACAGTACAAGGTACTCGGCGCTGTGATCCGCAACGTATGGCACGCGAATACTGTAGTGGTCATTCGGAGAACGAGGATATGAAGTAGCTGTGCACGAGCATAGGCTGTGCCGTGTTCTTGCCCGCCATGGACGGAGCTCTCTCGAGTTTCCAACACCAGCAGACCGTGGCCCTTCAAGCTTCAAGCTTCAAGAGGCACTCATACTGCGAGTAAGAAAGCGGAAAGGTACCAGGTGTGCGTACATTGTACTTGTAAGTTTGATGGCCAGGTCGATAGCCAGGGGCATGTCGAACAACTGCGCCTTGGGCTCTGTGTTGGCACTTTTCGATTGTTTGGTGCAATGATGCAGGCCAGACTCGGAGGCAAATCGCCAGGGGAAAGCTTTTTAGGAACTGATTGTTCGCTAACCAAATATGTTAGCTATAGCTGTTCGGCTGTCCGTATGACGTTCCTCATGAACGTCATACGATACGTGAGGAACGAGACCCAGATTTCCTTTCCCACGTACCAGATCATCCCTTCAGAGCATCCTCTCCTGAATGTCTCGGGGCAAGGGACTGCCCCCCGTGGCCCCAATTAAGACGACAGAGGATTTTGGCTTTGCCATCGTAATCGACAATCCGATCACGTTCCACTTTTTTCTCGGTAAAATTTCCGATGCGGCACCGGCCAAGTACAGTACAAGACCAATCCGGAAATTGTACTGGGTCCGTCTTTCACCTACTTCACACCTCCCGCGTGTTGGACAACAACCGCACTATTTCATCCCCAACACAAATCATTACGGGACGACGACCTTTCTGTAATGGCGCCGCCGCGTAATGCTGCTAGATGGGGGCCTATTCGTTCCTTGCTCTACTTATCTCCATTCTTCTTTGTTATTCCTTGGTTCGCCCTTCGCGAACTCTACGGTGACCCACACTTTTCTCCATCTTTTTCCACCTACTTACCCTCTTCTTAGACCTTCCGGAGCCTATCACTGACCTGTGGGTGTTCTTTACGTTAATTGCATCATAAGCCTTCCTGACAGCGCATTTAGCGTCAACCCGGATACCGGTTTTCCTCAGATTTCGGAGACGCAGATCCTTGCACACGTACGACACCTTTCTGAGGATATCGGATTTCGCACAGTTGGGACCGCTGAACATGCTCTCGCGGACAAATGGATGATCGACACGGCTCATGAGGTTCAGAGGGAGTGCCAGCGGATAGTGCAGGCGGATCCAGAGCGCAAGCTAGAGTGCGAGGTGTGGCATCAACGCGGCAGTGGGGCCCATAGGTATGTACCCGATTTCATTGCCCCAGGGCCCAGTCTGAGTACTCATGAACCGCAACCACGTAGGTTCGATATGATGGGCAAGAGACTGTACAAAACCTATACCGACCTCACGAACATCGTGATTCGCGTATCTAACGGCACCTCTGAAGGAAAAGAACATGCTGTGCTTGTGAACGCACATCTCGACAGCACCCTGCCTTCCCCCGGTGCAGCAGATGATGCACTCTCAGTCGGCGTCATGCTCGAATGTATTCGCGTCCTCACCCATACACCTGGTTGGACTCCCGCGTATGCCATTGTGTTCCGTAAGTGGCTCGAATGACATATCTAGGTGGCTTCTCTGGCTAAGTGGTTGGGCGGTTGCAGTGTTCAATCATGGAGAAGAATCGCTCCAGGACGCGTCTCATTTATTTTCCACACAACATCCCGTAGCCCCCACGTGAGTTTATCTCTTCCTGTTTTTTTTTTGATTGCTCAACGAACCCGTCTTCAGTATTAGAGCCTTTATCAACTTAGAAGGTAGGGGCCGCACTAATAATACATAATTGTTTCTAACTCTCCGGCCAGCTGCCGGCAACAAGGGAGCTGAGTTACTCTTTCAGGTAAATTCTGAAGAGATGATTCGCGCATATTCCAAAGTCACAAGGTAGGCCCGAGTTGACATTGACTGAAAACCCTGCTGCATAGCTGATACCTTATAGACCGTTCGGCACCGTCATCGCAAGCGAGATCTTCAGCTCTGGCGTCTTGCTCTCCGAGTATGTAATTAATATTTGGGTTAACCTTCCTTTCCTGACCTTCATGCTGTTTGACAGCACCGACTTCCGTCAGTTCGAGCAATATCTCAACGTCACGGGGCTCGACGTACGTTATTTTCTTGTAACTGTCTTACTACCTACCTGACGTGCACATATTCTAGATGGCCGTTGTTGGTAATAGTTACGTGTATCACACGCGCCAGGTAAGGTCATAGTGTTTCTTACGATCCCACTCTTACTGAGAACATCTCATAGGATTCAGTCGATAACATTCAGCCCGGGGTGGCACAGGTCTGTCTGGCGGGTTGCATATACGTACCTTACTGAATTTTCGCAGCGCATGGCCGAGAACACCCTCGCAATTCTGCAATACCTCTCTTCTGACGCATCGCCGTTACCTTCGCTTACAACGGGCTACTCACGTCCTGCAACTGTGTTTTTCACGCAGTTTGGTCGCTTCTTCCAATTTCAGTTCGCAACTGCGCGTCTCATGTACGGCACGCTATTTGCTCTCTCACTCACCCTGGCACGGTTCGCCTACCAGAAGAGAGCACCTGGCTCATCCTCTACCGGCTTTCTGACGGAACAGTGGAAGGGCGCGCGCGCGCTACTCTTCGCCTTGTGTGCAGCCTTGATCGGTGCGAACGGACTTGCGGCCATGATGCATCGTGCACTCGGCCGCAATATGAGCTGGTTTGCATCCGAGCACTCTGCACTCCTCTTGTACGGCCCTGCAACATTCGGCGGTTCGTCGTTCACGTTGTATTCTTCCTATTTACCCTTTTCTTACGAGGGTGTTGTAGGCATCCTCGCATCGCAGGTGGTCCTTCCAGAGGTAGCAGAGCGCAGCGTCCTCACCGCCCTGTTGTTGATGCAATCTGGCGGCGCGCTGCTGCTCCAGCTGCTCGGCCTCGGTTCTTCGTACCTCTTGTTCTTTGGCGCGTTACCATTATTCGTCGCGCTGTCACTTGACACGCTGCTGAATCATGGTCCCGTCGTCAGCCTGTGGACGTACGCGTTGAGCTTGGTCGTCCCGCTCTTGACGGGTATGCAAATGACTTGCGTCGTTCTTGACGTATTTGTTCCCCTCGTTCGTGCGCATTTTGATCCTCGAGTTCCGTCTGTTAAACCCCATCCATTATAGACCGGGCGGATCGGGGCAGATGCACAGGCCGAGCATGTTATCGCCTCAATCGCGGCAGTCATGCTATCAATCACTGTACCACTTGTCACACCGTTCTCTCACCGCTTTCCGGAGAACGTCCGCATGAATGCGGTCACGGTGCTGAACATTATGACGGTCGTAGCGGTCGCAATATTCGCGCTCCGCTCGCCCTTCGATGATACCCACCAACGTCGGGTGTTCTTACTTGGTTCCGATAATGTGAGGTCACCTTGCGGCTTCTCATAGATGCTCAGACTGACGCACTTGTACGCCGGGCAGATTACCTCTCATGAACGATACCTTCATGTCAGCGCTGCAGATGGCGCCCCCGGTTTTGAGCAGCTCGTCCACGACATCGCGGCAAACTTTGGCGTCGTCGGGACACAAGCCATTCAAGAGGATATGCACGACTGGAACGGAGATTGGGATATCTTATACCCGTTTTCTGCCGTGAGAAGCAATCTTTTCTGTCCTACATCTCTCACCCTGCTGATCTCTCTTGTGCTAGTTTGTGTCCGCATACAAGCTACCGCTTCCCATAGAACCCGGATTCGTGTCCCCGTTCGCCGCTGGCGAACGTGCGTTCAAAGTAGAGGCCATCAACGATACCCTTGACCTAGCGGCGGGGACGCGTAGCCTTACCCTACAGATTACTCACCCCGGACTCATCTGGACAGGCAAGTGAATCGCTATGTGGTCTATCTGCTCTACCTGACGCCCACTTCCTCAGTCCTCGCGTTCGACGCACACGTGCTTCAATGGACGCTTGACGACGCGCCGCCAAACGAGTTCACGCGCCACCACATCAAAGGAGCCTCTTTCTACGGCGTCGACCGCTGGTCCCTCGACCTCGTCCTGGAGGGCACCTCGCCATTGATGATCAACTTCCTGGCCATCGACGAAGCCGCGATGTGGCCTGGGAAGAAGGCCGCTACCAAAGCGCAGGGAGGACACGCAATGATGACACTTTTCGAGAGCGTGGATAATTGGCTCGCACGCGAGACGCGCGACAGCGTCGATGTAATGTTGCTTGCTACGGTCGGGGGTGTGGTGACGGTATAATGAATAGTGGACCGTGACGATATCCCCTGCTTTATATCTATTCACCTTGCACATACCTAAGTCAAGACATCTACTATTGGAGTTTAGAGAAGACCTTAGTGGGAGTGGCGTGATTATCATGTTGGTTTGTATACGACGCTCTTACTCTTCCATGCAGACATCATATCGCAGTGATCGTGGTCACTGGCAAAGACTCTGCCGTACAATACGATACAAAAAAAATAATCTTCTCACCGGGAGACCTTGGGCGAGCCTTGGGGAGACCATTCTTTTTACTGACAGACTAGTATGTATGCCTTTCTTCACCAAGACTGTCATCCACGGCCATAGGACTCTGAAAGCACCGCATCCCGTCCGATCTGCGCAGTTAACCAGAGTGCCGCCCAGTTAGTACCACGGTGGGGGACCACGCGGGAATCCTGGGTGCCGTGGTTTTTTTTCTCCGAGCGCCCAACAAGTCCGGCCCTAAACAAATGACCCCTATCAGATGTAAAACCAAGTGTAAAATATTCTGTTGAGGGGGGAGAATGCCTTTTGGCTTGTTCACAGACCCGGAGAAACTGGCTTCTGGGCACAGCGAAACCCCCGGATGCGCCGGCCCGCTGACCGGAACCCCAAGTCCGGTGCGGCATTGCGGCGCTTGCCAGCCAGTGATGCGGCCGAGTGTCAACTTCGGGTTCGAGGACGCTGCGGCATAATGTTCTTGGTTTCGTGGCACCACTAGACTCATCTATTCCCCTGTATCGATATATATGCGAACATAGCTAGACATGCGCGAGGCAAAACAAGTCAAGCCGCCACTTCAGCTCCAGGTGGCACACCCACCAGACTGGCTGCCCGAGGTGCACACTTCTGCAGATTTAGGTACGTATTGCATTGCACTCATTGTTTTGGATTTTTCCGGGCACTTTGATGGAATTTTCGTTGTGCATCGTGGCCGCACTAACGCGTTTGTTGTGTAGGTCGTTTTGGATATCACTTTCCGCATCCCAGGCAAGAAGAAGATATCTTGACGGAGACGAATGTCAAGGATGGCCTCCATTTACCCACTCCAGTTGCAGTGCGTCTATTACCCTTTTCATCCCCTGAGATTTTCTCTGAGGGTTCCGTGTCGTCCGTCAGGCCGAAACATGGGGGGCGTCGGAAACGTTTCGGCGACGCTCGGAGATCGATACAGTCGCGGAGCTCGAGGATCTTATGAACCAAGTTTTCGCTCGCCGTGCAGGGGCCGTCGTCATACCGTATGTTTACTTGTTTTCCTTCGAGAACTCCTACTACATGTATGCTATCCTGGCAGACCATCTACCTTCCGCATGCCCCAGCGGGTCACCCCCAACGATGCCAAGAGGCAAGCCTGGTTCGCCGACCTTGCCAATCCCTCAGTTCCACTACACAAACTCGGGAAGAGCGTTCCGCACGGCGCGAAGGGTCAGGACTTGCTTGACTTGCTCCATGCCCACGCCGTCGCGATCCCGCGGGCAGTTTGGTTCCTCCGTGTCTTTGGCGCAAATGAGGTGACCGGCCTGCGCCATAAACCCGCATACGATCCGACGCAATACAGCGTCGAGTGGGCGAACGTTGTGACTAGCCACTTGAAGAAACAGTTGGGCGACATCATTCTGCCCAGCGCACCTCGTCCAACCCTTAACATCAAGAGCATGTTTCGAAGCGTATTGGCCGATAGTGAGGCAAGGTCTCGGTGGACATCCAAGTTCACATACAGGTAAATACTCTCCCGTGATTATAGTCCTGATATCCATGGTCAGCGCTGACTCTACTCTCAATCTAGCCTCGACCTCCTGCGTAGCTTCTATTCAGAAGGTCTAGTCGACAATCGGACTTTTTTGACCTGGTTAGTACTTCAGATGTGTACGTGTAATCTAGCGCAGGCAGGTTTCGTTGCTCGGCTCGCAGACGAATACCTCGATGGGATTCTTGCCTGCCGCGCACTTTCAAGGCCCTTCGTAGATGCCTGCCTCTCCAAGATTTCCGAGGTGTGTCTTGCTATGACCTCGGCCACCTGTCTGGCTCATCCACATCAGATCCGGAGCTCATCTGCTAGAGAATACCTTCCGTCAGTAGAGAATTCTTTGAAAGTTTTCTTGCAAGTGTGTATCTCATCTCGCATGCCTGTTGAGACGCATATACTAAAGGAAATACTTTAGCGCGCATGCCTTGTCATTCCTGACGCCTTTATCTCACCACGAATGTGGATCACACACGCAGCTCTCTTGCAACAAATTTTGAATGGCGACTCCAGGTCTAATCACGCCACACGCCCCTCAGATACCATCTACACAATGCTTGCCGACAATTTCGCCGATATTCAGAAACGCAATGACGCAATGTGGTTTCGTAATCTTCCGCCCCGCGTGCTCGCGCGTCTAACTGAAGCAGTTTCGGACGTCACTGTAAGCGTGTCGCATTACTGTTGCTCCAATTTTCCCCACTAATCCTGCGCACGCAGAGACTGAATTCCATTGGACCGACGGCTGACCTCGAAACATTCGTCTTCTTCGATGGTGGCATCGAGAACGAGCAGCTCTTTGCCGCCAAGCTTGATCGCCTTCTTACTTGGTCTGTCACGCCCCTTCAATTTGGTGACCATCGCCCATACGTGGCAGCGACAATTCTGCGCCGCGCGCGAGCGCAATGGGGAGCGCGGGCAGCGAGGCGGGACTCCGCTGCTCCGGATGGGAAGCTGCAGGATCTGTTATTCCAATGGCTCGATCGGGACCCAACGTGCAACGACGTGCCCTCGGTGGCGCTCTTATTCGGGGAACTCGTCAGAAGCGAACTCTTCTCGTACGCGTCATATGTGCAACGGTTGATTGCACGAGGCGAGCCAGGGCTTCTGTACTCAGAGGTGGGTACAAACTCAGGATCATCTATGCTAGCACAGTTGTTGATCGAAGGGTTATAGGAGAGCGGATCCCGGCATCGCGAATTTCTGCGATGGATCCCACTGCACAATTCGACACCTGCGATCGTCAACCAGCGTCGTGTAACCTTGTACGGTGTCCGGGCACGTGACACGCCCGAGGAGAACAACGAGCGGGAGATGCGTAGACAAGTACGACTCGTGTTCCCTGAGATATTCAATCCAGGTACTTCACTAGCCTTTCTCCCGCATTTCTCTGCTGACCGTATATCGGGGTCGTGAAGGGATGGAGGACGTACCTCCTCCACTTCCGTCTTACTGTACCACACTCCTGGATGCACCGCGGTACCAGCAGGTCAGGACGGTCAGGCAATGGTTCCTTCCGTTGCTCCTGAAACAACTTCCCAAGTATAGCAATTCTTCATCTTGGTGTAGGATGGATGCTTATTAACATCCTAGCTTTCTGGATAGTCCGCTCACACACAATGTCTTCGTAAGGGTGTATTGTGTCGCCATTGACATGATGACCCAAGTCAAGTGTTATCGCGCCATACTGGAGGTGAGCGAAGTCCAACCCCGCAAACTCCCTTCTGACTTGTGGGAACTTTCGTAGCTGAGCCTCGGCGTCTTGGAGCGTCCCTGCAGATCGGAATCCCTGACGATCGTTTTAGAAATGCTGCGCCGGTTTTCCCCAATCTGGGCGGGTATGGGCGTGCTGAGGGTGATTACCCTTGCGCTCTACGCTGCATCCCAGTTATGCAAGACCCGAGGAATCCACTGCCAAGCTTTATTGGAGCTTTTGCTGGAAATGGACGCCGGCCGTTATCTTGAGATGTCAGCGCGGAAGAGTATCGAGGTGGAAATTACCAATTTTGCCCAGGTATGCAATGACCGTCCTTCTTACAGTCATCATTCATTAACACTTCCCGAGGCTCTGCGTCCTTCGGGTGGCGAGGCAGAAGCTTGTCCTAAGAACCTGCCCGAGATACTCCTGCTTTCAAATGACCCACGGCCCGACGCGGCTTATATGCTTGCCAACAGCCTCTGGTTTCACTATCATAAATCGCCGAATTGGGCCTGGAGTATTTGGGACAACACGTTTGCTGCTCTGCGGGTCCAGGTCAACACCGAGGCGCGTGACGCGCGCTATGCTAACTTTCTACTCCATGTCGACCAGCATCTCCCCGGTGGGCTCGACGAACACGTGGCCCGGTGGTTCCAGGAGACTGGAAAGGCGGAGCTCATATCGATCGACAGCGTTGCCTGGACGAGCCTCACGCATACCCTCCTCCACCTCGTCGTGCAAGGTGTACTGGCGACTACGACAATCCTGAAGGGCTTGGTCTATCCTCTATGGAGCCACGCTCTCGCCTCGGGAGCGGCCGACTGCGAGGTATATCTCCGCGCCGCCCATGACATCTTTACGCGCCTCGTACTATCCGGGGAAGACTGGGGCAGCGACATGGTAGAGCTGCAACGCGTGCGCGCGCGGCGCCAGGACGTATTTTGCGCACCGCACCTCTCTTTGCTCGTGGGTGCCATCCCGACGCTTGTCTTCCTAGAGCACGCGCTGCACGTCCCGGCCGACTTGCGGCCTCGTGCCGCTGCGCTCCGCGATGCGGTTTGCGGCTCCGTCGAGTTCCGCCAGGGCATATATCGAGATCTGAACGCCGTGCGGGACGCTTTTGACAAGTCGCTACAGTACGATGCGTTGGACGAGAGCCTCGTCGAACCGTTGATGGACGCTTTGCGTCTCATCCTCAATGTCGCGCGTACAGGTACGGGGCACTGTTACAAACGAAGTTCGGACGTCCCAACTGATTTTAAAAATGCGATAGATACGGCGTCTATGGGGTCCTCGGAGTTGTTAGACACATCCGCATTGCTGAGCCCCTGGAAGTTGGCGGCAACGACGATCGAGGTGCAATTCTCGCTGAAGCAGATGGGCGAACGCCTGGCCCTGGGTACACCGAACAGAAACACGAAGGTCGACCGGCTGATTGCCAAATTCATGCATCATCACATGTCCACAGAAGAGGCCGACTTGGTCGCCGAGATGGCTCGCGGCGTTGGGCCAACGATCGCGTGCAAGGTAGGACTTGCGTCATCTACAACGGACTTCGAGCTAATCCTATGAGTAGTTCGTGAACACCGGGTTCACTTGCATTGCCAGCATTCTCAGGAGGGTGCAAACGCCGCTAGCGAGTCGCGGAGTACAGGAGATCCTCAACGTAGCGAGCGAACAACTTCGCCTGCTCGCCCATGTTGTCGAGCTCGCGAGGGACGACCAAACCGCCCTGCCGGTGGTCGACTCGCAGGCACAGGATAGCTTCATCGACGCACTCGCGAGCAAGATTCGGGCGTTCGAAACCCTACTTGCTCAGCCCACGCCAACATCCGACGTTCCCTCAGCCCAGGCGACACAGGGTGCTGTTTTGATGGCTCGCCTACTTCAGTTTAACATGGCGTTCCGCGGTGTTTGGACCCCGAAGGCGCGATCTCTCGGTGAGGGTCTGTGCAAATCCGTCTTCAACCTCGCCCTGGTGAGTTCCTACCTACAACGTTGTGCAAGGGCATCACGTCTCATCAATGATTAGGCCCACGGCGCTGGCGACCATCTTAACCCCGCCGCTTTCCCGTTGTTTCTTGATACTTTCGTTTACCTCATCGATGGTGAGCTTAGTTTTCAGATTCCTGTACCAAGCTCTTGACGACCACCTTTTCACAGAGCTCGCCGCAGATGCCAAGTCCAACTCTACAGATATCTTCCGCAACTACCCACAGATACCCTTCGCTGAGCTTCCGGCCGACATGCCAGCTGAATACCGACAACAGCTACGATGTCTTCTCCCCTACCCACCGCCTCATGAAGGAGTAGCCGACTTGGTGTACGCCTCGGTAGACGCCTCGGGACAGTCCCTCCCCGGACTTCCAGTGATGAACCAGCCATGGGACTGGGTGGAGAACCTAGGAGACAGCGCAGCCGGCGACCCGCCCGCCGAACGCGCCATCAACAACAATGCATCTCTATCCCTCGAACGATTCGCCGCGCGCGCGACGGGCGATACCGTGCGGACCGACAAGACCCCGCGGGGCTTCCACGACGCGCTGGGGGGCGAGAGCGTGTTCGCGCGGGACTGGGCCGAGACGCGGACACCGCTCGCGGACGAGAACCCGGCCCGGCGCGAAGACGAGGACGTGCCGCCCGGCGTGCTGCCCAGCGCGTTCACCGCGCGCAGGGGCATGTCGCCTGCGTCGCCCGCGTGGTCCCGCCAGTCCGCGACGTCGTCGCGGCTGCAGAGCCCGACGCAGCAGTCGTACACCCGCGCCTCGGCCGCGTCGAGATCGGACGACGTGGAGCGGTCGTCGGCGGGCAGCAGGCAGCAGGCGGGTAAACGAAAGGCGTCGACGAACAATAACCCTGATTCGGATATCGAGATCATTGAGAGCCCGTCGGCGCTCAAGAAGGCGAAAACGACGAAAACGAAGACGACGAAGACGACCCTGGTCAAGCCGCGGGTGAAGAGGAAATAAGAGAGAGCTACGAGTAAACGACCGTCAATCTTCGCAACCATCATTCAACATTTGGATATCCCCAAGTATATATGCATGCTTTACCCAGTCTTGTTTGTTTTCCCTAATGTTTCTGTAATTTAAGCGGTACTTGTTGTCTGTATCCTAAACCTAATCGTCGGCACTCCAATGTCCTTCATATCTCAGGAGGAACGAAACCGGCTCTGTTACTACTAGCGATGGGAGTCTCGCGAATCTGGACCTGTGTAGAATCATTAACGTGGTAAATAATGAGCCTACCGCCACCGGAGGACTCACATGTACTCACAGGCGAGGCAGGTGTATCGCTGGCATCACCGTAGAGACGCTCATATTCAGGTCGGTTGAGCGGTCGGCCTATGGAGGCGTGGGCACGAGTCGCACGACTAGGTCAGAGCGAGGAGAGGGAAACGAGATGGGAACGACGTACCCACGTGAACAGCTCCTCTGCTTTCTCCTCATCCGTGCGCAGATCTTCAGTGAGGAGACACGGTTCGGTTGTTGAGTTCATGCCGTTGGCGGTGCTGTTGTTGAAGAACTCACATCCCAGGGCAGAGACGGGCACTCAGGCTGGCACCTGGCAAACTAGCCTAACGATGCGACAACGTGCTGAACAAAGTTATCCGCTATGTTTTCCGAGTCTTCGATGCCGACTCATGGAGTCATCTCGCCTACATCCAATGGTTTTCGCCATTGTCCCCAACACGGGGTGTCAATTGAATCACCTTATGTATAAGGTGTCTAGGTTAACGCAAGGTGGCCGCCGGCGTGTCACAGTCATTCCGGTCCAGTAGATATAATCGAGAGCGAGCGTTTAGTATCGACTATTGATGCATTATCTCCATCGTTATTATCACTAATTTATTTAGGAATTACGCTAGCGGGAGAGGTTTTCCTGATGCCACTAAGGACTACGATAAGCAGACGGGGGCGACCCTATATTTCCCATACACTCCCAGGAAAGTCCTGGATTTATCTCTCGTTCCTATTCTTCACTAGGTTTCGACTTTGTTGACTGTTTCCTTGCTTCTTTCCGTGCATCGTCTACAGAACATAAGTCAGGGACTTAAACGAGTTACTTAACTCATTCGTACCTTCCTCGCCGACTACCAACGCGCCTGTGGACGAACTGCTAGGGGTTAATCTCTCTCGAGTCGCTTTCGCTTCGCCAACGAGGTGGAACGACCTCTTAATTGTCGAATGAGCGAGAGAGTCATACGGATCGGCCCCTCTTCGACATTTTTCTCTTATAGGGTGAAGTAGGTTGTACCTCGCTTGGGACATGGGCCAATTCTCTATCACGTCGACGACGACTTCTCCCTAGAAGAGTTTGGAGGACAGCATTGACAATGAGAATATGGTCAACCCTGTTCCTCTCCAGTTGTTCACTAGACATCTAATTTTGAAGGAAGTGGCTAGCCCAACTTGTGGCTCAGAGCTCGGCCCAGAGTTAAGTGAGATATTCGAAGCGTTCAAATGAGGGCAGGGATAATGGAAGTACGGCCAGATGAACTGAAACTTTCTTCGTTGTGATCAACATGAATACATATTCGACGAAAACAAAAGGAACGGGTGAGTTGAAAACAATCCCAATATGTTCGAAGCCTGTGAAAAGAGCTAGACTATGCACCACCACTGGCATAACTAGGTGGCGGTTCAGATATCTCTGCGTGAAGTCGTGTCTCATCCCACAATACATTGGCTTCCGACAGTATCCGAACTTCAGACGAAGATGTGGCCGCACCTGCCGCACCCTCGGGCACATCCCTGTCGATCATGGTAGTTAAAGGAGTGTTGGATGGCTGTCTGTCCACGGGTGGAGAACGCGATTCATTCGCCAGCGAGCGGAGCCGCGCAAGCTCCTTGCTCGACAGACCGACAGGGACGGACACCACGGCTCGCAACAGGGGCGGTGAATCCTCCAATGAAGACGAGCGGTGGACCAGCTGTTCTGGCAAGTCCGTCGTGTCCGGCGGTGCTACCTCGGTGAGAGTTGATCCCGGTAGGTTGAATGGCGTTATTGTGACCCGCGTGCCCTGGGACATGACTTCTTCGACAGATGAAGACTCAAGGGGGGTGCATCTATGACTTTGTCTCCGCCGACGCCAAACTACTAATGCAACGGCCACAATCACGAGAAAGGCCGCAACGCCACTCAAGACCCCACGTATGGTACCCCGGGTAACCGCGCTGGTGTGTGATTTTGATGGTATCTCGGTCGTCGTAGGATAGGCTGTTAGTTTGACGGGTGCTCTAGGAGAAAAGTAAGTCGGGCCTTGAAAAAAAGTTGCTTGCAATCAACGAACTTGAGAGCTAATGGTGCGTACATTGCACCCAGTGCCGTGCTAAAGGGAGAGGCGGTAATATTAATTGACTCTCGACGAATGCAAATCGCGAGGAGCTCACTCGACGCTTATGGTGGACGGTACCAAACTTTGGAGATAGACAAACAGTTGTTCATGAACTGCTGAAATGAGGTTTGTGCGTAGGCCGTGATCCGGGGTCATAGCGGCCATAAATAAGTTCCAGCCTAAATCCACATTAGCTGAGACGACTCCAAAACGTAAGTCTACTGACCAAATGTGGCCATCAGCTGAGTGACGTCGTTTGTGCCGAGGTCATCGGTTGGCAGAGGTAAACCAGAGGCCGAGTCCAGTGAGATGTTATGGATGAAACTACTTTGACTATTGTAGACCTGGAAATCGACTCGGACGAGTTTCAAGATAAGACAGAAATCAGCAAACACTGACGGATGGTTCGATGATACTGGTGTTCAGCCATACATCGGCAAATAGATTATACCCTAATGTCCACGAGCCCATTTTTCCGTATGTTGCAAGTAAGTGTTTATCACCTGCCAGCGCAAGGTCCTTCCATTGAGCGTAAAGACGTGAGGACGAATTCTATCGACCAGTCAATTTTGCTACGCAACATATAAAAGATCTCCACGAACGGAATACTTGTCAAAATCGGTAGTCTTGTTGACAAATGAGCTCATTTGAGACATAGCTTTGATAGCGATAATCCCCTTGATTGCGAGGTTAGTTTGATTGTCGATCGACTGTCCCTCTGCAGAGTACCTGTGTAGATGGTCATTCAAGTCATCGGCAATATAATCATTGACAAAGATAACGCACTGATCGTGGATCAACAGGGTCGAGTCAGACAAATAATCGGCCCAGGAAGTCAGCAGATTGTACTGTCCGATTTTGTTGGACATCCACAAGTACCCAAGAGGAGTTTTGCACGTACGTATCTGCTTATTAGGCTCCTATCCCCACTTGCGCGAGCGTGGGCACAAGTCATGATTAACATATTCCCAGATTCTTCGGACTGGTCAGCGATATGCAAGTCCTCAGCTGCTAGAGAGGTACGGACCTTCCACTCCTCGACCATGTGGAGAATTGCTGACTGTGGCATTGGGATAACTCGCCCCTGCGTTCTCAATAATCAGTGTTCCGAATCCAGTCTCTGGTTCTCGAATGCACCTAGATCAGGAGCAGCGTACAGGTTGGTGTACTTCGGGGACGCTTGTAGTCGAAGCAAGGGTTCGAGCAAGAGTCCACCTAGGTCAGGATCAATGTACATGAATGCTGGGAAGGCAGAATACAGCGTCTCGACGGGATTAACCCGGCTTCAAAGGATCAGGGTCTGTCTCCCGATACACAAAGTCAACTCACTTCCTTTCAAGCGGCATCCCATTGATATTCTTCATAAACGCCATCACATCCGAGTTGTTAAGCCCACCACTTGTGCTGGTCGCACTTGCCAGCTGAGTGCTGCCATATACTTGTGCAGTTGCGAGAGACACCAAATCTCCAAGCGGTCCAGAGATAGGAGCAGCTTCCTGGAGTATCTTCTGGTCCAGTTTCCGGGCTCTTGAAGAGGCATTCGTAAAATTGTTCATAAAGTCAACGATCTGAGATATGATATTAGTAGACACATTATTCATCGACGAATGTGGATACCGACTAAAAACCTGTCATCAGGGTATTGGACTTTGTAAACTGGGCTACGTAGCTGAGAGGTCCCAGATAGGTCTGTGTAACCGATGACTGGATCTGTGGTGTAACCGACGACCCAGATCACGGGATCCTGCGTCGCTTGGATGGTGCCAAGGTCGCGCGACATGGCGAAAACTGTCACGGTCAAGTTACCAGGGGTTAAGTAATTCCACGACTCGCCCCACTGTAATCCGAGGTCTTCCAACACCCCATTAAGCATAAATGAACGACGGGAAACTGAGCTCTCATCAACCTTCCATGTGATGTTATCACTCTAGATCACAAACTATGAGTGGCAAAACGCAGACCGCACCACTGCCACTAACCATCTTCATGAAATGGTGCAATGTGCCCCAATCTGTGTACGTGGTGACTCTGGAAGACAAGGTTGGATTTTGACGTTTGACTTGATGGCCGATGACACTGTCATCACCTATCCCCATCCAAAGGAGCTCCTGGCTTCGATCCCCTGACAACCAGTCTGCAACAATTTTGAGACACAACGGAATTGGTACAATGACGACTTCACACACATGCACTGAGATCCGAATACACCTGCACAGAGTGTGCCACACCATCCAGTGATGTCGCAGTTAATGACATGTATGATAACGGGATTGATTGTTTGACCCAATCTCCGGGCTATAACAAAAGTCTGAGTAGATAAAACGCCGATAACAAGTAGCTGTAGTTCGAACCTCTATTGGGTTCAAGAAGGTGAGATTAATTTGCATGTGTCCAGCTTTTGCGGAGAGTGTGCTCTGGGTAGGTGAAACCACCATGCTAGTGACGTTCGCCGGGGTTATCCCAGAGTCAGAGTATCCCAGGATCACAAAGGTTTTATTGTCGACGCGGACATGGACGGCGAGGTCAGGGACCTAAATTGCAGTCAGTTTGGTGTTATTCTGGGCAAGGAAATAACGTGCTATCAGACTCGGATCCCAGTCGGCATTTCGGTCTCCATCTGCATAATTCGCTGTCATCATATTAGTCCAACCCCAACCTGTCATACCCCAAATATTGAGGTAAGGTGAGCGAACGGCAAGAGGGATTACAAAGGGAACCAAAGTCTGCTGAGCCCTTCCATAATGAAAAAGGGAAAAAAGGACAATTAGCAGGTGGGTCATTCGCGCCTATAACTCAGACTGGGTTATCACCGGAGTTGGCTCTGGATGGTGGAGAATTCAAGTATTTATCTTGCACAGCCTGAGGGAGGTTGACTACTCACCGCAGAGCAGCACGAGGTTTCGGCCAGTAGCAACGACATTCAACAGCATTGAGTAGACTTAAAGCAACCAGATCAGAAGAGAACATGAATATCATTTGGTTCCGCTCATCGCTGCGTGCATGTCGTGATCAAAGCTTCTGGTTTGGAAGTGTTTCACTTATAATAGTACCGAGTCGACTACCGACTCATACGACAAGTCACAAATGCCCGAAGAACGCTGAATTGCGCAGTATATCAAAGACAGAGAGTAGCCGTTCGCTGTGTTCTGTCTGCCTCCAATCAGGAGACATGAGTGCTCGTAGAGAAGATCAACGCACACCGGAACTGGCGACCAAGCCGGCGACTACAGTAAAACACTTGGTAAGACATAACATTTTTATTTGCATGAAATTTAAGTTTACTAGCATCCGCGAACCGACACAGCCTTCGTGCGTCGTCAAGTTCTGCGTCGTCAAGTTCGTCAAGTTTCGTAGCTCTGGGGGTCTTCGCGCAGCATCAAGTTTCCTAGCTTTTCACTGCCGTACAGTATGCCATGATCAAAATATACGACAAACTAGGGATTACGTAGCTATCGGGTATCGGGACATTCCGAGGAGCGCCGTGATATTCCACTTGCGCTTACGATTCATTCAACAGACCATCGATCTGATTCGATCAAGCCATTGGCCTCCACTGGCACAGTCCACCGCCTTACAGTATAGGATTCGAAGAGAGGCTGATCTACGTGACTCCCTTGCTCGTTCAGGAGGTCGTTCCACCTCAAAGCAACACGTCGGTGAGACTAGAGCGACTCAAGAGGAACAGCAACAGGTTCACCCACATATGCGTTGGTAGTCGGCGAGGACGGTACGAATTAATTAAGTAACTCGGTTCAGTCCCTGACCTATGCTCTGCAGACGGACGATGGAGAGAGACTGTTGATGACAAAGGAAAGGCGAAGAGGTGCCGGTTTCTTTAGAAAGAGTTCCAGTTTTGTAGCCCATCGAGCCCAAGAAATGAGAATCACCTTGCTTGCTGAGGTATGGCAGTTCGAAATCCCCCGTGAATCGTGGAAATCGATTCACGCGGGATTTCCGACGAGCCATATGAGCAAGGTGGCTCTTTGGACGAAATCTGCGTATGCCGCTGTCCGATGCGAACATCACAACAAGTCTCATCCATTTCAGATCGAAATTAACATCGTATCGTTGTTTTTTTCTAATTAATACACACATCGCCAATCGCCGTATGCAGCCCCCTATTATAGTCTCATCGTCGCCGCTTAGTTGTCCAGCAGCGCTGCGGCTGCCTTGCGCGCGTTTGTCTTGAGACTCTCTACCTGCAGCTCAAGGTTGCGGATCATTGCGCGTGCCT
Source organism: Lactarius deliciosus (assembly GCA_021525775.1). Classification (NCBI taxonomy): domain Eukaryota; kingdom Fungi; phylum Basidiomycota; class Agaricomycetes; order Russulales; family Russulaceae; genus Lactarius; species Lactarius deliciosus. The sequence continues at coordinate 15,375 of JAKELK010000470.1, read as the reverse complement.
CACGCAGCTCTGCATTCAGCTGGTCGTTATCCTGCTGCAAAGCAGCGCTCGCAGCCGCCTTGCCGTCCTGTAGTTCAAAGTCTCGTAAGAAAAAAGAAAAAAGAAAAAATTGGGGGAGAGAAACGGACACGCACATCTGGAACGTAAGTGGAGGACGTCGAACGAGAGGGTGGCAGCTGAGGCGAGAACGGCTGCAGATCCGCGGGCGGCGTCAGCGCCGACGGAGAGAAGGGCGTCGGCTCGCTGGCGACTTTCGTGATGGGCGGCGCAAGTGGGGGGGAGAGCGCTGCTGGCGGCTGTGCCGGTGCCGATGCTGGCACGGGGGAGGCCGCGGTCGCTGTGCGCGTTGGGAGGGGGACGGACGACGCTGTTGAGGACACTGCGCCTGTCTCGAGGGAGACGAGCTTGAGCGAGATGGGCTTGCCGGAGAAGAACTCGCCGGCGGAGAGGGAGGGCTCGATCGATGGCGCGGGCGGGAAGATGTCGGACTGGAACGAATCGGACTGGCGTACGTGAGTGAGTGATGTGATGTGAGTAGGAGATGCAACGGGGGCGTTTACCTTGCGCGGGACGATAAACGCGATGGGCTCGACGGCGCTGATGGTGAGCTTGTACGCGCGCGCGATCTCGCAATCGGAGGTGCTGACCGCGCGCCGCGGGACGAAGCACATCCCGCGCTGTGGGTCGCTCGACTTGTGCTCGTCCAGCGCATACAAATTGTCGTTCTCGTACTCGTAGTACCGGATATTGCCGTCGCCCTTCCCGGCTGCGCCGTGGTCAGTAGAGCGCCGCGGGATCAAAGAAGACCGAACCGAGGAAAAGGATGTTGTTGTCGCTCCAGAAGGGCATCACGACGCCCGCAGACTGGTCGAGCGTGAGCGTCCTGACGTTCTTGAGCGTGCCCGTCTCCCACACGCAGACCTGGCGATCGCTCATGCGGCTGAACCCAGTCGTCGCGATGCGATCGCGGTCGCCCAGCCACACGACGCGTGCGCCCTTGATACCACCATGGCCCTCCCCAACGCGCACGGCGTCGCCGCCAGCGCGCGGGTCGAACAGGCGGAGTTTGCGGTCGCGGGACGTGGTGGCCAGGAGCTGGCCGGTCGGGCTAAACGCGATGCTCTGTATGGTGTCGCCGTGGCCCTGCAGGACGGCGCGCGGGGACTCCGGTGCGCCGAGGTCCCAGAGCTTGACCGTGTGGTCGCCCAGGGCGCTCGCGAGGACGTGCTGGGCCGCCGGGTGCCAGAGGACCTGGCCGACCTTGCGCGGGGACGCGTCGATGCGCAGCACGGGCGCAAAGTCGCGCGGGACCCAGCCCTCCGCGTTCCAGTCCTCGAACGCGGATGCGTCGACCTGCCAGACCATCACGTTGCCGTCCTCGCCGCCGGACGCGACGATCGAGTCCGAGTGCGGCGACCAGTCCGTGTCCAGCACCGGCGCCGTGTGGCTCCGCGCGAGCGGCACGATGTCGGGCAGCTTCGAGGGGATCCCCGGCGAGCCGGTGAAGGGAGACGGCGCGGGAAGGATGGCGAACGCGCCGCCGCCAGACGAGTTCCAGTTGACGCTGATGTAGGTCTGGACGGGGTGAACACGGACCCGGCCGCAACATCGGAGGGACACGCACACCAGATGCAGAGACGACGTTTGTATCCCATGCGCTGCTGGTTACCTTGAGGTTGTCGATGCCATGCTCCTTCTTGGCTGGCTGCCCAAAGACATGTCTGTGCAACAATAACGAGGGCCCATCAGAAGCGATCCTGAAAAGATAACGAGGTAAACTACCGATATTTCGATGCACGAACAAAGCGAGACATGTCCCGTGTGGCTGTTGCGTTGTTCTGGTTGTTCTTAGTTGTCGACGATTCACTTGAGATCGACGGTCCCCTTGACAGCTTGACAAGGAACTGTTCGGCAAGTCCCGATCCACCCTTGCCCATGGATTCAATCAACGCCTCAGATCCACCCCCTCGCATCACCACAACATCTACCAAAGTCCTCTCTACAAAGCGCGCCCAGATCCGTCTGCAGGCCTTTCTCGACGAGTTTGAGGACCGCAACCCACCTTCGAAAGGCGGCGACAAGACCGTCACCGCGCAGTTGCAAAAGTTAAACGAAGCGCTGCTCGAAGAGCGGCACAGACAGAAGGCTGCTAGAAAGGAGCATTGACTGGTATGCCATTTCACAAATACATTGTCGGTAAAGCTCACTCAGCGTCAGTTGTGACATTCATAAATCATCGACAAGCATACATACAGTCATTACACGAAATTTAGAATCACCCAAAAAAAAAAACGATGGCACTCTAATTAAACAGCCTCCCGACACCACCGCACGTCTCACACGGCATTTCGTCGAAGATCAAGAATGGCGTCGTGCCGCGCCCGCCACACCGCCAGCACTGCCTTCCTCCGATGCGAGAGTCACCGGGCATGACCACCGTGGCACCCGGCGGGGGAATTGAACCGTAGGGCATGAGCATGTTGCGCGGTGGTGGTGGTTGAGGGAAAGCGGGGGGTGGCGGCCGCGGCCGCGCGAGTGGATACGCAGGGGTGGTGCCGGTCTGCGGGGGCTTGAACGCGGGCAACGGCTGCTGGAACGTGCGACCGCGCTGGCTCTGGCTCGTGGCGCTGCTGCCCTGCTCGCCCCACGGGCTCGAAGCGAGTATGGACGAGAACGGCTTGCCGTACCGGTCCCAGCACTTGCGGCAAGGGTGCGACGGGTCGTAGTTCTTGTAGCCCGTGTTACTGCCTGCGCGTGTCAAATGAAAGCGGGCACCGTGAACGAGTGAGCAAGATGGAGGCAGCAACGTGGCTTACATTTGGGACAGGTGTACGTCTCGGGGTAGACGAGCGTCCGTCCGTTGCGCAGAAGAGGACGGCCGGGCGTCGGCGTGTTCGTTGGGTGCCCGTTATTGGCAGCCGCCGACGTAGACCCTGCGCCGCTCGAAGTAGACGCGGCACGAGAGTGGCTGGAGGGAGGGGGAGCTCCCGGTGGGGGAGCGTACCGGGGCTGCTGAGCCGCTGGTGGCGGAGGGCCTGGTGGGGGGGCAAACTGAGGCTGCTGTTGCACGGGAGTCCCGGACGGGGGAGGGCCTGGCGGGGGGGCATACTGCTGTTGCACGGGAGCCGCGGGAGGGGGAGGGCCTGGTGGGGGACCATACTGGGATGGTCCGGGTCCGGGCGGCCCCGGAGGCGGATATGGACCAGGCGGCGGGGGTGGCTGCACGAAGGGTTCCGGTGCCCGCTGGAAGGGCCTGCGCGGGCCCTGCTCCACAACCGTCTCGCCTCCGCCAACGTCAGGCGTCAGAGAGTAGGCGGGTGGTGCGCTTTCGGGAATGGCGTCGGGTGGAAAGTCGGGGGGTAGGAAATCATTCGGCGGTGGGCTAGATGGCGGTGGGGGAGCGGCGCTGGCAGGACGGGGAGGCAGAGACGGTGGTATACCCCGCGAGCTGCCGGTGTTACTGCTAAGGATTGAGAGTGGTGAAGGAGGTTGATTAGGGGGACCTCTGGATGGTAACCTCGGTGGGAGTTCGGGGAGTGCCTCTGGTGCATCCTCGTCGTCAGAATGATCGCCTAGCCCTACGGCGGTCTGGTAACTAGGTGCGCTGGATACAGTGGACATTCCAGTCGGGGTAGGAGTGAGCAAGGTATGGGAGAAGGGTAGAGCTGAGTGATATGAAGGCGCATTCGAGGTCACTGACGCTCCGGTTGGATGTGGTGTGAGGTGTGGTGTACGAAATGGATTGCGAGAGGATATTTGGGGTTGAGTCGACGGGCTGCTCATCGTGGATTGGAAGAGAAAGCACTGGCGATGGCGACGGTGATGAGCACGGAAGGCGAATGAACCGGGCACTGGCTTACCAAATTCGCGGATGTCGCTGTAAAAGTGTGCTATGATGACTGACAAGAGCGAGGTCATATCAAAGAGATTGCACATCTCAGGGTTGACTCCTGCAATTTCCTTTGACGATCTCTCGCGACGTCTGGGCTCCTTTGGATCAGTCACCGCTCTGGATGGGTTGGGGAAATTAGACGCACTTGGCCAGCCGCGTAAATTTGCCTATGTCACTCTGCGGACAACAAAACCACAACTGTCTAGATGTGCGTCGTCGTATCTCCACACTTTCTCGTCCAGCATTCCTTATTCGTCCCAGGCATGAATGCGCTCAGCGGTTCAACATGGAAAGGTGCAAAACTACGGATCGGAGAAGCAAAGGCAGACTTTCGTGAGCGGTAAGCGGAGCCCCCATTTCTTCCCCAATGTTTCTTATACTCCGTACAGAATAGCCCTCGAAAACGCGCCTAAAGGGCCAGACGACACACGACCGCGGAAACACAGACGACTCGCTCGCGGCGTGCACGGTCGGCACACGCCAGACATGTCCCTCACCACGCCCGAGAACACCCACCAGCGCCCACAATGGCGCCTCACGCCACTGGGACGCCTCATCCGCCCAATGCGCATGCGCCCCGCCCGCCCGCTCGACCCGCCCCTCCGAGCCAAGCACCCCGACAAGGCGAAAGGGAATGGAAAGGCGAAGAAGGGGCGCGTGCGCCCCCCGCCGACGCGCGCGCGCAGGCAGACGATCGATCCGTTGCGCTGGGGCAGCACGCATCTCAGCGGACTCTTTTTAGACGGCGGGGCCAACGGAGAGACGACGGAGGTCGAGGAGGTCGAGCATATCCTCGACGTTTCGGACCAGACCCCGCCGGGCGACGGCGACGACGACCAGACGCCTCCGCCCGTCGAGGTAGACTTGGCGGCGGAGACGGCGGGCGCGCTGGACCTTCTCGGCGCGATGTTTGGTGAGGCGAACGACTGGGGTGGCGCCGAGAGCGTCGATTCGGATGTGGAGATGGCTGCGCACGCCGTTCCTGGCCTGCTCGAATCCACCGACTTTGAGATCGTCCCCGCTGATCACGAGCCGCGCGCTGCCCAAATGCCAACTGTTGATGGCCAAGAGGAGGCTACACCGGTGCCCACGACAAGCAAACTCAAAGACCTGTTCGCACCGCGGGAACAAGAGGGTGAGTGGCCGGCGATGCACGGCGTGCGTCATGTGTCTCACGATCCCTTTCTCTGCAGGCTTCTCCCTCATCGGCCACCTCGATCTGGACTCTGAGCTCGACCACGACATGGACCTGAACCCGGACGACCCAGCCTTGCCAAACGCCGTGCCGTCCATTCTCAGCGCCCCGTCTGTCGTCGCCGCTCCCACGACGCAACACGGGCGGTCACTCGACGCGTCGCTCCCGTTTTTCTTCCCGCAGAAGGGCCAGGTGCGGAGAGTCGCGTTCGTGCGGACGGAGGACGAGGCGCAGATCCGTGCGCGCTGGGAGGCGGCGCGAGGCGAGCTGACGCGGGAGTGGAAGCGTCGGCATCGGGAGGCGGTTAAGAGCCGGCGGAGACGGGGTGGTGAACGGGTCGAGTGAAAGCCACCGGCAGTGGGCCCTAACTTCTGCTAGCTGCGTGTCGTGGTGCTCACTCTTGTGAAACGCTCTCGCACAACTGAAGCGCTTTTATTTTGTATCGACAATTATTGTTAGAGTGCACTGCTTCCTTGACCAGGAGCACTCTACTCAAGCAACACACTTCTCAAACAACTTAGCCCATGTCATGCCATGCCAAATGCCCCTGCCATTGAGCCTGCTGTAGCCAAGTGTTACAATTTCAGACTACTTTGGAAACATCCTTCTTGCCATGTTACAACAAGTTGCACTCAGTGTTATCCATAAATCATAAGTGGTTACTGTGAGAATTGTAACCACTTATATACTGCATTAGTTTCAAGCAATTATTTCATTGTAATAGTAATATAAAGTTATAATCTATGTAAGCACTTTCGCCAGAAATTAAATTTTATTTGCTGATGTCGTCGTGCTTGCCCTCGATGGCGTCCAGCGAGACATATGGTTCCCAACCCCCAACAGAGGACACGCTACCTGTACAGGAGGAGCATGTCACCACTCGGATACCGGTGCAACCACTGGCAGACCCTCACACTTACCATGATCATCGCGCCCCATCTGAGTCGATACGAGCATCCGCGGAACGTTCCAAACCCAAAATAATCCCCAGTTGGCTCCGATCGTCCACACCCAACAAATCGGCTCCCTCGTCGTCCGTCGGCACCAACAGGCGCTCAATTTCGTGCTCGAACCCCGCGCGCCCTTGCGCGTCACAAGAGCCGCCCAGCGCTTCAGAGACTGCCCAACCGCCCCTCCACGATGCGTCCTCAGCGCTGGCTGGCTACCCACCGCCCGCAGAGCGGTCTGGGAAGCGGAAGGCAGCCGAGGAGCTGCGCCGCGCCGCGGCGGCCGCCATGGGTAGAGGACGGCCGATGTTTATTGACGTGGACGAGAGCTTGAAGATTATGAGGAGCTCAGAGGAAAGCCGCGCGGCTGCGCTCGAGAGTCAGAGGCGACGCGTGACTGTCGCCGGCGGGGAGGCGTGCGACACTGGCCATCCCAAGCGCGCGAGGACCGCCGCCGCCACCATTTCGGACGACTCCAACCGCGGTGTGTTCCCCTCTTTCTCTGTGGGTATGCACGAGCTGAGCGGGCGCCCTGTATTTTGTATGTAACCGACTATTAACTGGTGGGCTTTGTTTGTGCCCTGCCTGCCCCCCGATAGAAACGCAGGCTCAGCTCTCATGGAGAAGGAAGATTGGTGAGCTGCCAGCCGCGTCTAGTTCCGTTTCAGGAATCAAGGGCAAGGGCGTCTGTGCTACCTCCGCGGCCAGCGGCGTAACGCGCACGCCGAGGGCCGCGGCGAACTCAGACTCGTGCGGGCTTGGCCTCCCAGGTGTCGTCAATCAGGAAGTTCCCTCAGGTAAGCCTTCCGTCTGCCGTTCCTCTTCAGGAAGATGCTACCCAAACCTCTGTCTGACACCTTCGGTGCTTCCCTCATAGTTCCCCATGACGGTACCATTCGCTTCTCCGCGCCACACGGAGCGACCCCACTTGGCGAGACCGCGGCGCCTTCGCAGGAAACTGCACCAGCCGATACGGAACCAGCGACGATGCCCGTTTCGAGTGACAAAACGGCAGATGAAACACAACCCACAACGAACGCCCAACCAATGGAATGGGCGGCAGCTTCGAGTTCAGCCGAGTGGACCACTGGGAACGCGAGACTGGCGACGCTTGAGGTGTCTGAGCCGCCGCAAGCCTTGCCGCTCTCAGAAGAACTGGGTTTTTCTGGAGGTTCCTCTGACCCCGTGCCGCAAGGCTGGGACCCTTCAGATCTGATGGGTACGCACAGATTTAGCACTGCGTAACCCCAGATTTGCGTCTGACGGTTGTGGATGTCAGATGATGACTCCGACTCTAGCTCTGGTGTTCCTTTGTCCTTGCTTGTGTCGCCCTTGCGCAACACACGGAAGAGGGTTTTTCCTGCTGAAGAAGAACCCCTGCGTAGTAAGAAAGGCAAGGGCAAAGGGAAGGGCAAGGCTAAAGCCTGCGCATCTGAACCCAACGATGGGTCATCGTACGGGGATGACTCTGAAAAGGAGTCTTCATCGGGTGAATCTCAACATCGGACTGGGGGCAATACCTACAAGTCTGACATTCTTCGTTGCCAATTCCAGATACCGATTTCGGCATTTCTGTGCCTCGGCGCGAGGTTGTCCCCCCCGCTACACCGCGGCTCTCTAATAGCAAAGGCAAAAGTCCTAAAGCTAAGACACCCGCTCGCATCTCCCACGTCGAGAGAAACACAAGCACATCACCACAAAAAAGACTTAGGGCGCAAAGTCCCTCCTACACGTCTGAGGAAGATAGCTCAGATACCCATGTTGTCCCTCAAGGTAAGTTCTCACATCGTCTCGCCGCGTACTGTGGATCCCACCTCTACGCTTCCCAGTGCGTATCGTGCGGATCAATCGCCCGCGTACAAAATCTCTTTGGCGTGTTGTCAAGCCTCCAAAGAACCGTGCGCGCCATGAGCAGAGAACTGTCGCTCCAAGCTCACGTCCTCGGGTGTGGGCCGGTGTAAGACGCAGGTCCCTTCTCGATGCACGTTCCACTGCTGATCCCCAGCGCGGTAGAGCAAAGATGAACTATTGGCTGTGCTCCCTGCCCTCGCGAAAAACCAGGACGGTGTTGCATGGGAAAGTCTCGAAAACCCTACGCTCATATTCTCAGGGGAGAAAGGCGACTCTGGGCTGGGCTGGTGGGACGAAGACGTTTGGGAGAGCCGCAAAATCGTCTTCTCAATGTGAGTCCTCTTCCCATGAGCAGTGCCTTCACCCCGCCCTCCCCCTCTCTTGTCGAGGCGTTTTTCTCACCCAGGGTCTTTCCCATAGCATTCGCGAAACCGACATTCCTCTCGCTGATCCTCCGGACCAGCCCTCCGTCTCAACTGCCCAGGACTCGACCCCCGACGGAGGGCACACAGTTGCGGATGCACAGCCTCCACCAAACAACCCCTCCAACCCATCCGATGACAACGGAGCGTCCCCCGTGGTCCCAGATTCCAAAACCAACGCTTCACCTTCTGGTCAGAGTAACGCAGACCCTCCGCGTATTAGCATAAAAAGCCCCACGGGCGCTGCCCCTTCCCAGCTTATCGGTCCTATGGACATTCCCAGTAGTGGTTTGGACCGATCTTCCATTGTTCAGCCAGAGCTTCCATGTGATCACGACAGCGGCAACACTGGTGGCCAGCCCGCTGCGTCTTCGATGCCTTGTGGCGCAGACGCCACCCCTGATGGTTGTCCTCCTAACGACCCCCCCGCTACGGAAGCGATCCGCGTAGGTGACCTTCCGAGTTTCGACGCCCACATTCCCCTCATTCATTCACGTGCAAACGGCTCGCCACCTGGCGGCGTTTCTCCTTGTGACACTGAAGCCAGCGGCGTCGTGTTCTCTTGTTCTGCTCCGGAATCTACGCGGGAGCGTCCTATCGACCATTCATCGCAGGCGAGTCTCGTCGGTCCCAGCCCCTCGGAGTCGGCTCATCCCAATGCAACTCTTCCGCCATGCCGGGCCGCGCTGGATCCTGACGCCGATGAAGTCCCCTCCGAAAACAACGTCCCCTTTCCACGGCCTCCCCCCGAGGTCGCCACCCTGCTCGCGGCCCAGTCGTTCGGCAATGTTGTGACCCCGGTGCTTGCGCGCAATTCACTGCTAGTTCCCTGGGAACTCCCGTCGGAGATCGGATACTTCTGGTTAGGACTGTTTAGGATATCTGGGGTCAAGGTGATTTCATGTCTGCCATTCGGCCAGAAAAACGGTTTCAGTTCATTGTGGGTCTCTTGTCTTTCGCCAGGTGGATACACGTCTGCGGCGAAGTACCAACCCGAAGGCGCTGACGGGGCAGCGCACCTGGCGCTTTACTCTGGAATGGGTGCCCGGGGGTGAGGACCACCTCATGGATGACAAGCAGGGCGTCCGTGAGTGGTCGACGACGCGTCCATGGTGGGAACCAGAGTCTCCCCAGCTGTCTGACCAACGTCCCTTGTCCGAGTCCTCCCAGAGTGCCGCCTCTCCCATACCAGAATCATGGAATGATGGCAAGGTTTCTCGCTTGCTGCTGCCGCTCCCTCTCCTCGCACCCTTCACAGAAAACTCTACTGCGAGCGGTAATTTTCCCGCGGGCTATTATTGCGCGGTGTGCGGCCGCGTCAACGTGCAGCGCTTTCTTCGGCATCGCGTCTGTGAAGGCACCGCATGCGACTCAAGGACAGACCCGCAGAGGGAGATTGGCTGGGTAATCAGCGTGTTCTCCACCTGCGATCGGAAGCTCAATTCCGCGACGGTCGTCCCCGACGACAAGTGGACCGCTCCCACGACCGCAGAACCGGCCGCCGTCTTTGACAACGGGGCGCGTCTGTTCCACTATCACCTGGCCGTCTACGACTCTGGCCCCTCGGTTACCCCTTCGAGCCTTCTTCGTTTCGACGTGCGCCATGTGTTCAACGGAAACAGGGAACTGCTGCTGCAAGGGGACGCCTCGGCGCTCTTCGAAACGCTGCAGCGCGACGTACGCATCGAACGCAGCATCGGCACGTCGGCATTCGTCACCCCGCAGATCGAATCCGGGGACCACCCCGCGCTCGGCCGTAACGGGCAAAGCGTCTGGGACCAGCAGGCGGCGTTCATCGAGAGCGCGCTGAGCACGTACTGCCGCGACTTGGGGCCCCTCAAAGTCCGTGCGCTGCGCGTGCACGCGTGGATATCGGTCGGCAAGGTGCGTACTCCCCGTCGTGCCTCGGATAGTCGGTCGCTTATGAGGACACCCGCTGCAGCACATTCAAACGTTCTCTCCAGGCACCAAGCATCTCGTCCTGCTCTGCCTTGGTGCAGACATCGCGTTGCTGTCACTCCCCTCAGCTCCCAACGTCAAGTTGAACGGCAAACCGAGGAGAGAGTGCCTCCGCGTGACGATGGTCCACGGGGATATCGTTGTGCTCAGTGGCAGCCAGTTCAAAGCGAGTGCCGTCTGTATTTGTCGTGTATAGACACATACTGATACCCCTTGGCAGTTCTCAACGATCCGTACGGGCATGTGTATGTGTAAGTGGCACTATTACCCGCAACATCATCTCTCCCTGACGACTTCTATCAAGTGCTAGAAGCAGAGTGCAACTAGCCGTTGTGTATCTTTTTGACATATCTTTATCAATACAGTATAGCTCCGTTTAAATTAACTTGCATACCCTTTGTTACCTTCCGTTTTTATGGATTCTATTAGAATTTAGTTTGTTCTGATCTCTGCAGAAACATTCAATCCGCCCTGGAGATTCGGGCGCTCGACTTCTTGGCAACTTACAAATATTAGCTACGCCGCAGCAACTAGTAGCTGGTCTCACGGTCCGATAAATGTCCGTCGGCGCATCTGATTTCTTGCACTAGAAGACGTAAGGACCCGAGTAAGCCCCGGAGCGCAAAGGGCTCCTGTGCGAGCGTCTCGCCGCTTTCCGTAGCTCCGTGCTGGGCTGCTATGCACGGCGCAAGAAATGAAACTCCGAGCTTCTCCCCCAATTGTCAGCCCGTTGTCGAAGAAGTACCGCCACGATGATCGAAGCAGCCTTCCCGAGTCGACGAATTGATGCAGTGTCACGGTACTGCGCATGGCAGTGGAGCCACAGCCCCCCCTCCCTACGAACGAGAAGTGTCAGATATATCACAGAAGCACAGAAGCTTGATAGCCCAACGACTCGAAATTTCAGTCCATCATAGCACCGCGCCGACGCTTCGGCGGCCAAGGCGCTACTGAAAACCTCGAACGCGGACAACGTGACGGGAAGCGCCCACGGGTAATCGGATGCACCGTGTTTTGGATTGAGGTGTTCGAGCGGAACGGGCGCTGGCACATGTGCTGGATTGGGGCGTCGAGGTGGGGAACGATGGCACGGCTCCCGTCGCTCTAGATACGTTAATTTGACCTGGGTCCCAGAGCATAGAGGAAAGTAGCGACATTCGTGAACGAGCTTTCCGTATCGCGAGACCCGGCCGGAGGTCGACGAGGCTCGAAACGACATACCAACGACACCGTCCCCCAGGGCAGGGCGCCTCCAGGACGTGTTTTCTTCGCACGAGCCAATTTGGCGGCCTTCGCCATGCCTTGCATTCAAAAATCCAAGTTTCAAGTTTCAAGACTGAAAAGAACGCACACGGTTCGCAGCAGGGCGGCCTGAAATTGCATCGAGCAGGAGAAACATGATATTGAACTAACCAACTGGACGAAATTCACTGTTGGGGGTCTTGGGACTCGGAGACCCGAGCCCTGTCGACACGTCTAAGATGGATGAGCATCCGACAAATCCGGAATTCCGCGGAGCATGTAGATCCTGGGTAATACAGTACCACCAGTATGTTCCATCCTTGATGCCATGATTTCATCAGCACGCGATGGAGGATAGACGGAGATCGTTGTACGTTTCTTCACTTCACAACAGGCTACACGCTGGCTGAGCACCGCTACACTGTCACGGCAAGTACATGTGCCAAGCCACAGTCGACGTTTCAGGCCTTTTCAGGCCGCCTCGCTCATCCGAGGTGTCCCGGGAAAAAAATCGGTGCTTAGAGGGGGCGCCGCGGGCCCGGGAATGCCGAGGTTTCTCCATGCTTCCCTGCCGCACGCGCTGTGGGCCGTAAGCGCCGATCGTGATCACGGCTCTGCGGCTCTACAGCACCGCCGCCGCCCCCCTTGCAAGTTGACAGGATTGTCGTCAGTTTGGCTCGCTGTGCATCCAAACTCTTGCGCCAGAGAGGCGCGCCAACTTCAGTTAGAAGATGTGTGTAGGTAACAAGGTTCCCCCCGCCCGCGGCGGCACGGTGTCCCGATGGACGAAACACTAGATGACAGCGAATACGAGAATAATGCCTTCAATGAGGTGACACGGATGGTGCTCCTTGTATATATCGTGTGACGGGAATCTCGGTAGCTCACTCAACTCCTCGGTGACAACGCGAACGGGTAGCGTATATGATGATCGCGTTGGTCCCGACCTACGGTTACGATACATGCTGTACCAGCACGACGCTCTTGTTTCTTTCGGGTCCTTTCCTGTACCCTTTCTGTACTTTTTTGGAAATCACAAGGTTACGGCCGCCTCTGAGTGAAGGTGGTGTAGGGTGCCTGAGCACGAATTATGATTTATGCACCGAGGAAAATAATTTCGCCTAGAAAAAAAAAATCACGAAAAGTGTGTCAAGATATGAGCACATGCGTACGTGTGCGACCTTCCACGTTCGCGTACGCACACGGGAAAAGGAGAAGCCCTGCCAGCGAGGGGGTGGGGCTTTAGCGAGACCTCAATCCAAGAAACACCGACGACGTATAATCACCGACATTCTTTCTTGAGAAGGGGAAGTTGCAAGGGGAACGGCGACGCCACCACCCGTGTACATGATACCAGGGTAGACGCAGACGCAAGGGGATCAGATCGAATTCTAGACTGGGACAGGGTGAGGGAAGGGTACTGGTTCTGCCCCAGCCCCAGCCCAGCCCTAGCTCGACGCCCCTTCCGTAGATCCGCCACATACCTACAACATACGTGTACACGCACGAATGGCGACGAGAAAAAAAAAAGTGCGATAGCGTGAAGCCTAGGGTCGTACAATATTTCCGGACTCGGGGCACAGGGATCGGACGAGTACCCTCAAGAACAAGCGAGGTATTTCCCCCGACGACGGAAGAACGAGCAAGTGCCGACACGTCGTGCAATGAACGAACTGGTATCCCCCCGGGGCTGCTCCTTAACGTTGTAAACGAACGGACAGGGTGGGCGAATTAAACGTAGGGTCGTGCAGTTGCCGTTGCAACGGCCGCCCCCAGTACACTTACACTTTGTCCCACACGGGGAAAGATCACGGGCGATCGCAAAATCGCCGCGATCGACAGCTATCTGTATCCGCCGTGTCCGAGATTTGCCCCGTGTCGGACCCCGCGGCTTTTTCTTTTTCTTCGACTGACCCATATGGATAGCGAGAGGAGCTTGTTCTCTTTTCGAACGATGGCACAAACTCGATGCTTCGGCTTCGGACAGGACCACGGCGAGACTTCTGGTCCACCGATGATAGAGCCATCACTGGTTGAAACCGAAGCTACTGCGAAACATCTCAGCTTGAGAAGCACAATGAAAGGGGGAATCGGAGAGAGGAGAGAACTGCACAGCCCTAGGAGGGATCGATTTCGGGTCACCTAGGCCCAGACACGAGAGAAGAGCGCCATGTGATAGCACAAAGACCGCATCGTAGGACGGGACCAAAGGGGGAAGCAGGTGACAAAACGTCGATATATGCAGGAGGCGAATCAACCGAGTCAAAGTCAAAGTCAAATGGAGAAAAGAAAAAAAAAGAGGGGTCGTAGGATGTCTCTCGCCAGAGAAAATCAAACTGCCGGAGTGTAGAGTGGGTGGGTGACCCTGCAAATGCGAGCCGGGCACCGCGAAGGTACACAGACATAATGTCACGTAGCCGAATAGCCATATTACCGGCGGCGAGTCGGGGGAGCGGAGATGGGACAATCAATGGGAAGAATTCGAGCTCGAGGACATCTGAGCGCCCATTGCGGAGGGAAGAATGGTCGAACGAACGGTCACACGAACCAGAGAACAAAAGATAAACGACCGATTCACGCGCAATAATTGCGCCGACTGCATCCGAGCGTGAGCGTGAGACCGAGGACTGCTCGATCTCGATTTTCAGAACACAATATGCGACGGTATAACGCGCGGCGGCAACAGAGAAGATAAGCAAAAGCGTGTGCGTGGTGGGGGGTTCCCATGCGTGGAGAAGGGCCCCGTGAGACGAGCGGCGTCCCACGCGGGTAAAGGTCGCGGTTGGGTGCCCGGAAACTATCTGAAGGTGCCAAGATTGACTAGACTGGACCGGAAGCTACAAGTCGCGAAAAGCGAAGGGGTACTGCCATCGCATGTTCTCAAATTCATTGTTAAGGGGACGGGAAGGGTGGCGTTAGATAGGGAGCCACACACTTCTTGTGGTCTTTGATCGGGGACGCAACGAAAACGGGTGGGTCAGGTAAGGTGCTGAATCTTTCGGTTGTAAGTAGTCGATTCGATTTACGATTGGGCCGCGGGATCAGAGGTGCCGCGACCGAGGCCAGAGTTCGAGTTGCGAGTCGAGCCTCGGTGGACCACAGATACCCTAAGAGTCTACAACCGGAGGGGCTTCCAAGTCCCATCTTCCCCTCGCACTCGTATTCGCACCCACTCTCTCTTCTCTCTCTCCTCTTCCTATATCCTCGCCAGGGATTCATATGCCATCCCATCACCTCAGTCCTCCGTGATTCGAATCAATGGGCAGACGCAAGATAGCCATACAGCCCATAACAGTTCGTATCATCTCAATATTCATGTCCTTTTTTGCCCTTGCCCGCGTTGCGTCGCGCTCTGGCATTCTCGTATTCGTTTGATATCGTTGGTTGGCCCTGTCCTGACGTGCTTTAACCTAGAACGACCGAACCCGGTCCGTCACCTTTCTAAAGGCAAGTGGCAACTGCCAAGACTTTGCTTTCAAAAATAGGTTCCTCACATTCTTAAATTACCATCTCCTCCCTCAGCGTAAAACCGGCCTCTTTAAAAAAGCGTTCGAGCTCGGGGTATTATGTTCCGTCGATGTCGCCGTCATTATCTTTGGTGCGCCTCGCTCCTATTTCTTTTCCTCTGCAATCCGTCATTCAACACATCTATTTTTATCCCCGGCGCTCGTGTCCACAGAGCGCAAACCCGGTCATCCAGACAAGCTCTTTCAGTACTGTTCAACCGATATCGACACCCTCGTTCAACGTCAAATCAGGGTGCGGTTGATAACCTTTTTTCAACCTATCTCCCCTCACCCCCTTGCCTCAGTTTGACGGAGAGCGTGATCTTCGTACCCCCCATGACTTCACCGGAGGTGCAAACCA
>JAKELK010000047.1:0-441092 GCA_021525775.1 Lactarius deliciosus | reverse complement strand
GGTGCACGGTCCAATTTTTGCTATTTTAGGGGACCTATTGGTATCACAGCCATTTCAAGGCCCAGTACTGCGACGGCTTGCGTGGCCCCTTGGTGATCTATGATCTAAGGATCCCCATGCCCGTCTGTATGATGTCGACATGGTGAGATGATACCAGGTTTTGAATGCGCCGTTGACTGACCCCTTCATCTCAGAGGACACTATAATCACACTTGCTGATTGGTACCACTACGTTTCCTTACAAGCGCCTGCGATCCCGTAAGTGACGGTCGCTCCCGTCGAGGTTCTGATGCTGATGATTCTACAGTCGATCCAACTCTACTTTGATCAACGGCAAAGGTCGTTACCCAGGCGGACCGAGTGTACCTCTCGCTGTGGTGAATGTGGTTAGGAAAAACGGTCAGTGCAGCGCTCACCCCTAGGATTGAGATAGGACCTGATATGTGGTACTAAATAGCTACCGACTGCGCCTGGTGTCCATCTCTTGCGACCCATTTTTCACCTTCTCAATCGATGGTCATCAGCTGACGATCATCGAGGTTGACGGCGAAAACACCCAGCCCTTGGTGGTTGATTCGCTTCAAATATTTGCAGGTACGAACGATTATTGGCAGAAACAGATTCAGACGGGATATGACTAACGCGCAAACAGGACAACGTTACTCGGTTGTGGTAAGGAGAATTTGTTGACCAACGTCCTAGAAAAACTCATCGTCGTACCGACTTTCAGTTGAATGCTAACCAACCAATTGACAATTATTGTAATTGTTTTTTTTTCGAAATTGTACGATGTTGGTGAGCTGACTGTTGTCGTTCAAAGGGATCCGTGCTGTGCCCAATGTCGGAGCAAGCCAGGATTTCACAGGCTTGACTAACTTGGCTATTCTACGCTATCTTGGAGCTCCCCCAGTCGATCCATCCGACCCCACTACGAATATCCCGTCGAGCATATTGCCACTCAAAGAGACAGATCTCCATGTAGGTTTTATATGACCATTCTAATCGAACTGCGTTAATCATTCACGTGTATAGCCACTTGTTCCCAACCCAGTGGTAAGTCAGGTCTGTCTGTTTGATTCTGTTTGAATTTACAACACGCTACGACTTAGCCTGGCAATCCCGTTCCTGGCGGTGCTGACATCAACATTAATCTTAATGTTTCTCTGGTGAGCGTTGTTCCTTCTTTCAGCGAGAATTACTAACATAAATGAACAAAAAAAGGCTCTGGACAATTTCTGGTTAACGGCGTTTCCTTCGAGGATCCCAAGATCCCAGTCCTGCTCCAAATCTTAAGCGGGGTACCTCCGTCACAGCTCCTCCCCAATGGAAGCATCTACATTGTCGAGGGCAACAAGAGTGTTGAAGTTTCCATACCTGCCGGCGCTCCAGGTGCACCAGTAAGCGCTCAACTTACCACAGTGCTAGCAACGTTCCGTGATTGCTGATCGTCGTGCTACTGCATTTTAATTAGCACCCTATCCACTTACATGGACATGCCTTCCATGTCGTCCGCAGCGCGGAAACTCGACCTACAACTTCGACAATCCTGTCGTCCGCGACGTCGTGAGCATGGGGAATGACGGCGACAACGTCACGATCCGGTTCTTCACTGACAACCCTGGCCCGTGGTTCCTCCACTGCCACATTCGATTGGCACTTGGAGAAGTGAGTCTTGTCCGACCTCCTTTTCGCATGCTGATGTACTCGGGATTCTCCAGGGGCTTCGCGGTAGTATTTGCGGAAGATGTCCCTAACGTGTCGACGACGGACCACCCTCCTCGTGAGTTCGAACGTATCTCTATCATTGTGCTCGCAAAAAACTCACCCAAACAACCCTTTCTTCCAGAGCAATGGGATGAACTCTGCCCGAAATACAATGATTTCGTGACTGCGTAGATCCTTTCGGTCATCCTACCACGGAATGCAATTTCTGCGGTCGGTTTTATCTCCGTAGTTTGCTTCATGGTAGTTCAAGTCTAGTTTGCTGTCGTCCGTTTTTAATCCTTTTATCGCGGACCATTCCTCCCTAATTTTTTAATACCAATACCATTCCCTTTTGCTTGTTTTTGGAGTCTATATCACCCCCATCCGTTTATGAATCTAAATCTGAAGGACCGTGAACCGGAGTGTGGACTGGACGCAGCGGTGACGGTGCAGGGCCAAAGACGTGTCAGTGTCGCCTCGTGCAAGGTGTTCAAATCCAATTAGTGTTAGGAAGTTGTCGACCTAACTTGGTATGTATTGGCACCACCAGGGTATTCTCTCAAGTTTATATTTCGGGCCAAATTTGCACTGCCTCGCTATTAATATACGTTTTGTGGTTTATCATAACACGCTACAACCTAAGCCGGTCAGCCTTCGCTCTGCACGACGTGCTTTTCCACTCCGCGCACACAATAGTCTAAGCATGGATCGGGAAATGACAAAATGTAGGGCTGCCAAGGCAGTGTCGAACCGGGTTCTCTTCACTTAGGGGTGCCGCCCAAACAACCACAGTCTGTCTCCCCAGTTCAGGGAGGCGCAAAGAGGCACCATAACCGGTCGTGCAGGCCTCGGCGTGGCGCGAAACCCCGTCACAGTATCTTTGATTCTTGTTGTAGGATCACTCCTCACGCGAATGAGCTTAAACTGTGGTTGCAGCCAACGGAACCCTCAAATAGGGTTCAGGTTCGTTTGGGCGGCTTCAATCAATTCTGTGTCTTCAATTACAGTTACGGTATCTAACTTACAGTACTAACCGGTACTAACCCGCGGCGGGCGTGTCAATGTCACGTTAAGGGCGGCATAAGCTCGTCCACCGCCTCCCACCCACCACAAGCCCCGCCGGAGCGCGTGTCCGAGTCACAAACTGAGCGACCTCTGAACTTCCGGGAAGTGAAGACACCAGACCAATTCCAAAGCACATGCACGCACTCAACACTGGTTCACCACACGCACCAAGGGGTATATTTCGGATCGACATGGTAGCAATCTCCGTACATCTCTATTTCGATGTTTTAAATTGAGAGTCCCGCGGAGCTGCTTTTACAGTACCTCTGTTTTGACAGCTCTGCCGAGTCCAGTGAGATGCACTATAAATGTCCTGCCTCCCATGCCCTCTGGCCCTCATAAGTCGAAAGCGTCACATGAACCCGGAGAGCCCATCCCGGTCGTCCATGCAATCCCATCCCCTCAGGCGCATTGTCCTCTCCGTTCTTGCAGCCGGGCTCCTCGGCAGCCTCGCGACGCCCCTCGCACCACGTTGGAACGAAACGAAGGTGAAGCACACATGGCATACCATCCCGGACAATTGGGTTGGCCTGGGCCACCCGTCCCCGGGCACAACAATTGACCTCCACCTCGCACTCAAGTCCCATGACGAGAACGCTCTGATCGATGCCCTCTACGAGGTCAGCGACCCCAACCATCTAAGGTACGTCCCTCCACGGCCCATTCCCACATATGTGTACCCACCTCCCATTTCCCCTTGCCAGATATCGCGCATACCTATCCAAAGAGCAGGTCGCTGATCTAGTCGCGCCGCACGCGGACACGCTCGAGCTCATTAATTCCTGGCTAGAGCACCTTGGCATACCCCCCTCCTCGGTCTCAAGGACACTCGGCAGCTGGCTGACGCTCACTGGCGTGCCCGTGTCCCAAGCCAACGATATCCTCGGCGCATCGTACCAGCTCTACAACCACGTTGAGACGAATCACACCGTTCTCCGCACGATCAGCTACTCTATCCCAGAGGTCCTGCATGAGCACATTCACACCATCGTGCCAACGACTTATTTCGGCTCTCCACCCACGGAGGGAAGGAAGCTGCGGATGCACCCCGACTCGGCAGTTGGGGCACGGGCGGAGGCTAGGTCGGAGGAGTCCGTGGAGGCGCTGTCGAGCCCAGACTTGAAAAGATACGTCTCGCCGTCGTACGTGCGCTGGCTTTACAATACGTTCAGCTACCGTCCCGCCGCGGTGGATCGGAACGTGATTGGGATTGCGGGCTACGGTGGGCAGTACCCGAGTCCAAAGGACCTGGGGCTATTCATGACCGAATTTCGCACCGACGGGGAAGATGCGACCTTTTCTGTCGTGCAAGTCCAAGGGGGCGGGAATGACCCGGACACACCTGGCGATGAGGCCTGCTTCGACACGCAGTACACGGGGGCCATTACATACCCTACAACGAACATCTTCTACAGCACAGGGGGCGCGCAAGACACAATTGATCCATTCTTCTACTTTGTCACCTACATGCTTACGAAAGAACAGAGAATCCCCCAGACAATCACCACGTCGTATGGCGGGCCCGAGTATAGCGTTCCTTTCGACTATGCGGCGAGGGTGTGCAGGCTATTCGCAGAACTTGGTTTGCGCGGCGTCAGCGTCCTCTTCGCGAGCGGTGACGACGGGGTTGGCCGCGGGGACTGCTTGCTCAAGGTACAGGGACATGCCTTCGTCCGATTCATCCCCGAATTTCCCGCGACCTGTTCGTGTGGCATTTTTCGAAAGTGGCAGAATAGGTCACTCACGGCACCACCATACTTTGTAGGTCCGTATCTCACTAGTGTTGGCGGCACGACGAGAGACAGCCCTGAGGTCGCGGCTTCCATGTCCGGAGGCGGGTTCTCGGACTACTTTGAACGCCCACCCTACCAGGCGAACGCTGTGCCCCCCTTCCTCCAGACTCTCGGCGACAAGTATCAGGGCTACTACCAGTTCGTTCGCCGCGGTGACCTTCCACTGGCATGGCCTGTGTACCTTATAATTTTTGTAGACCTGGTGGCCGCGGCGTCCCCGACATCTCCGCGCAGGCGCTCGACGCTTTTTTCGTCCGTGGTGGAATACTTAGAGAAGGGTCTGGCACAAGTGCCTCGACGCCCGTACGTGCTTCCCTACTCCCTCTCTGCGTCACCCATCCCCGAGCACCCCGCCGATTTCCAATCGCACAGATCGCAGCAGGTATTTTCTCGCTGCTGAATGACTACTCGATCTCGAAAGGCAAAGGCCCTCTCGGCTTTCTCAACGGTTGGCTGTATGGACGCGGCCTCGCGGGCCTCAATGACATAGTTTCTGGCTCAAACCCAGGCTGTAACACCGATGGGTTCACCGCTATCGCCGGATGGGATCCTGTGAGTCCTATCATATTTGTGTCTCTTCAGTTTGAACGTTGGCCGACGCTGGGCTCCATAGGTTACCGGTCTCGGGACACCCGACTTTATGAAACTGGAGGAAATAATAGATGAGTCATGAGTGGTCGCTGCCGAACTTAGGTGCCTCAATCACAACAAACTAGCTGCTCACAGAGGCAGCCTGAGGGCGAGATACGCGCCTTCATGTTGTACTACAGCTTTTTTGGCTAGTAGACGATGTTACTGTTAATCATATCATGTAGCATTTCCCGCATCAGGGAATACCTCCCGAGGTAATTGGCGATACTGTAGTGAAAATTGAGCGAGGATTGCGAGACCAGAGATAATCGGCGCTAATCACAGATCATCACAGGTACTTGCCCGATGTAGCGGCGACGCCGGCGAGACTTGCAAAACGGTGGCTCTTGCGGTGGCTGGGGATCCTGGGATGGCATCACCGCCCATGCTTGCGCCCATGTCCATTATGGCTGGCTCTGTGTGAAGGCACCAATGAGTGGCGAAACATACTCATACGCAGACTTCAGAGTTTTTTTTCTTCTTCCTTCTTCACTTCTCACTCCTCCCATTGTTATACTCTGAGAGCACTCCAAGTCGCAAGCCGAGTCGTGTCGCCTTTGTTACCCCCTTTCTTCTCGCACGAATTCAGCTCGAGTCAGGCCCAACCGACTTGCCAACCGAGGGAATATGTAACTAACCTCGTCATTGATTCCGTTGTCAATTCTCCAAGCAATTCTCTCAGTCTTGCCTCGGACGGCGTTCTCGTGTCTCGGACGGGACTTTACCGCACTTTGGCCAATTTCGGACCTTAGTTTGCTTTTGCAACCTGCTCCCGTACTTCTAGCTCTAGATCAGTTTCGCCGCTAGGGGGATCGCTTCCTAATTAGGAGGGTCCGAATTTTTTGTGGGCCCGCGGCCGTCCTGTTTGGGAATCCGGTCCCGCCACCTTGAACGAAATGGTACGAGGACGGGTTCCCACGGCCCGGGTCATGGTGTACATCATTGTTGTCGTACGCGTACACACTGCGTACACACACTCTCGCGCTCTCTCCCCCCTTCTCCCCGACGCACCCCTCCTCCATCAAACCAGATCACCGATGCCAAACACCTCGCAAACGGTCCCTAGGCACCTGAAGACAGGCCGCGCATCCTTGGGCTTCATGTTGTATCCGCTTTCCTCCATTCTCTCCCTTCCCTTCACACAAATTCCGAAGACGCAAATAGTACGAAGCTACTTTTTTGTTTATTTCTTTTTCTTGTTCATCTCTAACTGGTGTAGTGTAGGCTGCAGGACAGTGGCGGCCTCGTCATCGCCTTCACAACGGTCTCCTCCCACCACCTTCACACCTCGCGGCATGTGAGCACCCAACCCGCCTCACCTACTACTCCCACCCCTCGACCTGCCGCTCACGTTCGCAGACCATCCCATTGTCGCCGTCTCGCGGCACGTGGCCCCACTCAGATGAGTTTTATTTTTTTACTTTTTGTTTTTTTCTTACTTATTTCGACCGGGCAGGACCTCCCACTCCTGCGAGCGTAACGACTTCGCCGCAACCTCAACACCACCACACCCGCACCGCGCTGTCCCTCGACCCTGACCCCGCCACCTCGACATTGCCGCGACACCCGGCTACGACCACCACCTCGACCCGCACTGGCGCCGTCTCGACACGGCCCCCACCACCACCTCGGCTGGCATCATTGCCACCCACCCGTTTGCCCAGTATTTTTCTGCAGTAGTACTGTAGTAGTGTATATAGTATCAATATATTTGATGTCCATGTGTGCACCTGTACACGCGTGACCCGAAAATCCGCACAGGTTTTCGCATCCGCGTGACCCGTCTAAACGCACACCCGTACCAGAGAAAAACCCTACCCGTGATGGTAGGGGCTTGCTTGGGTACGGGTACGGGTACCAGTGGCTCCAAAAATACCCGGGGGTGACCCGGGCCAATCACTAGACCGGCGCCCGTACCCGGCAATACTCGACCCGGTACCATGGCGGGTTACCCGTACCCGGGTCAATCACTAGGAACAGGGGAATGCTATGATGAAACGCTTAGGGACTCGGAACTGTCCAGAGGGAGTAAGAAGCTGAGCATTCAGAGAGCGCGGGAAAGCGGGCATGTGTGGATGGCATGGGGCAGTAACTGGAAAGTGCGAAAATCAGATCAGCCAGGGAGAGCAGTCGTACACTTGTGTTTGACTCAGTTTGAGTCAAACAATTTGACCGTCAGTTGCGATGGGTGGTCGAGGTCACACAAGGTCACGATCTTAGGAAATAATCTACCTACTATATGTAGTAATAATCTCGGCATTACAATTGGTGCTTGAAGTTGAATTAAGCAACTTAAAGCAAGCTAGGCAAGACTCGTGTTAGATCGCAAGAGTTTGACGTATTCCCTTCATGCGTCCCTTCATGCGTTACAATTCGGGTCAGCAGCGAACTTGAATCCTCCGGCGATTCTTAGCAGGATGATAACTGGTAACACAGAAATCAGCCGCAAATTGAGCTTGAGAACCAGTTGAAATCTATGTATGATATTTGTCTCTGTGAGACTCTTCTTATCTAATGGGCTGTTTTTTACTGAAGACTCGGACTGCTGCCAGTGGGCCAGTGATAGGTCATAAATCCCAAGACAGGACGATGGAATCACTAGGACGAGCGAACACCGTTAGTACCGGAGATAATGGCTGGTATTCCATTCCACTGTACTCTCTTACGCACATACTGCAATAGGGAATATGTTTGTTTCACCTGGGTCGCCTTTCCTCAGGCTTTATTCAATTATTCCCTCGATCTCTTTCTGGCTTTTGTCCTGTAGTATAAAATACCTTCAATCTTGGGTCAACCACAGTGCACTGGCAAACCCCCCAAGTTTTCCTCCCTCACTCAAGTCACCGCATACTACTTCATCTTACTGCGATGACGGGGTTCCGCTCACTTGCTGTGCTTCTTGCCACCCTCTCAGGAGGTGTCTCTGCTGCCATCGGCCCCATTGGCGAGCTACGAATACAGAACATTGACATTGCTCCTGATGGCTTTGCTCGCCTGTGAGTCACTCTTTGCTGGACCTATCAGAATATGCTCTCAATTGGTGCTCCGCCTCCAGTGCTACCGTCGCCAATGATGGTGTTACAGGTCCACTCATCCGGGGAAACAAGGTATATGTTTTGGAACGATCCCCCTGATTGGTCTTTAAAGTTGCTTAACTAGGGTGACACATTTTCAATCGACGTCCGTAATCAACTAGACGACGAATCTCTGGATCTGGTAACATCTGTGGTAAGGAGCCAACTCCTTTAAACTTGAACAGAGGTCTTGATGGTTCCCTTGTACAGCACTGGCACGGAATGTTCCAGAGGGGTAGTAATTACGCCGATGGTGGTGCATTCGTCAATCAATGTCCCATTATCCCGGACAACAGCTTCATATACCGGTTTAAGACCGACGATCAAGCGGTATTGCGTTGTTCCTACTACCTCCGAGTTGCACGGTCCAATTTTTGCTATTTTAGGGGACCTATTGGTATCACAGCCATTTCAGGGCCCAGTACTGCGACGGCTTGCGCGGCCCCTTGGTGATCTATGATCTTGACGATCCACATGCCCTTCTGTATGATGTCGACAACGGTGAGATGAATACCAGGTTTTGAATGCACTGTTGACCGACCCCTTCATCTCAGAGGACACTATAATCACACTTGCTGATTGGTACCACATCATGTCCCCAGATGCGCCCCCGGGCGGCCTGTAAGCGACGATCGCTCCCTCGCCGAGGTTCTGACGCTGATGATTCTGCAGTGTGTCTAACTCTACTTTGATCAACGGCAAAGGTCGTTACCCAGGCGGACCGAGTGCGCCTCTCGCTGTGGTGCATGTGAATAGGGAAAAACGGTTAGTGCAGCGCTCACCCCTAGGATTGAGATAGGACCTGATATATGGTACTAAATAGCTACCGACTACGCCTGGTGTCCATCTCTTGCGACCCAGCTTTTACCTTCTCAATTGACGGTCATCAGCTGACAATCATTGAGGTTGACGGCGAAAACACCCAGCCCTTGGTGGTTGATTCGCTTCAAATATTTGCAGGTACGAACGACTATTGGCAGAAACATATTCAGACGGTATATGACTAACGCGCAAACAGGACAACGTTACTCGGTTGTGGTAAGGAGAATTTGTTGACCAAGGTCCTAGAAATACTCATCGTCGTACCGACTTTCAGTTGAATGCTAACCAACCAATTGACAATTATTGTAATAGTTTTTTTCGAAATGGTACGATGTTGGTGAGCTGACTTGTCGTTCAAAGGGATCCGTGCTGTGCCCAACAAAGGAAACCCGGGTTTCACAGGCTTGACTAACTTGGCTATTCTACGCTATCGAGGAGCTCTAGTCGATCCATCCGACCCCACTACGGATATCCCGCCGAGCGTCTTGCCGCTCAAAGAGACAGATCTCCATGTAGGTTTTATATGACCATTCTAATCGAACTGCGTTAATCATTCACGTGTATAGCCACTTGTTCCCAACCCAGTGGTAAGTCAGATTTGTCTGTTTGATTCTGTTTGAATTTACAACACGTTACGACTTAGCCTGGCAATCCTGTTCCTGGCGGTGCTGACATCAACATTAATCTTGTCGTTTCGGCGGTGAGCGTTATTCTTTCTTTCAACGAGAATTACTAACATAAATAAACAAAAAAGGCCAGTGGAAAATTTCTGGTTGACGGTGTCGCCTTCGAGAGTCCTGATGTCCCAGTCCTGCTCCAAATCTTAAGCGGGGTACCTCCGTCAGAGCTCCTCCCCGAAGGAAGCATTCGCCTCCTCGGGGGCAACAAGAGTGTTGAAGTCTCCATACCTGCCGGCGCTCCAGGTGCACCGGTAAGCGCTCAATTTGCCACGGTGTCAGCACCGTCCGTTCCGTGATTGCTGATCGCCGTGCTACTGCATCTTAATTAGCACCCTATCCACTTGCATGGACATGCCTTCCATGTCGTCCGCAGCGCGGGAAGCGAGAGCTACAACTTCATAGATCCTGTAGTCCGCGACGTCGTGAGCATGGGGAATGGCAACGATAATGTCACAATCCGGTTCTTCACCGACAACCCTGGCCCGTGGTTCCTCCACTGCCACATCGATTGGCACTTGGAGAAGTGAGTCCGGTCCGACCTTCTTTTCGCATGCTGATGTACTGGGATTCTCTAGCGGTTTCGCGGTGGTATTTGCGGAAGATGTCCCTGCCGTGTCGTCGGTGGTCCACCCTCCTGGTGAGTCCGAACGTGTCTCTATTGTGTACTTGCAAAAAACTCACCCAAACAACCCTTTCTTCCAGAGCAATGGGATGAACTCTGCCCGAAATACAACGATTTCATCAATCCGACCGCGTAGATCCTTTCGGTCATCCTACCACGGAGTACAATTTCTGTTACGGGCAGCCGGTGTTACACTATGTATGACTCACATTCTTCTTTCTTGAAAGTTCCTATGACTCGGCCAATCGTTCTCGTAGCTCTTCGTATGACTCAACCAGTTCTCCCTGATTTCTTGAATACCATTCTTTTTTGCGTTCGTATCACCCCCATCCGATTATGAATCTAAGTCTGAAGGACCGTGAACCGGAGTGTGAACTGGACGTAGCAGTAACGGTGCGGTGCGAAAGACGTGTCAGTATCGCCTCGTGCACGTGCAAGGGGTTCAATTAAGTTAGGGGGTTTTCGACCCACTGGAACCGGGAATTGATCTTTAAGCAAAAAATCTTGAAATATGACTTAATTAAGACTCAAAATATTTATGTGTGACAATATATTAGGGATAGATTTAAAGTTTGTAAATCACATGCCCCAAAATGCGCCTGTTGCAGCTGTCATGTGATCTATAAACTTTAAATATATTGTCACATAAATTTACAAATAAATACTTTGAGTCTTATTTGAGTTTTATTCCAAGATTTTTGCTTACAGATCAATTCCCGGTTCCAGTGACCTAGTATGTGTTGGCACCACCAGGGTATTCTCTCCAGTTTATATTTCAGGACCAAATTTGCGCTGCCTCGCTATTAATATGCGTTTTGTGGTTTATCATAACACACTACACACGAAGCTTCATAAGACAAGGGCTGTCGGGGCCAAGCGCGCATAGATAGCGACTTCCCGACTCGGCCTAAGCCGGCCATTCCTCGCTCTGCACGACGTGCCTTTCTTTTTTTGAATCAGTTTATACCTCGGGGAGCGGGCTGTAGACCCGTGTCTAAGGTGCGCACGACGTGCCTTTCCACTCCGCGCACACAATAGCGCGATCAGGAAACCAAGGCGGTGTAGAGCCGGGCTCTCATATCTTAGGGGTGCTGCCCAAACAATGCGGCGTGCTGGTGCAGAACGCGCTCAGGAGCAAGTGGGGGCGCACACTCTCCGCGCGGTGCGCGATTTCACAGACCTGACTGCCTCTGTCGGGGACGCGTTGCACCCGAGCCGCTGAGGGTGCGCATGAGTCCGAAACGCCGGAAGATGGAGGAAATGGGTCTGCACTAGGCCTTACTGAGATCTGAGGCCCGGGATCTCTTCTCCACTTTTCTGAGGTTGTAAAGGCTATCCATACAGGAACGAAGGAAAATGGATCTAGGAAACTAAGGCGCACTTTCTGGGTACCAGGAGACAGCTACAGCTCCCGGTTTTTCGCCCACTGGCAACGAAATTATATCTATTTCCACTGATCACCCCCAGACCAATTCATCACACGGCCCTTCAGCATCGCAGTCGATTCCCGGTGCAACAGAAAGGGCCGTTTAACAGACTTAAACAGTGAAGGGATATCTAGGCGATGAAAGTATAAGAGGCTCGCGAAAGCAAAGTCGAAAATCGAGGCAATGCTACGGGATGAGAAGGTTCAAGCAAAGAGTGGGTCCTGCGTGCGTGAACTTTGGACAACAAGCAGTCATCAGGGTTCCGCTTACTTTGTCATGCGGGTCTTGCGCGCTCGCACTTGGACTATCACATATAGACCAATGAACTTGTAGATACCGGGGTTAGCACCAATAGAACCAAGACAAGGGTTTACGAGACGATGCTGGAAACAGCCCAAAGGCAGGTCGCACCGGGGAAGTGATCCTGGGGTGAGCTCGAATCCTGCTGAACGCTTGGCTGTACGCTGGCGGCAATATTGCCTCATTGGTGTTCTGCACCGAATACGTACCTTCTGAAGAGCATTATCAGCACCACAAGATTCGCATCAAAAGACGCGCGCTTGACGCAACTCCTGTTTAAGTTCTACCCGACAAACGAGAGGGCCCCGAGCTGTCAGCTGACTGGTGGTGGAGCGGTGGAGAGTGTGGTATGGGGTCACAAACGTGAGGAAGCGCTTGTGCCACGATCTTTCAGGTCGAAATCGGTAAAGCCCTTACGGGTTGAGATCGAAACCTAGTGGATACGGCCTGATGGGATCATTTAAGTCCTTCGTTACTGTCACTGAGCTCTGCAGAACGTGTTTAGAAGTGATCACTAGTTGAACCAGATCGTGCCGAAAAGGGCTGGCGAGATCTCACGGAGCTACACAAACAAGACAGACATGGGAGCACGAAGTCTGAGAAGCAAAAGAAGCCCTGAATTTCTTGATTCAAAAACAAAAAGCCCTGAATGTCGCCGAACAGATACAGAAGCCTTGAACGGTGTCGTCTGCCCGAACTCTTCCTTGGGCTCCGGGAGATGTGTACAGGCGTCAGTGACCTGCCTTTCGTTAATAATAGTGCTTAGGACCAGTAGCATATCAGTCTCAGTCTCTATCTCCATAGAGTCGCTCGGCCGTGACTCTTAAGTAGTGCACAAGACGCCGACTACCAGAAAGATGGCATGTTGTTCAATATGTGCGACTCGTAGCATGACAATAGAATAGAAGGTTGAGGCATTTTTTAACGAAGATCAGAAGCGCCGCATGGGGGATTCCGCCCAGAAAGTCAGAGTCCATTAATGGCAAGGGCTGGACGCCACTGCCGTCGCTGTAAGTAAAAAGGGTAGCCAATCTGCCCAGAAAGGAAGATGCATTTCTCCCTTTGGGTTGTACACGTGACGATTATTACGTCATCACAGTTTGGGTTCTGCATTAGCTTATACTAGCAATTGCTGGTGGCGACAACGGGAGCTGAGACAGCCCTTTCTGTTCAGTCGGAAAGGATGACGGACATCCGGTTCTCCGTTCCCTAACCATTCTGTCAGGCGATGCACGCCAAGATGCACTCCTAACCATTCACACGGTGGCGCCCTAGATGAACCGCTGCCATTGAGTGTTTCAGGCCTTCAGGCCTTCCGTTGGAATCGTATGACTCTCTTCATAATCCTAAATAGGTGCCATGGATTCCCTTTAGTTCCAGGAAGAGGACTACTCTCTACTCGTAGCCGCCCGCCCCATCGTATAAAATGCCCATAACAATAGGTAAAACGCTTCTCAAGTTCCAAGGTCTCAACATCTCTCTTGGCACCTCTTTCTATCTCGATTTGTTTCAGTGCCAGTGATGCGGCTTCGTTCGTTCGGCATTGCGTTCCTTGCTGCTGTCTCAGAGAGGGTCTCCGCAGACACTGAGCCTCTTTCCTCCCTTCCGATTGTAAACCGTGATATATCCCCTGATGGGTACAACCGCTCGTAAGTCACTCATAGTCTGTCCTGTTATAGCGGGAAAATTAATCAGTGCCCTGTCTTTAGTTCTGTACTCGCGGGTGGCACTTTCCCGGGCCCTCTGATTCAGGCGTTCAAGGTAAAGTTCTCTTGCTAACCCCACATATCTTGTTATTGAAGCTGTAGTATTCATTAGGGCGACGACTTTTCGATCGACGTCTCCAACAATTTGACTGATTCTACTATGGATTTACCAACTTCTATCGTAAGAAGCCGTTTCCCCTACAGAACATGGAAGGAACCTGAACACACTATAGCATTGGCACGGGATCTTCCAAAGGACTACCAATTTCGCAGATGGTGGTGCATTCGTTAATCAATGCCCCATTATACCGTCCCAAAGGTTCTCTTACCAGTTCAGCGGATTCGACCAAGCGGTAGCATATCATATCCGCCGCGTAAATTTCAGCCAACTCACTCTCTCGAATATCTTAGGGAACATTTTGGTATCATAGCCACTTCAAGGCCCAGTACTGTGATGGTTTACGTGGTGCCTTGGTGATATATGACCCGGATGACCCCCATGGTGATTTATATGACTTTGACAACGGTGAGATACATGTCAAGTATCATTATATTATCATGGTAGACCAACCTCTCATCGTAGAGGACACCGTTATTACACTTGCGGATTGGTACCATTTCCCCTCATTACAAGCGCCGTTGATTCCGTAGGTGACCATCGCTCCCTCGACAAAATTCTGACGCTGAGGATTCTACAGTGTGTCTGACTCTACTTTGATTAACGGTAAAGGTCGTTACCCAGGCGGGCCAAGCGTATCCCTCGCTGTGGTGAATGTTGTTCAGGGGAAACGGTTAGTAAAATGCTCACTCATACCAAGGTCGAGATAGGACTTTGACATGTCGTACCAACAGCTACCGACTACGCCTGGTGTCCATCTCTTGCGAACCGGCTTTCTATTTCTCAATTGATGGACACCCGTTGACGATCATCGAGGTTGACAGCGTCAACCACCAGCCGTTGCTAGTTGACTCGCTTCAAATATTTGCGGGTAAGAATGAACAGAGACCTTTCCGCATTATATCGACTAATGCTCCAACAGGACAACGGTACTCAGTTGTGGTAAGGTGACTTTATTGACCAATGAAAGAAGATTTATCGTCGTACTGGTTTTCAGTTGAGTGCTGACCAGCCAATTGATAATTATTGTAAATTGGTTTTCTTTTTCGGAATTGTCCGATGTTTGGTGAGCTGACTGTTGCCGTGCGAAGGGATCCGTGCTATGCCCAATGTCGGAGCAAGCCAAAATTTTACAGACTTGACTAACTTGGCTATTCTACGCTATCGAGATGCTCCTCTCACCAATCCATCCGACCCCACTAAGGATATCCCGGCAAGCGTGCTGCCACTCAAAGAGACAGACCTCCATGTACGCATATTAGATGTCATTGGAAGTGAACTGTGCTAATGATTTACGTTTATAGCCACTCGATCCCACCCCAGTCGTAAGTCGGAACTATCTGTTTGATTATGTTTGAGTTACAAGATAGTACGACTTCATAGCCTGGCGATCCCGTTCCTGGTGGCGCTGACATCAACATTAATCTTGTTGTTTCTATAGTAAGCACTTTTCAATTACTGACACACATACCGAACAAACAACAAAAAAACAGGATTTTTCAACTTTCAAATTTCTGGTTAACAACGTTCCATTCGAGAGTCCTGATGTCCCAGTCCTCCTCCAGATTTTAAATGGAGCACCTCCGTCGCAGCTCCTCCCAAACGGAAGCGTATACTCGGTTGGGGGCAGCTATGGCGAGAGTGTCAGCGTTGAAGTCTCCATTCCTGCCGGTGCTCCGGGCGGACCAGTGAGCGTGCAGTCTATCACAGAGCTACTAGCATCGTCCGTGCCGGGATGACTAACCTTCGTTCTCAATCAGCACCCTATCCACTTGCATGGACACGCTTTCCACGTCATTCGCAGCGCGGGTAACTCAACGTATAACTTCGACAATCCCGTCATTCGCGACGTCGTAAGTACAGGCGACATCGGAGATAACGATAACGTTACGATCCGGTTTGTCACTGACAACCCTGGCCCGTGGTTCCTCCACTGCCATATCGATTGGCACTTTGAGAAGTGGGTCCGGCCTGAGCTACCTCCCTTCGCACACTGATGTACCGGGGTATCCCTAGCGGCTTCGCGGTTGTTTTCGCGGAAGACGTCCCTGAGGTGGAGACGACGGTCGAACCTCCTGGTGAGCCCATAGCGTCTCGACGTGCGAGAAAATACTCACCGACACGCGTTCATCTACAGAGGCCTGGGACGACCTTTGCGTCGCATACAATGACTACAAAAACCAGTCCGAGTAAACTTTGGCTCTGCCAATGGAGCCGTACTCGGGACCCAGATGTATTCGTTATCTCGTCCCCTTTGCTTCTTGATAACCCCGTCCGATTTGTCTTCGCTATCCGCGCTCTCCGGCCATCATTTTTTCCTTCTCTTGATAGTTGATTGATACCGGAGTCCCAAGAACACCTCGCTCGTTTTGCGGCACGTGTTAGCCATACGTACTTCTTGGGCGTCGCCTGAGCTGTTATCGTGTCCACCTCTCAGTTGTCACCTATCCTGTTGACTCCTCCATTGCCATATCCCCAACACGTTACCGCTATTTCTTGTCTTTCGTCCTCGAACTGCCTCTCCAAAAGTCAAGCCTTAGACCGAAACGCCCTATCGACCGGACCAACCGTACTGCGCGCCGACAAAAAGATGCCTATCCACTCGAGCTGCAGGCTAGAAGAACGCCACACCTCATCCTTGCAACTGTTGCAGGTCCTTCTACCTCCACTCTGAATTCATTTTTCGGGTCGTGCCAGCGCCAGCACCACTTTTGAATGAACCCGAGACGCCTGTTACTGTAGTACTCTATGGCGTTTAACGCCGACGCGGCTTCTGATCACGGGGTCTTTACGACTTCAGTTCTTCGTTTGCGTGAATTGTAAAAAAGGTCCGAGTGCACGTAAGGTGCGAAGTCACACCTTGAATGCACGAACGTGACGCGCATCGCGCAGTCCCTTGATCCGATGTACCGCACCCGCAGCAGGCTAACTTACTCAGCTGTTGACTCGGACCAGCAGCTTCGTCCGAGTCGTCGTGTTTTCTCTGACTTCGTGAGTTCGTTCTTCGTGTAACTTACTGTAACTTCATTCAAGAGACCACGCGCGGATAGTCCGGCGCTCAATGCAGCCCCATACCATACTACTAACTTAACTTAGTTGCTGACAGGCACGAACTTGAACAGCCCTGGTACTTGGACTGGTACTGACACTACGCACACTGGCAGTCTGGCACTGGCACCAGCACTGACAGCATGATTGACAAACGGCGTGAGACTACGCCACTGGCACGTGTCTGCGGTAACACCGGTGACTGTGGGTAGCACTGTAGTATCTGCCCCTAGTCAACCTTTGCCCCGGGGCCAGGAGAGCGCACACGACCTCGAGCTCGTGCCACTACAGTAGCGTGAGGTGATGGTCCGGGGCCGTTCAACTCGGACCCGTCGCGGGGATAAAGTCCCGTGCACTGGCACGCGTTTTATTTTCAAAGGTTTTTTTTAAGCGACGGGGTTCGATCAACGCCACGTCGCCACACCACGCCTGGTACAGTAATACAACACCTGCGGCTGTAAGGCGCCCTAATCACCGGCGGTGCAGGGCAAGATCCCGAACCGCGGTCCTTGATAAACTTTACATGACCTGCCAACGTGTTTTTTTCCTCCATACTGTACGACGCCTCTAAGCCGGTTCAATTATAATAAATCACTCCAGAATTTCGTGACAACACAACGCGCGCTTACAGTGAGGCGGTGCCACCGTGCTGTGTACTCGTACAGTATTACTCCCTCGGCCACGTTGGCGAAGCTGATGTTTTGACAGTCTGACAGCCAGTCTGACAGTCCAACGTACAGGCCATGCACGCGCCACGTTTTTTTGTTTCTGTTTTGCAACGGTCGATCGTGCGGTTGCTACGAAGGTCGAGCACAAGTCTGAGACCGGTTCATCACAACTTCTACTATCGTTAAATCAGATGGCGACGAGGCAGCGTATTAGTAGAGCTAGGCCTTTCTGCCGAGAGAGTGTCAGGTGTAAGTCGTTTTAGGGGCTCTTGTACTCTGTTCGTTTGTACAATAGTAGCAAAAACGAGGATTTGTCGTAAGTCGTCGTGGTGATACGTAGTTCTACAGACAGGAAAGGATATTGTTACATCTTGTACATTCGGGATAGGAAAGGAAATGAGAGGAGAGGCGCAAGTGGACGAGACATGAGGCGGCGCGTGTTTACCGAATACAGATATGTGAGGGGGTTGGTCCGTACAGTACTGCTGCGGGCGGCGCAAGATCGGTTCCCGTTTTGTGTGTGCTGGTTTTTGATCACTTCTTTCTTCCATAGAAGGAAAAGAAGGTAAGGCGGTGAGAAGATGGAGAAGAGAAGCGTTGTGTGCGAAGATGATGGATCGGAGGAACGTGTGGGGACAATGAGGCAGAGTGAGTGTAGGGAGGAGCATTGTTCCCAAAGTGAGAAGAGACGTGAAAGAGAGGATGCGTACAACAGCGGACAGTAGACAAGACGGTCATATAGAGAGAGATAATCACAGCGGCGATATGCGCAAGTAGGAGTAGTGAACAAAAATGCAGCAGAAAAGGAGCAAGACTGGAGTCGGCATTGGGGAGGGGTGCGTGTGTGGACGTGATCTAGTGAGTAGAATTAAAAACATGACACTGTTCATTAGAGGGCAGAAAATTAGGGGTGGTGAGGAGGGGGAGGAACGGAGAAAAAGTGGCAGAGAAGAGCGAACGAAACGGAAATGAATAACGCCAAGTCCGCAAAAGCGACCGACTTCAGGAAGCGTCCATGTCCGCGTCCACGTCCACGACGGTTGCAATACACCTCGCGCCTCGCCACGCTGCCCCCACAAAGCCGTGGAATGGTTGATGGTTTGATGTTGATGTTGATGCGCAATGATAAGGTAACAAAAAAAACAAGCTTCACGGGCTGCGTGTCCACCACGCACCTTCTACGATCGCGGAACAAACACACACATACACATACACACGGATGACCGATTAGCGCCGAAAACCGCGCCGCGAGGCCGATAACGGATCGCTTGCGCCTCCACTGCCCCCGATACCGAACCCGAATTGGGGATGGAATATACGCTGCAAGAGCGGCCGCTTTTGCGGTCGGGATGACTGTGGCGGTAGTGGGGGGGGCGGACCAGTAAGATAAGGCCCGTGCTGCAACCGGTGGCTTTGGAGCGCTGGCGTCGATCTGGACGCGGAGGCGGCAGCGGGCTCGGCGTAGAGTCCGTTCATGGTATTTGGAGGCTATGGGGACGATTCAGAACGATGATAAGCCGGGAAATTACTGTAACGTACCACAACTTTGATTTTTTGTCCGGGACTTGGTAGGACGTAATAAGTACTTCCAGAACTGAAACTCGCCGCTTCGTCGTCGTAATCATCGTCGTTGCCGTTACGGTCACCGCCGTCCCTGCGACGCGACTTGTCTCTGCCCCCACGCAGCTTATCCTTCTTCATAACCCCTGGTGCCATCGCCGCCGGCGCTTCATTCACCCGCGTCCGAGCCGTGCTCGGACTCGGAGTCCGTGAAAGGTGCTCGATCATGCGCCCGCGGCTATGATTTCGGCCGAGCGAGCCACCAATCGGCGTCGGATCGGAGATGGACTGCGCCATGCGGTGTGCATGGGCGTGGGCGCGAGCGTGAGGGTCATGGGTGCCCATCAAATGTGGCGGCTGGGGCGGGCGGGACGTGATGACGGGAGGGTTGTACGCATACGAGGAGGAATTCGCTGACGGCGCGTAGACGATGGACGGGGGGCCGCGCCGCCGCGAGCCCGAGCCCGAGGCGCCGCTCGCGAAGCTCGGCCCACCGCCCACGCCCATGCCGAGGTGCGAGCCTCTCGACGAGTCTGTGTAGGGCGCCTGCGGCTGGGGCTGCGCCACGTCCGCGTGCCCGTGCGATGTGCCCGTGCGCGAGGAGTGGCGCCGTTGGCGCTGTGCCGAGCTTCCGGGGTACGCGCTGGGGGGCGACGAGGCGGCGGCTGCGGCCTGCGGGTGGGGGTACGAATTGTTGCTGGAGTAGGAATGTGTGCGGGAGTGGGTGCGGGAATGTGTCGGCGGACCTGCCGGTGGGGGCTCATGTGCGGATGTTGGGGATGGGAAGCCGTAGACCGGCGACGGCGCGGCGATGGGTGGGTGCGATGCTGATGGTGGCGGCGGTGGTAGTAACTGTTGGGCAGCCTGGAAGGTCTCGTGTGTGGGCGAGACGGGAGCACTGCGCGACTGTGATGAAGGTGCAGGAGGTGTGTAGATCATTTGTAAGGCCATCGGCGGTGGTCGAGCTGAAGGCGCCGAACGCATCGATCTTTGGCGGGAAGGCATGGAAAGGGAACTACTATGATGCGGGTCTTGGGTAAGGTAAGAGGCTGGACCCTGTTGGGGAATGGGACTAGTAGGGGATGGGCGGATATGAATGGTTTCTGGTTGCGTGGCCACGACAGGTGGAGGCGGGGTAACGTACAAAGGGACGGCATTAGAAGGGGCGCGACTGTGTATGTTAGGATTTGAAGGGGGATATCCATGAGAACCCAACCCTGCCCGTGGACGAGTGTGGAAGGGAGTGGGTGTTGTCGGTTTCTGGTTGTGTGGGGGCCATCGGGGATCCGTCGAGACGGGGACATCGGGTCTCCCATCGGGATATCGCAAGACCATACGTGGCGGGAGCGAACGACTGCTCTCCGCATCAGAGTCTTGAGAGCTGAGACCGTCATCTGTATCGCTGACCAGAGATGGGGCAATGGAAGGAGCTACGAGGGTCTTGCCGGTCAAGGAGTCTACCCAGTGGGCCGTGCGAGCGCGAGCGGCAAGATAATGAGCGATGGCCTCAGGATCAGTAGTGTATTCAGTCATGTCCGAATGAACCAGGGAGAGCGCAAACAAAGGGAAAGTGGACGCGCTGTTGGCGAAGAAAGGGAGAATGGGAGGGAGGGGGTGGCCGAGGCCTTTATAGATGTGTCAAATCCTTGGATAAATGGGCAGGGCACCGTATTACATACCGGGCCCGCGATTCGTATTATGAACTGAACTGTTCGAAACGTGTTTGCAACGAGGCAGACGTCGCACTCAGTTCGCACTCTTGTCGGCCGTGACACCAACACTCTCAGGCTCCGGCCACCCACGCTCGGCTCGTCGCAACGGACACACTGCCAACTCACCATTCCCGAGCTATCTCCCTCCGTCGTCTCCCTTTCACCCTGCGTTTTCTGTAGGGAAACGTGTACACGTACACAACATCAACGCTTCATATGAGAATTCATCTGACATATCTGAACGGACCATATCCACGCACTCTCTGTGGGTCATCCTCTAGACGTCTTGGGACTGTTTCACGTCGCAGCAGACCAGGCCGCCGTCACAGTTGCCAGGAACTCACAGGCCCTCTTTTCTCTTTTCGGCGAACGGACCTGCTCTCCGGTCGTTGCGTAATGTGACTTCCAGTCCGAACCTGCTCGCGAACCTTCGGATCGGCTCTTCTACGCCCTCGATGGATATGGCCACCGTTCTACGCCCCACTTGTCAAAGCACCACACCATTGCTCCTTAGGTGTGAAAGTTGAAAGTGAAACCCCATGCTACAAAGGCTTAGTTCCATTCGCTCGGTCCCTCCCGCAGTGTCTCCGGACCGTCGCACCTTTCACCGACTTTTTCGCGACGGACATTCCCCGCCAGGAACTCGCTAGACTGCTGCAAATGCTCCTCGTGCTTCTCCCATTGCCTCGCGAACACAGTTTTGCAACCCATCGATTGGCCTTAGCTCTATCTGAGCCCCTTTTGCACCCCGTGCCGCTGCTCCGTCACCGTCGTTCGAGACTGTCTGCCGCCGACGCGCTTGGAGTAAGTCCAGACCTCATGTCCAGCGTTTATATAATACAGTATCGTACCCCACACCACCCCATGATCGGATTGTGAATCAAGCGCTCGTCCTCTGTCGGCATCCGGCGCCAAGACGCATCTCATTTAACGCCAGCACCGTTTTGCAAAGCTGACTCTTCCTGCTTTCCCAACGATACCTGTGTTTTTACAGTAAAAAAGAGTCTTTACCTTTTAGACTTGGGTATTCACATGTTCGGAGGATCACCGGATCAACAGACATGCCCACAAACGAGACGCGATGTAATCGGGATATACCAAAGGCGGTGAAGCGCCGAGCAGGACGCGGGATTTGGTGTAATGAGCGAACGCGCATTGAACCGTCGCTGTTTATTTTTCCGACCGAACCACGCGGTGTTGTCGGGAATGGATCAGGGGCTACGGTTGCGCGAACGGTGCGCCACACTCGCGACTTCCGTCACGAAACGGATCTGGCTCTCTTCGCGCGTCATACAGTGTCCCCCATTGAGCACCACCCCTCCACTTGCCGTCATCCGCTTCCCACGCTCGGAAAAAGTCACTCTCTGTACCAAAAGGTATTCCGTCCTTCGACGGGACGATACGCGGAGACCTCCGTGTTATACCATATCGGTTCGATAGCGACAGAAGTAACTGGGCCACCCTTTTCTCGCGTAACGACCCATTTCTTAAATGGTTGGCCCCATCCGCCTTCCTACCGCTCCTACCCCAGCCGTCGGGTTCCATTGGTCTTCATATCTATACCCAAACGGAGGACTGCTCGCTTTCCTACTTGCTCGCCGGTGATTGGATCATCATCGTTTATCTTCCCCCAGAGTGCCTTTCTGGGATCTTGCCTGCTCATTTTGCCCAGCGCAGAAAAACACATAGACGCCAAATACAACGTATCCTGGCCCGATCAGGCTGCTGATTGATTCTCGTGTCATCTCATATATCAATTTTACCTCGTCCAGCTGACGTTTTGGATGGATATGTACAGCTTCCATGAAGGGTTCCGTTCGCTGGCCCGTATGGGATTACGATGCCACATCCACAGTCAGGGATCATGCATGAGCTCCCAGTTCACACAGTTCAACTCATCGGTCTCAGGGTCATTTGGCATGTCATGCGTTCGCTTATGTCCTGATGAACTGCGCGCTCAGCGACTATGCGAAATGAAAACGGCAGAAGTACTCAGACCGGGTTGTCAGCTGACTATCACGCGGCCGCGAACGACGGCGAAGTGGTAGTGCGTCCGGCTGGTGGCGCCACCGTCAGCTCTGATCCTACCTTCCTGCATCTCCTATTGGGAATGCCGTACATGAACGGTACGACAATGCGCCTCAGCGCGTACGGCGCCGCGGCTTCCCAGCGCACGCCACTACGGTGTGATGCACTCTCCGGTGCTGGCTATCATGCAGGGTCCGAAGTTGCTTGAACGACACCATCATTGTCTTATCGTGGCCACCGATCGCGCCAATTCTAGTGCGCACCAGACCGTAACCTGCCGTACTAACAAGTTGTGCACCCCCCTTCCTCGTGGACAACTCGCACGGGAAACACGCGAGAAAACACGAGGCCATCTCCTTCTCTCGTAATTATGAAAACCATGTTGGGCGCTATTCGGTCAGCCAGCTACAGTCCCGTGAAGTCAGGCGCTTTACCGAAGCGCCGACTGACCCTCATCACCTTCGATCATGAGAAAATGCCGAGCTGGAGAAATATAAGCCTGTTCGATCTGCAGCCAGTCATGTAGGGCATCTGTATCTCCAGACAGAGGACCGTGAAATCGTGACGTAGTGTAGATGAGCTCTACCCGGTGTAGCTCCGAGTAACACGTGCGTGGCGCACGGAAAGCCATGGCGGACGTTTGGCTAAGCAGACACTGGGGGGCACGGTTAATGTTCGACTTGAAGCATGTGCGTGTTTTTCCGAAGCCGGAAACTCGTGAATCTAGGTTGAGAAGGGGGGGATGACTTAGCAGGGGCTGCGACTGGGGACGTACTTACCTATCGCGGTCTCATCGATGTGTGCCTGAACAATCTGGACTCGGACCAACCATGACTCGAGTTCCGAACTAACCTACCTGAACTGGGGTGGCGCTCGCCGCGAACTTAACCGGGCCCGGCCGCGCCAGCTCAGTTAGTCAGTCGGTCAGCCATTTGCGTTGCGATTGCGTTCGCAGAGAGAGATCGAAGAGCAAGTAAAGTGCAACTCCGGGCAAAACTCGGAGGCCTGGGTTCGAGGTCCGGGTCGCATCGGCCCTGGCAGGGCCGTCGGCGAGTGCCAGTGTGATCGCGCAGCGATCTGATGACGTGCATCCCAACTGTATGCAGTCTCACGCCAGCCTGAGAAGAGGAGGCTGCGCCAGGGGCAGTGGGTTCGACTCGAGTCGAGACAGCCTAGTCTCCAAACCGGGCTGTTCGTCGTCGAGCTGTTATGGCTAACTTACCCACACCGGCACTGGCACGGCCAAAACTACATCCTCTGAATGGCGGCCCCACTACTAGGGCAAATGCGGTCGTATGTGCTATGATGGTGCCCCGACGGGGGGGCTCAGGTTGTCCTTTGTTTGTTCACTTGTTTGTGTTTTTTAAGTACTATTATAGGGAACGCCGAAATTACCGTTCACATATGAGAACGAGGAAGTGTGAGTCAAGGAAACTGCGGAATCGGGTAACGGTGACGAAATACTATCAGCTGAGCACGCACCCCCCGAGTAAAATGAAAAGATCCATCATGAACCTTCTATTCGTTTATCTATCTGTCACGACCTGATATTTTGTCGCTGGTCGTACGACATTCCCGGGTCGAGAAGAAAGGCAAGGATCACCGCGTAGATAGTAAGTGAAAGACCAACCCATAAGTAGTGCCACGGTGACGCCACACCCGCCCAGAACTGTTCCTAGTAGTACTAGCTTATTCGAACCTAGCAAAAAACAACGTCGAATGCGCACATGCCGGAGCTGGAAAGAGGCGTTAGTACGGGGTCCCCTGCCTCCGGACGGGAAACAGCCTTTTTTGTCCTCCCCCAGGTGCATCAGCATCGATCACACGCCCGAGGAACATCAACTTTGCGCATCGTGGTTTCCCAGCATTGTGGGTTGTGAGAATGGAGGACGATCATCACGCACGACAGCACTGCCTCGTGTCCATCTAACGACGCTCATGACGAAGAGCAAGAGCCCCGATCCCGGTCTGGTAAATACCTCAGTGTACGACGATGCCTTGAGATATGATCGAACGGGCGTCGCACTTGCCTTACTGAGCAAACGATCTGAGTTCCATTCACCGCACTGCCCAGCCTAGACGGGTAATTGCCCCTGGACGCTCTTGCTGGCCGGAAAAGTGGCTTGAAAACTTACTGGGTGGCATCGCGTCCTGATCGTCAGTCGCGGTGAGGTGGGACCGAAGGAACGATTCGAAGCTGGGAACAAGCCATAGTGGGGAACTGTGCAGGCGAACCGAGGAAAAAACTTGAACCTGGACGCTCCGTCGTACGAGAAGAAAAAGTTATATGATTCCGGATCCCGCGGAAAACAAAAAAGGAGTAAGAGAGAAAGGAAGAACAACTGGCAGTGTTGTGTCTTTATGAGTGCGCGCCAGGGCGCCGCTGCTCGTCCAGGCCACCCTGAACGAGCAAGACTTTGATTCTTGTTGTCGATTCTTCACGTAAACCTTTTGACTGTCAGTACAAACAAACCAGAACCAAATAAATAGGCGAAGAAAGCGCCGCCAGTGATGTGGGCGAGTGTAACACGAGTGATTTGGTGCCACAAACGTCGACTGACTTGTGCCGCTGTGTATTGGGCTCCGGATCCACTGAAAAAGGAACCCACACGGGGCCGCACGTTGCGTCGAACAGGTACAAGTACGCAACCAAGGAAACAGACATTCCATAGCAGATTCGAGTGAGGATAGACTTTGTTTTGAGTTTGGAAGGAGGTAGTTCCCGGACCATACTAGTAGAAGATGGCAGCCTCCCTTCTCAGAAAACAACTCGAGTAGTTGCTAGTGTGGGGGTAAAGAAGCAATCCAGTGGGGGACGTCCCTGTCGACAAATTCTAGAAAGTTCCCATTTGGGACAATGACAGTTCCGAGTCTGCCGCCAATCCAAGCAGTGCTCGAGCATGACAGTTTGATCAGGAATTCCCGAGTTGGAGAACAAAAGTGTAGCCGTTCAAACGTTCAAACCTTGAAGTTTTACAGCAGGGCCGTTGTGATCGATGCGAACACTATGTTTCCTATTGCTCAGTCTAGTTGATTCACAAGCTCACCTGGGGAAGTGTAGTCTCGCGAGTTTAGTTGTGTCACCCCGCTCAGGCCGATCGTGGCATGGAAACGCCATAAAGTAGCCCTAGTACAACCTGCGGCGCGACGCTGGCGCCCCATTGTGGCGCCCAGCCCGAGGAGAAAACCGACCGCCGCACTTCGAGCTGTAAATAACTGTCAGCCGTCATTGATGGAAGGAGACAAGGAAGGAGAAAGACAGTACAAATGTCGATCCTCGGAAAAAATGATACCATATCTTGAAGATGACTGTAAGCGCCTTGGTAAGCGCGCCAACCAAACCAAAATATCATGCTGTCATCATGGACATCACAGAAGATCTATTGGCTTGTCTATTGGCCAGTAAAATATAACTATGCGAAACGCAAAACGAACTCGCGAACGCAAGCTGGCTGAGGAGGGCATTCAATCGGTCGCAGCCTCGCAGGCGGGAGTACCGGGATTACGTCATGTCGCCTGAGTCCAAGCCTGAGCTCAACCTGAGCTAGGCCTGAGTCTTTCTTCGACGAAACGCTATTCGTCACACACGAGGCGCCCAGGCTGGCTGTACAGGTCTACGAGTTCACGGTTGGGAAATACGACAGACCTTTCGATAATACGGCATCGGTCACGAGTGCGGTTATCGTACAAGATAGGAAGGGAAACCAGTGAGAACAATGGCGGGGGAGTGGTAAGGAAAGCGCGATACTAGTAGTACATACAGCCCCGGTTCCCTTCCGAAAAATGGCAACAAGAAAGCACCCATACGCCAAGAAGCCCCTATTCGTAGAGATCCAGTGCTGCTTTCAGTAAAGTTTCGGCCTCTGCAAACCGAGGGACTGCCTTGCACTCGAAAGGCATAGGATGGCTGTTGTCAACGGGTCAAGGAGAACACATGGAAGAAGCAAGCAAAATCACGCACGCTATGCCAGAAGGAGCAAAGGCATGCATGTCCAATTCACCCTCCGCACCCTCAGGACGCTCAAAACGCATTGCCCACAGCAGCGTCGCAAAGTCAATCCCGAGCGTCCCTTCAGCAACGAACCTCCCGGGGCACATCCGCCGCCCATACCCAAACGACACATGTCCCTCCTCCCGACCGTCCATCAGCGGCTCAACTTGTCCCTTCGAGTCAAGATCCGTCGGGTCGGAATTGATCAAGCCCATGTTCGGGAGGACGATCGTGCCTTTGGGGATGAACATGCCCTCGTACCAGTCGTCCGCGGACGAGGCATGTGGCACACCTAAGGGTGTCGCGGGAGACCATCGCAGTGCCTCCTTGACCATCGCGCGGATATATGGTAGAGAGGGGAGGTCTGCGAAGGTCGGCGGACGAGCATAGCCAACGACTTCGTCGAGTTCAGCGTGAGCCCGGACTTGCACCTCCGGGT
This sequence comes from Lactarius deliciosus, assembly GCA_021525775.1. Lineage (NCBI taxonomy): Eukaryota > Fungi > Basidiomycota > Agaricomycetes > Russulales > Russulaceae > Lactarius > Lactarius deliciosus. Next base: position 413,705 of record JAKELK010000047.1, on the reverse strand, counting down.
AAGCGAGCAAAGCGAGGAGCCACCAGTGGAGCGTAGTAGATGTTGTCTCTCCACCCGCGGAACTACAGTATGTGTTTTAGATTCTCTGAGCAATGTCAGGCGATACATCAGGGGACGTACAGCATGTCACTGACAAGCCAAGCCTGCTCGCGTTCCGAGAGGCGATATTTTTCCTGATTCTTTATCAATGTAGCACCGAAACTCGGTTGATCAATCCCTTTCGCCTGGAATTGGTATCCATAAATTAACAAACCATTTTATCGGGGGATCACCACAGCGAGCACACACCAAATCATCAGCAACTTTGTTGAGAAGACGTTCATGCCTCAGTGAATCTTGGATAAACCAGTACTGTGTGTACCGTTTCCACTTGGCGAACCTGCGTGCCACGATCAGAAGGAGCCAACGATGAGCAACACGACATACTCACCTACTTGGAATATATCTCATCCATGGGAACAACTCAACCAGGCGTGCTCCCGGTTCTAACTCATGTCCTACCCGTTGCACATGGTCTACGATCCCTACGATAACTGGGTCGTCATCTGATTCCACGGGCGGTAGACGGTAATTGATGGACAATATGATGGACCAAGCATGTCGTTGGACATGCTTCTTCACAGAATGGGTACTATTCATCAGCGCAAGCGCCAACATGATCGCTTCACGACTCTGGATGGGGTAGAAGTCTGGTACGACCGATTTCGAGAAGCCTTCAACTGCAGGACGCCGGAACCGGCGCCATCTATGAAGAATCAGTGCCGAACAAAGACAGAACGTTGAATGGCATACAGGTCGCCGTATCCCGTGAAGACAAATGTGAGGTTCTCGGTTAGAAATTCATTGACGGAGATGAATCACGGACGATCGGAATATATGTTGGATCGCTTCTCAAGCAGGTCAACGGCGACGCGCTGGCTATTGACGACAAGGATGCCCTGGCCAAAGACACTTAAGTACATCAATTCACCTAAAAGGTGGGTGAGCAAAGTTTGGAAGAGATTGGAGGTCCAGAATGTTACCGTAGTCATCCTTCCGTTGCGGTGACGCTAGCCAACCGTGATCTGCGGCGTATTGAACGTTTCCAATGAAGGGCAGCCCTTTGGGACTCGGCGGGAGATTACGAAAGGCTCTTTGAGCGAGCCAGACTATGAGCCAGAGGACAAGGCCAACGAGGGGAGTCGCAAAAAGGGGGTAGGACATGCGGCCTAGTATACAAAAGCGTATCGCCCAGAAAGCTTCCACGGCAGTAAAATATCACAGTTTAGAAAGTGTGATCAAGAACTGATACTCACAATGGAGATCTCAACAATATCACAGCAATACGTCTGACTGACGTGTTCAAGTTCAAGTTCAAGCTTAAGAAGTTCGAGTGCACTTTTGTTGGGACCATCCGTGATAATTGATAACGCGGCTAACGCCTAGTAGCTGAAAAGGGCATAAGTTATGTGAGCAGGGCGGTTGTCAGTTGAGCCCAGCGGTAGCAGTCCAGAACTATTGTAGTTAGTCTCAGGCTCGGACTCGGAAGTGTCTCGTACTCGTACGTATCGTACGTACAACCGGAACTGGGTCTGGCATTAGTTAGTAAGTTACCCTTACACTACTGTCCCGTTATTTACTTTATTTAGTATTTACAGTAGAAAAAACGAGCAACAGAACTACTTCAACTACAACACCCGATTTCATAATGAAGGGCCTATCTGCGGAAAATTGGTGAGTAATAGATTGGACCAATTGGTCAAGGGATTGGTGGGTTATCTTGATCGGAAAAAATCAAGGCTTCTTTTCCGTCTCATTTCTCTCGCCTGAGTTGCCTCGTCTTTACAGTCTTTGGTTCTTTTTTGTCTGGTAAGTCTCGGCGAATGTGCCGATGGGAGCAAGGATGGGAGTTCCCGAGACTCCAGTCACGCGCTCATCCAATTCTGGGGACGAGTTGGCGATGACATCCCGGTAGGTGGAACGGCCATGGCCAAAAGTAACCCTAAGGAAAACCTGTCACGGCGTGGCGTGCCACCGGCGCCCAGCCTGAGGAGAAAGAACGAACAGGTCCAAGACCGGTTTCACGGGCGGGATTACGCGATTACGTCGTATGGGCCAAGTCACTTTACTGTAAGAGGAGTCGTGTCGAAAGACTGAGTCTCGGAGTCAACGTTCTCAACGTTTGTCATGTTACAGTATTCAAGTCATGTATGCTGTATCTCCAACATGCAGCGGCCATTCAATTCGTCACGTACACGAGGAGTACACATGTTCACAGCTTGGAACGTCGTCGCGGTCCTTGGACACATACTCTTGCCTGGCTCCTCACAATAAGCTCAATGTCGTCCGTTCTCCAGGCATCCTCCCCGACTTCCTCTAATCCCCGATATAAATGGTTACTATTCTCTCGAGGCTATCCTCGCGATGCTTCAAGGGAAAGCCAACGAATTAGAGCATTCTCGGAGAAGCGAAGAGCGACTTGTTGAGTGGCTCACACCAGCTGTGATTCCTGTGAATGTCCTCAATGTACTCTCTGCCACCCTTGGATGGGGAGTTGGCTCGGTGAGTCCCAACAAGTTGCCTCGTCATCCGTCTGTGACCCAACGTTAGTTCCCAGGTCTTGCCCTCTACCAAGGCCGTCATTCTGGCATCAACTCTCTTCGTAATATGTTTTATTGTGTGATTCTCCGAGTCTACATAGGCTGTGATAACACATCGCCCCCAGGCGGATTCGGTTATGCACTCCCGCGGCGCTGCAAGTCACAGGTACTCCCTCTCAACACACATCACTGTATACGCTGCGCATGCGTCGCGGCAGCACGGACAAATGACGGCATTGAGAGCACGAGACGGCGCGGTCCTTACGTCGCACCATCGTACTTGCGCTCTGTACAAAACGCCGGGCTACGTGCACGGACCAGAATGTGCTCGCGGCCGTGGGCTACCTCAGGCACTACTAAGCCTGGAGGACCTGACGACATTCACAAACTAATATCGCACCAACGCCGAGGTGATATTCACTGTCGTCCACTAGTGGGTCAACTGCGGTGGAAACGATCCGAATAATCCCGCCGAGGTGAACCTCAACACCCAGTACGCCGAGGCCATTGCGAACCTGACCCCCGACATCTACAGCGTCAGCACAGAATGGGGTAACTCGCTCGCTCTTCGGTTGGCCCCATCACGTGCTCGACAAGGAGAGCGTCCCGCAGACGATGAGACTGAAAATGGCCAGGTGGAAAGATGTGAATGCGACTTGGGTATTTATACGGCTGAGCTGTGTCACCGTGACGTCCCGATAATCAATGAACAGATTAAAACAAAACAAGAAACAGAAGGATGGTCCGAAGAAAGCTTGTGTATGAAGCAGGTCGATTACCACCTGACAGTCTTTGTGGCCAAACGTTCACCAACTTTACACAGGTTATTACCTACGCAACCGCATCGCAGAATGGGCCGTGGTTCCCGCGGGGGAGATTCCCCGTCGTCTTAAGATCTCAGGATCTTAAATCCCAATTATCCCATTATCAATTATCACGGATGGTCTTGACAATGGTGCACTCGGATTTGAGCTTGATCACGCCGGCCAGACAAATTGGTGTGATACCGTCGATATCTCCAAAATCTGGGAGTGTGGGTACTAATTTTTCGCCACAGTTTCTAATTTGGAAATTCTGGACGTTACACTTCTTTACTAGGCTGCTTCTTGCTGATTTCCGTGAGCATTTAGTGCGACACGTAACCACTGGAGACTAACTAGGTGTGCACGAGTCTCGAACTGACACGTCGTTCTTTTTTCAGAAGAAAATCACATATTTATACTGGGATATATGCAAAGATCAGTCGTAGCTATGAGCCACTGCAGACTGACACGTCATTCCTGTGTTGAGCCTTCTCAAGAGAACCTCTGGTTTTACTCTGATACGTGAGGTTATCAGCGACCCCATGTCCTACCTCCTCATTGTCACTCCCCTCGTTGGCCTTGTCCTCTGGCTCATATCCCGGCTCGCTCAAAGAGCCTTCCGTAATCTCCCCCCAGGTCCCGAAGGGCTACCCTTCATTGGCGACGTTCTACACGCCACAGATAACGATTGGCTAGCATCACCTCAACGGAAGGATGACTACGGTAACATTCTGGACCTCCAACCTCTTCCAAACTTTGCTCACCCACCTTCCAGGTGAATTGATGTACCTAAGTGTCTTTGGGAAGGGCATCCTCGTCGTCAATAGCCAGCGCGTCGCTGTTGATTTATTGGAGAAGCGATCCAACATATATTCCGATCGTCCGCGATTCATCTCGTTGAATGAATTTCTAACCGAGAACCTCACATTTGTCTTCACGGGATACGGCGACCTGTATGCCATTCGACAATATGCCTTTGTTCGGCACTGATTCTTCATAGATGGCGCCGGTTCCGGCGTCCTGCAGTTGAAGGCTTCTCGAAATCGGTCGTACCAGACTTCTACCCCATCCAGAGTCGTGAAGCGATCATGTTGGCGCTTGCGCTGATGAATAGTGCTCCTTCTGCGAAGAAGCATTTCCAACGACATGCCTGGTCCATCATACTCTCCATCAATTACCATCTACCGTCCATGGAATCAGAGGACGACCCGGCTCTTATAGGAATCGTAGACCACGTGCGACGCGTGGCGCACGAGTTAGAACCAGGTGCGCGTCTGGTTGAGTTGTTCCCATGGATGAGATATATTCCGAGTAGGTGTGTATATTGTATTCCTGATCGTTGGGTCCCTCTGATCGTGGCACGCAGGTTCGCCAAGTGGAAACGGGACACACAGCACTGGTTCATCCAAGATTCGCTGAGGCACGAACGTCTTCTCAACAAAGTTGCTGACGATTTGGTGCGTTCTCGTTGTGGTCTCCAGACGAAATCTACTTTTAATTTATGTATACCAATTCTAGGCGAAAGGGATTGATCAACCGAGTTTCGGTGCTACAGTGATAAAAAATCAGGAAAAATATCGCCTCTCGGAACGCGAGCAGGCCTGGCTAGTCAGTGACATGCTGTGCGTCCCCTTATGTATCTCCCGACATGTCCAGGGGGTTTAAATGTCTCAAATACTGTAGTTCCGCGGGTGGAGAGACAACGTCTAATACGCTCCACTGGTGGCTGCTTGCTCTGCTCGTTCACCCAGAGGTGCAGATACGGGCGCACGCTGAACTCGACGAAGTCGTAGGCTACGCTCGTCCGCCGACCTTCGCCGACCTCCCCTCTCTACCATATATCCGCGCGATGGTTAAGGAGGCACTACGATGGTCTCCCGCGACACCCTTAGGCGTGCCACATGCCTCGTCTGCGGACGACTGGTACGAGGGCATGTTCATCCCCAAAGGCACGATCGTCCTCCCGAACATGGGTTTGATCAATTCCGACCCGACGGTGTTTGGCAGCGACTCGGCAAGTTTTAACCCTGCTAGGTATCTTGACTCGAAGGGACAAGTTAAGCCGCTGATGGACGGTCGGGAGGAGGGACATGTGTCATTTGGGTATGGGCGGCGGGTGTGCCCCGGGAGGTTCGTTGCTGAAGGGACGCTCGGGATTGACTTTGCGACGCTGCTGTGGGCTCTGCGTTTCGAGCGCCCTGATGGTGTGGAGGGTGAATTGGACATGCATGCCTCTGCTCCTTCTGGCATAGCGTGCGTGGTTTTACTTGCTTCGTCCATTTTTTCTCCTTAACCCTTCAGCAACAGATACCCTGTGCCTTTCGGGTGCAAGGTAGTCCCTCGGTTTGCGGAGGTCGATACTTTGCTGAAAGCAGCACTGGATCTCTACGAATAGGGGGGCTTCCGACCGTGTGGTGTGATTGTTTGGGCGAGCTCTATTGTTGGCACTTTTCAGAAGGGAGATCCGGGACTGCTATCACGCTTCCCTTTCCACTCCCCCCGCCTTAGTTCTTACTAGCTCACCTTCCGAGTCATGCTTATCTCATATGGCCGCCGAGTGCTCTCATAACCAATGCCGTATTATCGAAGGTCCGTCGTGTTTCCCAACTTTCGAGGTTATATATGTTTGCAATATCTGTTTGCAACATTGAAACTCGAAACCAAACATGCAAGACGGTTTTAATTACACATAATCATTTTCTGCGATACCATGTGCCACACTTCACCAAACACTTTGCCTTGATTGGGTTGTGTATGACGGGAAACGTATTCACATCCTCGAGGTGATGCAGTCGGTTTGGAATCCCTTGACTCGGACGCAAGCTCAAGCCCGGACATGCCAGTCTTAGTGAGGTGATTCCGCCAACTATAGCAGGTTGTGAAAACTTTCGTATATGGTCAACGCTACAATTGTCACGGACCGTCCACTCTTGACCTCACGAAGAACTCCAAATGGACTTTTTAAGTCCGGATGTCAGATGGGCTCTGTTCTAGTCTTGGTTCTAGGTCACTCTGGCACCGCCTGATGTAAACTAATATGTTGCCAAGCAGTTGGCCGCTGGGAAAGCAAGCTTGAAGCAAGGAACTAAGTATATAGCCTACTTGGTACAAGTCCTTATGATATTGCATATGTGTGCCATTAGAACTGTGTCTCATATTTATGAAAACATGTCGCGCGCTATTCGGTCAGCCAGCTCCAGTCCCGGTGAAGTCAAGTGCTCTACCGAAGCGCCAACTAAGCCTCCATCACCTTCGGACCTTCGGTCACGAGAATATGCTGAGCAAGAGAAATATGAGCCTGTCCGATCCACAGCCTGAGCCAGCCATCGTGATGTAGGGCATCTGTACTATCTTCGAGTCCCGACCAGAGGACCATAAAATCGTGATGTAGTGTAGATGAACTCGACCCGGTGTAGCTCCGAGTGACATGTGCGTGACAGACGGAAGGCCTTGCTAGGCACATGCCGGAGTTAAGGAAGGGAAGGTGTGAATGATCACGTTCCCCCTCCGGTCACGGATCGTGGGTCGTGACGGGTCGGTGGCTGACGGGGAGCCAAACAACGGCAGCGGACGGCAGCGGCGCAGACGGGCGCGATCGAGCGGACCCTGAAAGCGACCGCCGATCTGTCGATCTCGTTCGTTCGAGGACCCGACACGCCGTCTCGTCTCTGTCGCGGTCAAGGAACGAGAGCGATCCGGCACGCGCACACACGCACACACGCACACGTCCAGGGGGAGGCGCAGGAGAAGGAGAAACGCGCGAGAGAGGGGGGAGGAGGGGGGGGAGGAAAAAAAATTGAAATAAACGCTCGTGTTTTTGTGTTCTCACGACGCGCGCCAACCATGGGACACGAGAGGAAAAAGGAAGGGGGGGAGGAAGCGAACGACGGCTCACTCACCGAGGGGCGTCCAGCAGGCGGACGAGTGCGTGCTTCAGCGAGAACGGCATGCCTCGTTGCTCTTTCGGTGGGTCGTCGGTCGGTTGCAGCGGCGGGAAGGAAGGGAGGGGGATGATGGGGGAGCAGACAGACGGTCCAATCACGCGTCGCCTCACGTCGGCTGGCGCGTATGACAAACAATCTTTGGGATTGGGACTCGCGAGCCTCGATCCCAACCGTTCCTTGCTTACCTTACCCCCCCCTTCCCCCGCGAAATCCCGCCAGAAAGCGAGGGGAGGCGGGAAATTCACGGTCCCACGTTCCCACACCTCAATCCCAGCGGGGAAAAACCACCATCCTGAGGTTCGCACGCCTCGATCCCAGCGGGAAATCCACCGTCCAGGGTTCGCACGCCTCGTGTTGGGTCCCCCTTCGTCGCGCCTCTGACGCTCTCCCCATTCGCAGGCCTCACGCCTGTTACCTTGGCCCCGTCTGCAACGAAGATGGGTAACGTCGTCGGCTTACTTGATATTACCAAAGTCTTCCACGAAGCCCGGACAAGGTCGAGCGCAGTCCATCCGTCTGAGAAGCTCTATAGCGCACTCGCTGGCGTCCAGAGTGAGCTCGGCGCCGGGCTTGGCGCAAACCCCAGACTGCAGCCATGTTCGCCTACGTCGAAGCATTGCGTGAGAAGACTGCCTTGCCCGATCTTACGACCATCAAGGGCTCGCGTACCCAGTGCCGTGGTCGGCCCAAGAGCAACCGTTCGAGATGTCGCGCGCCTCATGCGCGAGCGTAGGACGACCGCGGTCTGTGTTATGGAGCCTACGACCACACCGAGCTCTCATCCCAGGATTGCCGGGATCTTCACCAGCAAAGACGTTGTTCTGCGCGTCATCGCTGCTGGTTTGGATGCCAGCATGTGCAGTGTTGTGCGCGCACCCTTCTCCGACCCCCCGATGGCTGCTGTCCTCTTCTGGCTCGGCGTCCCTTTCCCTTTCCCTTCACGGAGGCCCAGAACCTGTCGGCGCTTCGCCGCCACTCCAGCTCACGGCGCTGCCTTGGACGTCGGTGCGTCCTTCATCCGAAGTTTAACCTTTTTTGTTCTGTTTTAAATTTTTCTGACCGAGACCCTCGCACCTCCGCTGCCTCGGACGTTGGTACGTCCTTCATCCGTCCGAAGTTTAACCTTTTAAACGACGCTGCCTCATTTACATTCAGCTTCTCGGGAACCTTCAAGATCTGAATGCTTCTGGTAAAAGTCGAAATCTCTGGTGCAATTTTGAGGTACGGTGATGGCTGGGGCCATGGTTGTAAGCCCAGAGCGTGACGCAACTCTTGTGAGAGACCGTGAGTTTTGTCCGATAGATATAATGCTCCTACGACCGCGCCGCAGGCCTTTGTGATCGAAGATACTCAGTTCGTTTCAATGACACGAATGTTTCGAATCGCTCACAAACGTCTTGCGACCGTTAGCATAGTCAAGATGCCACGCGCGAATGGTCTCGAAGTGCGGGATCCTGACTGAGCCCTCGCACTTTCCGCCGCCTTGTACGTCCCGTCGGTCGGTGCGTCCTTCCCTCACACTTTCCCTGAGAAACTCTCGGTGCTGCCGCGTCGGACGCTTCATCCGATGTTTTATTTTTTGTTTTTAAAATTCTGGACGAGTCACCCTCAACGCCAGCCTCGTCGTAGATGTATTTTTTATATAATTATATAAAATGAATGAATTAATTATATTTTTAATTAAAAACAATAATATTTTATTAATATAATATTGTTTATTTTAAAACTATTTATTTAATTATAAAACGCTGCGGGCCCAGGAGCGACGTATCGTGGACGGCGGACACAAGCAAGTTTTGCTTCACGTCTTGGTGTCGGGAAAAATCGTTCGCAATATATCAGGAGGAAATACACACGTTCTACACCTCGCTGTGTGGTTCTGCAAGCTGTAACGACCGCGTCGCGTGCCGCTCCTCCCCGTCGAGCTCCGCCTTCGAGTCCTCCAAGTCGTCCTCTGAGTTTTCCACCTTGGCTCGTGCTGCTTCAGCTCGAATGTCGCCCCACGTAATCTCTGACCTCCTGCAGCGATTCCCTCAGCTTCCCGAGTTCGATTTCGACGCCTGCCAAGCGTTGCCGGTTACTGGCAATGGAGCGCTCGAACTTGACTGAGTCTCTCTCTGCTTTCGCCATTGCTACCTCTGCCTTGGTGAGCTCTTCGTTGGCGACGTCGATGTGCAGCTTCAAGCCATTGACTTTTGACTTCTGCGCAAGCAGCCGGGAACCGCCGATGTCGAGGATCTCCCTCTCGAGGGCCTTGATCGCCTCTTCGATTGTACCCGACGGCGACCGCAACCCTTCGAGCTCGTTCCGGGCAGTAGCGATCTCGCGTTCCAGGGATGAGATACGAGAGAGAGCACCCGCATCTGGCTTGCTCGGCGTCCTAAGTCGGCTCGAGCCTCAGCGTACGGGTGAACGACGAGAGTGTGAGGCAGTGCTCACCTGAGGTCGCGAACCCGCTTTTCGGCTTCGATGACGCGCTTCCCGGCGTCTTGGATGTCGAGATTGACCTTTTCAATCTCGAGGTCGATCCATGGCCCGGACCTCCCCACGGCCTCCAGCTCCGCTTCAGCTGTCCGAAGCTCTTCCATAGCCTCTGTGAGCCGCGCGGCAGCGGTTTCGCTGACCTGCTCGTACTCCTGCAGTACGTCGGGTGGAACCGCATCGGCTGCAAGTTTCGAGCCCATCCCACCGCCTCTGGGTTTTGGCCCGCCGCCGGACATCGTGCCGGACGAATCGATGAGTTCACCCGCGAGAGTGACGACTCGCCACCTGCGCGCGCCGAACGCGATACGATTTGCTTGCGCGAGATCCTGCGCGACCAGTGTATCGTGCAATGCTCTGTAGAATGCATGAGCGAACCGCGGTTCCTTCGGTTTGACGAGGTCGAATAGGCGTGGGACGTTCTCTGGAGTCTGGATGGGCCTCATGCCGTTCGTCTCGTCTATCTCCTCGAGCACAAGTAAGTTCGCGTAGAGGTACTCGACGCAGGCTTGACCCTGCTGCGCCGTGTCCGCGACCATGTCGTTGAGGGAACCGCATGCGGTCGTAATTGCGGCGTCGTACTTGTCAGGGATAGTCCCAAGACTTCCGAGTCGACCCTGCTCTGGAGATGAGTTCGCTCGAAAACTGCCACGCGGTACTTACATGAAACCCGCTGACCCGACCTGAGTCCCTCAAGCGCGTCAAACCGTCCGAGACCTCGTTCGCAGAAGCGCTGGCCGCTTGTGACGCTTTGGCTTCCTCGGCGCGTTGCCTCGTGGAGGACGCTTGAACGCGATGCTGGTATACGCGGGTGGTCAAGTCCTATGTATGTACGATGAGCCTCGTAGTAGCCGTTTGTAATGGGCCCACCTGGACTCTCTGCTTTACGGCCCTCGTTTCCTGTTGAATAGACTGCTCCCTATCCTTGAGATTTTCGAGTTCTCCGATCTTGAAGCGTAGTTAGAGAGCGAATGATATAGCTGGAGCAAGAAAACTCACCTTGGCCATCTGGACGCTCTTGACCGTTTCGAGCGCCTCTCGCGCCTCCGCGTCGGCCTGTTCGAGCGCCTCAGACCTTTTGACCAGCATGTCGCGCTCGCTTGTCTTGACGTCGACGTCGGCCTGTTTCTGGTCGACCTTCGCTTTCCAAGGCTGGAGCTCCTTCTGTTTTTGCTCGATCTGATCGCGAAATACCCGGGTCTTGTCTGCAAGACCAATGAGTGCGCGACTGTCTGAGGATGAGAAGATCAATCGATACCTTCGAGACCGTCGCGGATGCCCTCCAGTGCCCTTTCCTCCCGCTGTAACTCTCCCTCGTATTGGTCGACTTTCTTCTTCTCGCTCGTCACCTTTGCGGCGTTTTCTTGGATAGAGCGGAGGGCATCGTTCCGGGCGTTCTCGTCCTGTAGCACGAACCGGTCAGCCGGTACGACACGCCGGACGGACATGCGACGCTGAAAACCGTACGTCCTGCAACGACGTCTTGAGTTTCTCAGCCTTGCTCTTTGCATGTTGACGCTTCTCCTCCAGACCTACTTGCTGCTTGTCGTATGCCGCCATCTCTCCACGCGATCTTGCTAAGGACCATGTAGTGTAAAGACGCATGTAGGACATACCTGGATGTTCCGTGCTCGCGTTCCTCCGTAAGCTCCTTTTCGATCTAGGAGTCGGGGTTCAGCACCGAGTCACGTGTTATCGGCGAGAGACCACAAACCGTTTCTGGCTTGGCTTGCTTCTGCCAGCCCTTCGCACGCACCACACGCACGGAACGGTGCCACGAGTGCTCGCAGGGGCATCAATTCGAACGCGCGGCCGTCCCCGGGGTCCCCGACGCGCATCGCGTGGAGCGCGTCATGGTGGGCGTTGGCTCACTGGATCGAGGCGGTCGCGACGGATACCTCGAAGCCGCTGTAGGGGGAGGTTGGCGGGGCGGGCACTTTGAAGAGCCGCTGGATGGCGTCGAAGGAGTCCGAGACGGGACTGGATCGCGAGCGGGTTGCGAGGTAGTGCTGGGGCGACAGCGTAGAGATAGCTGCACTGCGACGGATGCGGCGGGGGTTGATAGGATGGTTTCATCGCCGGTCGCCGCCTGGGGAGGGTCCACTATATCAGTGGTCAGTCTATTGGCGCGGGTCGCGGTGGGGTTGAACTCACTGGGGGCACAGAGGGTTCGACATCGGACGTCGGTGGCGACGGTCCATTCACCGGCGTGCGGCAGAAAGCTAGGGGCGGAGCGGGAGGGGGCGGGCATCAGAGCGCCAAAGAGACGTGGGCCCGCTGGCACTTAGACAAGACAAGTGTAAGAAACTCGATTGAAAAAAGGTTAAACTTCGGATGAAAGACGTACCAAGGCAGGACCGTGAGCTGTAGTGGCGGTGGAGGGTCGAGATATTTCTGGGCCTTCCTGTTCCGCGCAACACCGACGCCGACGTGTTCCGTCGAGCCCGCCAACCAAGCTCCACCGAAATCGCGTCCGCGCGCGCCAGGTTGAGTCGTTTGGGTGGATGAAGAGCCCCGCGCGGGTTTGGCCCTGGAGCGCGCCTTGCGCGTCGTCGGCAACGGCGACAATGAGGCGAGGGAGACGCGGCAGGCGGGGTGGGGGCTTGAGTGAAAAGTGAGCAGGGTGGTAGCGTAGGACGAACGACGACGACGACGTACCTTCGAGGATCCGAGTCATGCAACTGCGATAACGAACGAACGGCAAAGTGCCGCCGCCGGAGATCGTCGCTCATACGAGCATGTCGAATCTTGACAAGTCGGGGCAAGTGCACATCGGGAGGCGGGCTAATGAATAACACACAATGACATCAACGTCAGTGGTCAGGAAGTGGAACGGGGGAGTGAGCCGGACGAACCGGAACGAATCCTGTGTCGGGGTCGTACACTGGTCGTACGTGTAGTGGGGGACGGCGCCGGGGCTATGCACTCGTGGCGGGTACTGGGGTGCGTTGGGGGGGCCGGCGCCTCCCGAGCCGTTGTTTGCCTTCAGCTGGTTCTGCAGGGCGTTGGCAATGTAGATCTGTGCGGCGCGCCGACGGCAATAGCGCATGTACCGAGCCATTGCAACGAGAAGGAAGTGTGAGCGCGAAAGTTTGTTGAGCGACGTAAAACAGAGGGGGGGGGGGGGGCGCGTACCAAGGACGAGGCTCAGTCCTACACGTGCTGCGACGCTTAGGGTGCAGTGCTCATTGCCGTGCCTGTGAGAGAAGAAGCATCCAGTCGGTATATCGGGGGGGGGTTGAGGCGATACCGACCGACGGCGCAGGTGGGGTTGAGGCAGACCATTGAGGCCGCGTGGGAAAAGGGTGTGCATGCGGATGGAGAGGGGAAGGAAGGGCATGCCTTGGGAACGAGACGGGAGAGGTGACCGAAGGGAGGCGATTATGGAGGAGGCGATATGATAGAACGAACGCAGTGTAAACCAAACTCGGTCGGATAACACGTGACCCCGTCGACACACAACGACGCGTGCGCGTGGACAATCGCTCGTCGCTCGGTGTTATCTTTGACTCGATCTTCGATGACTGGCTTCGACCCCATCTCATATGCTGGTGTCTTGGACATCATTGTGCCCTCCAAGCCTGTGGGTCAGCTTGATGAAGCAGATGTGTCGGATGACCTTGCGGGAGAGCAAGAAGCTACTATCTCTGACCCTGATAAGCCTGAGGAGTCTGACTTGGATGCCCCTGCCCATTTCTTGGAGCTGCTCACCACATTGAACGATGTGTCGAGGGGGGTATCAGATGGGACACACATTGAGTACTCTCGGTAGGTACCTCCAGCAGGTCCTGCTCATGGCTGGCACTCATGATACATGCCCCTTCCAGCCTCATAGAACAGTGCAAGGGGTTTCTCACACAGAAGAAGCTTGTTGGCCCTGGCGACCCTGAGTTCTTCAGCAACAGGCCTCACAAATATGCCCCACAGTTTATTGTTGCGTGGATCATGAATGAGTGAGCACATTCTGCTTCTTGAGACTTGTGTCCTCACTGGCAAGGTACAGGTGTGATGAGCTCAACCTCGATGGGACCAAGAGGCCATCCAATGAAGTGCGTGCAACATATGGGACTGCACAGAAGATGCGCGCCTCAATGACATATGCTTTTGGTCGCCTTCATGGCCTTGGGTCCATGGATTGGCACTGCAGTGAAGGTGGCAGCATGGTGGGGAATCCATCTGTGTCTGAGATGGTTTCTCGGTACATGCTCAGCTTGCACCGACGCAAGGTCAGAGCTGGAGAGGCTGCCACAAGTGCAAGGGCAATCACTGCTGTATGTCATTCACTATGCCATGTGCCAGTGGCAGGGAAGGTGTACACTTGGAGCTGACATGCTGGTGATGACACAGGACACCTTGAAAAAGCTGTACGACTTCAACAGCAGACCAGAGAACTGGGACCTGAAGGACTACACACCAGGGACAAAGAAGAAGGATGGAGATCAGTGGGGGGGTCCACGTGCACGACGGCTGCTTCAGCTTGCCTTCACATTGGCATTCAGCTGCCTTCTCCGTGTGGATGAGGTGCTCAAGATCCAGAGCCATGATTTTGTCCTGCTAGATGCCCACACACTTGTGCTGACATTGCCATTCAGAAAGACAAGCCAATTTGGGGGTGAGTCCAACCAAAAAAAGCCCTTAAAAAGGGCCTAGACTGATCTCACATCTTGCTGCAAAGACATCAAGCCATTTGTGTTGCACGAGATGCCCGATTCAATGGCATACCTTTGCCCTGTGCAGGCCTATGCCGAGTGGCTGGAGGCCACCGAGATCGAGAATGGCTACGTTTTTCGCCGACTCGGGTCAGGTGACCGGGTCTCGGAAAATAACCAGCCGATGGTGCGCTTCGATTTTCGCGCGCGGGCCTTGTCCGCTCGTTGCGCGTCGTCACTACGACGGGCGACTTACTGAGTTCCGTTTGCTGGTTATAATAGACGGCCGAGTGCTTCCTGGAAATGTTCAGAAACAATCTGATCGACATCGGCGTCGACCCCGCCCCCTATGGCACCCACTCGTTCCGGCGTGGTGGGTGCCAGTGGTTCTCCGTTGACCTCAGGTGGCCGCTCCGGAAGATCTGCGAGTGGGGGGGGTGGAGCGTCGACTTCTCTCACATGACCATAGTCAAGTACTTGATTTCGTGGAACGACGATCCGACGCAGAAACGCGAGGATTTCTTCGACTTCAACCGCGCCCCCGCGTTGAAGTGCTTCGCGTGTGGCCGGACGTGCCACTGCTCCTGAAACGCGCGAACGACTCGGCCAGAAAAGCAAAGCAAAACGGGATCGATTAGTGAACGCTAGTGTACGCTACGACTACGGGGAGAACAAAGGGAAGCGGGGGCGTAAACGAGTACGAACGATTACTACGTGTGTATGTATATGTGGGAGGCTACGACGACGACGACTACGAGAATCCGATGTTGTATGTATGTACGAAAGACCACGCCTGCCCGCCCGCCCGTCAACCTGCCATCTGCAGGCTGCGGTACTGCTTCGCGATCGCCGACTGGTTGTTCTTCACGAGGTGGTCGCTGCCCCGTCGATACTCGAAGACGGAACTGAATCCGTCTCCGTACTCATCTTTGGCTTGCTGGGCGAGGCGGCGATTGGCGGCCGCGCGTTCTTCCTTCAGCACCTCGCAGATCGCGGTGTACGACATGGGCTGGTGGTCGGTCGAGAACTTGAGCCAGAAGCCCTTCTCCGTGAGCTCTTGCCAGCTCGTGGCGATGTCCTACACAGGTGGTAAGCGCCGCGCGTCGCAGAGAAAGAGCCGGGGGGCGAACACTTACCCGCCAGTGAGCCCAGTTCTTCTTCGTGCCCGCCCACTGCCCGGACTTACCGTAGCGGTACAGAACGGGCCAGTGCTTGAGCGCGATCGGCACTCCCTGAACGCGGAGCACGGCCTCCGAGGGGCTCCATTCCGGTGAGCCGTCGTCCCACATCCTGATCAGCCGAGGGATGTCCTTCGCAAACGAGATCGAGGGCGGGTCGGGGACACTCTGCTTTGAGAAGGAGAGCACGGCGCCGTTTGCGAGCTTGAGGTACTCCACTGGCAGTGGGCCAGGGTCAGACGCGGCGAGTGTCGGTGGCCGTTCGTGGGGCGCTGTAGCTTGCGGTGGTGTTGCCGTCGAGGGAGGGGCTCCGTCGGTGGCGGTGGCGGCGACGACGACGGAGGGGGCAGAGGAGACAGAGGCGGGGGAAGAGGAGGAGAAGGAGGAGGCAGAGGCGGCGGCGGCGGAAGAGGAGGAGGAGGAGGAGGAGGAGGAGGAGGAGGAGGAGGAGGAGGGAGCGACGACGACCGCCATCAGTGTCGCGAGTTCGGCCTGTATTTGCTGGATCCGCTCGGCGAGGGCGGCGTTCTGGACCTGTGTGAGCGAGTGCAGACACGTGAGCATCGCGCCTCGTAAACGGGGAACGAACGAGCTTACCGCCATCGGAGGACCCTCAGACACACCGGCGTCGCCGTGGACGGGTGCCGTCGCGTCGCGACTCACGTAGGGCTGTGACGACGAGGACGAGGACGAGGACGGCGCGGGCGCTGGGTGTGGTGGGCCTCCACGGCCTCCACGTCTCTTGCGCGCGACAAATTCGCGGGCCTGTGGGGGAGGGAAGGGAGGGACGGGTCAGGGCGAACGATAGGCAAGAAGGGACGGGACGGGACGGGACGAGGACGTGGACGTACCCACGACAGCAGCGCCGCCTTCTCCTCCCTCGTGCGCATGTCCTTCGACCTCTCGGTGGGGAGGAAAGGCTGGCTCGTCGTCGAGCCCGCGCCGTCGCTGAAGAGGAGCTCGCGTCGCAGAGCGGACAGCTTCGTGGTCCCCTTCTTCTTCGGAGGCTTCGCGACGCCACCCTTCGTGACGCCGGGGTCTCGTGGTCCGCGGTGCCGGTTGCGTGCGCCAGGGAGGAGGCTGTGGGGGGTCGCGAGCTCGGTCAGTCGACGCAGGGGAGGAGGAGGAGGGTCGAGACACGCACCCGTCCCATTCCCGTCGGTCCGCGCTGAACTTCTTCAGCCGGTCGGTCAACGTCGCCTTGTTCCCAGTCTTCGCGAGGTGGAAGCCGTCGCAGAGGTCGCGGAGGGTCGCCTTCGAGAGGTTCTTGCTAAGGAAGGGGGGAGGAGGACGGAGGACGGCGCGTCAGCGTCGTCGAGGCGTGGCGTGGCGGGGGACAAAGACATGGGGATGGGAATGGGGACGGGGACTCACAGGTCGTAGTGCACCACCGCGTGCGTGCCGTCGACGACCGTTCCCGGGAAGGGCAGGCCTCCCGCGTTCGTCGACGACGACGACGACGACGACGGGGACGCAGGCGCGTCGACGTCCATCGGCTCGTCGCGATGGGGCGATCCCGTGCGCTCGGACGCGGTGGCCGACTGTCGGTTGTGTTTCTCTTTCTCGATGAGTTCGGTCATGAGGAGGGCGAGGAGGGCGAGCAAGAGCAAGACCTGGCAGGAGACCAAGACGGAGACCAGCGAGAGGTCCACGAGAGCGGGAGCAAATCCCAAACGCAGCCTACCGCCATCGCGGACGAACGATCTGGGTTCACGGAGCAGCCATTCAGTTTTCTCAGCGCGGAATCGCCCAAAAGGTGGCACAGTCGGGGCGGGACGGCCAGAAAGACGAAGGAGGAAAGGGACGGCGCGGCGTGGATGACCAACAGGCGGGAGAGCCCGTTCGGGTTGTTTGCCACCGCTTGGCGCCACGCGCCAGACGCGCGCCAAACAGACGACCCGTTCCCCGGGGCGGGAACCGCCGCGCCACGCTGAATCAGCGATCGGCCCCCAGGCGCTGGTCACCACGCGTGACGGGATCGAGAGTTTCTCGAGGGAAGGCGTTGGTACGACGGGAGTCCCCGCCTTGTCCCGGGCCCCTACCTTCAGGCGAGAAACAGCCTTTTCGTCCTACTCCAGGTGCATCTGCATCAATAGCACGCCCGAGGAGCATCAACCCATCGTGGTTTGCCAGGGTTGTGAGAGTGGAGCGATTACCACGCACAACGTCGCTGACTCAGCTGCCCCGCGTCCATCTAACGACATCAGCAAAATAAATTAAAAATTTAGGCACTTGTCGTTGCGAGAATTAATTTGCCTGGAATCTAAGCACTATGGCAATCTTAGAATCACTTGCAATAAGACCAGAATAGCTTACAATTTTTGGGTTGATCTACAATTACTGATAATATGAATACAATCCCTACGGTCGCATTGTAAGCACTTCTAAGTTGTGTTTTGCGGTTGCGTTGTGAGCACTTGCAAGCCTTTCATAATTCTTGTGGCCCAACTATAACCCCTTGCAAGTTGCTGTAATTTTACTATATCATGCACTAAATCCCTTATATTAGTTGGTTATCAATAATAATAAAAATAGGTTTCCGTATCGCAGAGGATTTCATGGGGCAACAATGTAGCGAGGCGTGAACAGAAGGTTCGCATGCTCAGGCTTGTCGAAGAGTTCGAACGCGGCCTTGGGACTTTGTAAAACAATAACATGTTGACCAAAGGCATTTAAGTACATCAAGTCTCCTACCAGTTACTAGTCTAAACCCTTGCGCAAGTCATGAAGATCCCACGCGACGTCAGTGCTGTTGCTGTTGCTGGACTTGCAATACCTTGTGCGATGCTCCTTGACTCGTATCATTGCCGATCCATGGGTATTGCACACATTTCCGCTCGACTTGTAAACATCACTGTGAGTGCCTTCTGCTACCGCCGAGCTCTGAACGCGCTGCGAATGACCGCGCGCAAATGGCACAGTCCCGAAGCCTTGCGCTTGTGCTGTCCTTCACGCCGGGAGTCGCTCTTGGAAGGACCCTGTCATGCTCTTCCGTGCACATCTCTGCATAGCCCGTAAATGCTACCGCCAACGCGCAAAGAGGCGGATGCACAGCCCGAGCACATCGCCCTCGGCGATGATGACGCCGTCAAGATTGGCCTATCGAACGATCATTAGGAACGTACGAGCCCAGTGGGGGAATCACGCACCTTGTGGTGCGCAATGAAGTTGGTGTCGAAAGTTCCCTGGGCGCCACACCGCTCAGCCATCTCGTGCACACACTCCATTGATTGGCAGATAACAGTGGCCTTGACCATAACGGCAAGGCCGTGCTTGATGGGATGAGTCGCCTTGGGGTCGGAAAAGACAGGAGCAACGTCGCGGTACCACGCATCGAGCACGCGAGCCACGGCCACAGTGTGCAGGACGGACCACTGCTGGGTCGGGAAGGTGAAGATCGGGATCTTCTCACCACGAAGCGCGACGAGGCGGCAGAGCGAGTATTTACCACCGATGTATGCAGTGTGCTTGAGGCCGGAGACGCAGGGGCCAGAGACAGCGAATGAACCAATTGAAATACGCCAGAGGGTATCCCACCAAGCAGCACGGGCGTTCTTGGGCACCTCGAAGGTGTCGCTGAGTAAGGCCGTTTCCAGTAGCTTGACCTTGTTGAAGCGCGTCATGGAATAGCCGAAGGGAGATGTACCGCTGCGAAGGGGGAGACGGATAGAGAGGATGCCGGGGAAATGTTCACGAGTGTTGCAGAGGGGGGCAATGAATGGGCGTATGCCTCTGTCTTCACCCTTGATGATCAAGCGGGCCATGACGAGACCGATCTTGTTCATACCGAAGGTCAGATTCGAGGCGGGCATAAACCTGAATGGGACGCAAACAGTCAGGAACTGGATTACCTTTACGAAAAGGGTTGACATACTTGGTGGCTTCCTTGTGGGGAGTGTGTAGGACATAGCTGCCATCTTCCTGCTGATGGGCGGTGGTCTCGATATTGAGGGCACCCAGACCGTGGCTACGCTCAGAAAGAAGGAAAGAGCACGCGTGGGCTGGTGCACGGTGTGAGGGACAACTTCGTGGACATCGTGGCCAACTTCCAGTCATACGCGGGGTATGAGGAACTTGCGGAGCCGACTGGGGACATCGGGAACGCTGCGGTGGACGCTGGGTGGGATAAGCTGTATTGGGAAGGCCGTACCTTACAGTACCTGACCTGTGACCAAGGAGCGAGTCGAAGAAGTGTCGCAGATGGAGAGTGTGAACGCAAGAATGTGGATGTGAGAGTGCAAGCGCAAGTACAAGTCGAAGGAGAGCAGAGCGAGAGGTGAGCGCTGTGAGTGCTGGTGAGTGAGCAACAGTCTGTCCGACTTGCGAAGGGTTCCGGGTGCCGTCGAGTGGTGGTATTTAAATGGGATACTGTTGTCTAGTTGATCAATAGCTTTGTGGCGTAGTGGTCATGATGATTGAATTAATCTTATGTCGATGCTTAGCTCACTGGGTACTGAGGCTGTGTGTTCAAATCTGTGGTCGTGCAGTTGATTATGCAACTTAGTATGCGTGATAATATTCATAATGAATTAAGAATTAAGACAGAGCAAAAGAAGGGTCAACTGGTCAAGACGACATTGTAATTTTTCCGACTAGTCATTCACTGAATTATAAGCGATTATAAGCTCGTAAATCTATTGCTGGTGTTACAACCTGTAAAATTACCAGCAACCCATGACAATCTCACAGACAATTGCAATTTTAAGCAACAATTGTAATGAATTATGAAACGACATCATTGTGTGAGTGTATGTGAGCTCTTGCAACTTCAGCCCTGAGTTGGACCGCTTGCGGAAGTTGCGACCGCTTACAAGCACTTACAATTGCTTCCAATTCCCGATTTGTTTTGCTGATGCGACACTCACTGGCAACGGAAAGCAAGTTACGTGAAAGTTGCGTAAGGTTCGGAGTCCTTCCCAATTCGAGGCTTCGCGTAAGAGGCTCCTACAGGCTACAGCAGTTCCATATTGACACTCTCGCTAACGGTGACTGACCGTTGAAAACTCACTGTGGCGCATCCAGCTCGCGGCCTGGACATGTCTTCAGGGACTCAGACAAGCCCCACTGCCCTCACATCGGCCGAGTCAACCAGTCATTCGTAGTTCTTAGGTAATCCGAAGATTACTATACTCGGGCCATGCTCTCTGCAGAGCAAGATGCAGAGGTTACTTCAAAAAAAATCTTAGCAGGTGTGATGAGTGTTCTTGGAACGTAGTACATCGACGGATCAATAGTGGCTCGATCTGACCCCACAATCGGTTTTCTCCTCTTATTTTACTCTGAGACGTGAGGTCACTAGGTTAGTAGCTCCCAGCGCATCATGATCCACTTCCTTGTTGCGACTCCCCTCGTTGGCCTTGTCCTCTGGCTCATAGCACGACTCGCTCAAAGAGCCTTCCGTAACCTCCCCCCGGGTCCCAAAGGGTTACCTCTCGTTGGCAACATTCTACGCGTCGCAGATAACGACTGGCTAGCGTCACCGCAACGGAGGGATGATTATGGTAACACTCTGGACCTCCAGTTTCTTCATAAGTTTTCTCACCTACCTTTCAGGTGAATTGATGTACTTAAGCGTCTTTGGCAAGGGCATCCTTGTCATCAACAGCCAGCGCGTCGCCGTTGACCTGCTTGAGAAGCGATCCAACATATATTCCGATCGACCACGATTCATCTCCTTCAATGAATTTCTAACCGAGAACCTCAGATTTTTCCTCACGGGATATGGCGACCTGTATACCATCCGACACTCTGTCTAAATTCTACGCTGACTCCCCATAGATGGCGCCGGTTCCGGCGTCCTGCAGTTGAAGGCTTCTCGAAATCGGTCGTACCAGACTTCTACCCCATCCAGAACCGTGAAGCGATTATGTTGGCACTTGCGTTGATGAAGAGTCCCCCTTCTGTGAAGAAGCATTTCCGACGACATGCCTGGTCCATCATATTATCCATCAACTACCGTCTACCGCCCGTAGAATCAGAGGATGACCCCGTTATCATAGGAATCGTAGATCATGTGGAGCGCATGTCGCACGAGGTAGAGCCGGGGGCGCGCTTGGTTGAGTATTTCCCATGGATGAGACATATTCCGAGTAGGTATGTACTAACATCGTACCATTGATCGTGGGGTTCCTCTCATCGTGGCACGTAGGTTCGCCAAGTGGAAACGGGACACACAGTACTGGTTCATCCAAGATTCGTTGAGGTACGAACGTCTTCTCGGCAAAGTTGCTGATGATTTGGTGCGTTCTCGTTGTGGTGGTCCCCAATGAAACGGATTGTTAACTTATGAATACCAATGCAAGGCGAAAGGGATTGATCAGCCAAGCTTCGGTGCTACATTGATCAAGAATCAGGGAAAATACCACCTCTCGGAACGCGAGCAGGCTTGGCTTGTCGGTGACATGCTGTACGTCCCCTGAAGTATCGCACAACATGCTCAGAGGATCTAAAGCACATACTGTAGTTCCGCGGGTGGAGAGACAACGTCTACTGCACTCCACTGGTGGCTGCTCGTTCTGCTCGCTCACCCTGAGGTCCAAGTCCGGGCCCAGGCCGAACTCGACGAAGTCATTGGCTACGCTCGTCCACCGACCTTCGCTGACCTCCCCTCTCTACCGTATATCCGCGCGATGGTCAAGGAGGCACTGCGTTGGTCGCCAACGGCTCCCTTTGGCGTGCCGCATGCCTCGTCTGCGGACGACTGGTACGAGGGCATGTTCATCCCCAAGGGCACGCTCATCCTCCCGAACATGCGCGTGGTCAATTTTGATACGGCCGTGTTTGGTGCCGACTCTGCACGTTTCAACCCTGCTAGGTATCTGGACGAGAAGGGCCAAGTTAAGGTGGTGATGGACGGTCGGGAGGAGGGACATGTGTCGTTTGGGTATGGGCGGCGCGTGTGTCCCGGGAAATATGTTGCGGAAGGGACGCTCGGGATCGACTTTGCGACGCTGCTGTGGGCAATGCGTTTCGAGCGTCCTGAGGGTGCGGAGGGTGAGCTGGACGTGAACACCCCTGTTTACTCTGGCCTCGTGGCGTGCGTGTTTTTACTGCTTCGTCCATTGGTTCTCTTTAACCCATAAGCAACAGCTACCCTGTGCCTTTCGAGTTCAAGGCAATCCCCCGGTTTGCGGAGGCCGAAACTTTACTGAAAGAAGCACTGAATCTCTACGAATAGGTGAGCTTCCGACCATGTTCTATGATAACTTGAGCGAGCTTTATTGTTGGCAGTTTTCGGAAGGAAATCCAGGGCTGTACTATCCCGCTTTCCTTACCCTCCCCCCCGCCTTTGTTTTCACTTGTTCTCACTCTTCCACCCTATCCCGTATGACTGCAGAATGTCGATGACTGTTCTCGTGGTCAATGCTGTGTTATCGAAGGTCTGTCATATTTCCCAACCTTCAATCTCATGTGTCCTAACATCGAATTCAAAACCAAATGGACGAGACAAAACAATTAAACAATTTTTTATTATACTTTACGACGCTAAGTTACTTGCCACACTTCACCAAATACTTCACCTCCACCGGCTTCATCGGCGGGGAAGTGTGTTGAACGATGTCGTGCGCTTAACGCTCAGCCGTGCCATTGCCCGGGCCAGTGGTATCGCGCGTGACTCGCGTGATGCGCCATATTCACATCCTGAGAATGACACAGTCGATTTGGAATCTGCACCGTGTGATATGCCAGCCTTAGGGAGTGATCTCGTCAGCTAGGTGTAAAGTCATTTGATTCATTTCTCTACGTACTCAATGCCCAGCCTATTTATATTTGTTTCACACGCTCGTCTGGGAAGGTATAGTCTCACGAGTTCAGCTGGCAAAAGAACGTCGACCTCCTGGTGGGATGGAACTCCCAAATAGTAGCCCTAGTGAAAACCTGCGGCGTGGTGGAGAACGGAAGGGTTAAACACCGGTTTCGCGCGTCGGACTATGTCCAGGCACAGAGTAATTCGATTACAACCGGAACCAATTATAAACTCTTGCGCGGGCTACCGCTACCCCGACCGCTGCGCCTTCCGAGGCCATTTAGGGAGCCTACCAGTCTTATGACCTACCAGGGGAGTTGGCCTACTAGTAGCATAGCACGGCGTGGCGCGACCCCTGGTGAACTGGTTGCAATTGGGGCGAGTGTGAGCGGGGAGGAGGGAGGCTTCCTGCTCGGCTTATGTAGCCAGCCAGCCAGCGCGGCATTGGCACTGCACGCACTCCGGGTAGCCAAAACGGGCAACCCCTTTCGGGGCCCCGGCTGCACTTTTTTCGACCCCATGTGGTCCCCATCAGCGAGGTCATATCGCTGTGGGACCCCTCTGCCATCCGAAGATCCGATAGCGGGAAAGTTTCCCGATTTTGCGACGGGGTGGAGTCGGCGGACCCTTCACTCGTATGAGTCTTTTGCAGGTAGGCGCACAATTTGTTGCTGGGATTTGACTCATCCTTGCCCATTCATCAATGTTTATAGAATATGGGCCGGTGTAACTCCAAGTGAAGGGGCGTCATCTCAAGTCCTGTCATCTCAAGTTGTCACAGATGGCCTCAACAATGATGCACTCGAACTTAAACATGTCAGCCGGACGAATTTCTGTGAAGTCCTATCTTCAAAATGTAAGTGTGAGCACCAACTGAACTCTTAAGCCCCAGATTCTTTCTAAATTGCGATCTCTTACTGCCGTGATGGAAATTTCTTGGCTGGCGTTACATTTCATATACCACTGGCAGGCGGCTTCCTGCTGATTTCCGTAACCATTTACGTTAAACAGTGGTGAGGACAAGGTATCCCACAACCGTTAGCACCTTCTGGACCGCCGCGTTGTGCATATGGCCCAGCATTTTATATAGCCAGCGCACGCCCGGGTATAGTGGCGTTATGTAAGGGTCGCGACTGGACACCACCGAGCCTAGGCGACTCCCAGTTCGTCTGAACAGCATTCTGTGCATGCTTCACGGGCACATCATCTTAACCAGGTGGGACGAATGTCGTGGAGTCGCTGAAGGGGCTCAGTGAGAAGGGCAGTAGCGTAGAATTGCAGGGGTTCACCAGGATTGCGTCTACGGTGCTTCCAAATAAAATCGTGTATCGAGTACATAGAGGTACGAAACGGTTTCACACCTACTATAGCTGGTTGGATCGCTACCCGCCGCGGCCATAGGCCTGAGGCTGGCTTTCTCAAGCCGCAGATCCCAAATCAACTGTGTCATTTCCAGATGTGAATATACTTTCACATCACGCACGACCCTTGACTAGTGCCGGGCCTGCCGAGACTCTACAAAGGCCGAGCACTGAGCAGCAACCCAGACGCTCACGACATCATTCAACGCACTTCCGACATGAGGGGTCAACTTGAAGCCAGTGCCAGTGGAGGCGGAGTATTTGGTGAAGTGTGGCCCGGCAAGTTACTTAGCGTAGAGTATTGTAAAATGGTTGTGCTTAATCATAAAATGTCTTGTATGATCGGTTTCGATTTCAATGTTGCGGACCTTGGAAGTTGGGAAATATGACAGCCCTTCGATAATACAGCATTGGCCAATGGCCACAAGAACAGTTATCGACACTGGGCCATACAGGATAGAGAGGGAGGGTGAACTAGTGCCAGTGAGAACAAAGGCGGGGCAGGTAAGGAAAGCGCGATAGTACAGCGGCTACTACAGCCTCGGACCGGGATCTTATTTCGAACAGTGCCAACACTCGGGCTATCATACAAGAACATCGTCGGTACCCCCCCCCTATTCATAGAGGTCCAGAGCCTCTTTCAGTAAATTTTCAGCCTCCGCAAACCGAGGCACTGCCTTGCACTCGAAGGGCACAGGGTAACTGTTACTGACGGGTTAGGGAGACAACATGGACGAAGCAAGCAAAAACACGCACGCCCCGATGCCGGTGTGAACAAGGGTGTGCACGTCCAACTCACCCTCCGCACCCTCAGGACGCTCGAAACGCAGTGCCCACAGCAGCGTCGCAAAGTCAATCCCGAGCGTCCCTTCCGCAACATATTTCCCGGGACACACGCGCCGCCCATACCCAAACGACACATGTCCCTCCTCCCGACCGTCCATCAGCGGCTGAACCTGTCCTTTCTCGTCCAGATATCTAGCCGGGTTGAAACTTGCCGAGTCGCTGCCAAACACCGTCGGGTCGGAATTGATCAGGTTCACGTTCGGGAGGACGATCGTGCCCTTGGGGATGAACATGCCCTCGTACCAGTCGTCTGCGGACGAGGCATGTGGCACACTAAAGGGAATCGCGGGCGACCAGCGCAGTGCCTCCTTGACCATCGCGCGGATATACGGTAGAGAGGGGAGATCTGCGAAGGTCGGCGGACGAGCGTAGCCTACGACTTCGTCAAGCTCTGCGTGAGCCCGGACTTGTACCTCGGGGTGAACGAGTAGAGCGAGCAGCCACCAGTGGAGTGCAGTAGACGTTGTCTCTCCACCCGCGGAACTACAGTTTGTGAGACCTTTAGATCCTTTGGGTGTTGGGCGATATTGTTAGGGGACGTACAGCATGCTACCGACAAGCCAGGCCTGCTCGCGTTCCGAGAGGCGGTATTTTTCCTGATTCTTTATCAATGTAGCACCGAAACTTGGCTGGTCAATTCCTTTCGCCTGGCGTTGGTAAGTTACTCATAAATTAACAACCCATTCCATTTGGGGACCACCGCAGCGAGAACGCACCAAATCATCAGCAACTTTGCCGAGAAGACGTTCGTACATCAGCGAATCTTCGATGAACCAATATTGCGCATCCCGTTTCCACCTGGCTAACCTACGTGCAACGATGAGGGGAAGTCAACGACCGGTAACATGATATACATACTTATTAGGAATATATCTCATCCATGGGAAATACTCAACCAGGCGTGCCCCTGGCTCTAACTCGTGCAACACTCGCAGCACATGGTTTGCGATTCCTACGATCACTGGGTCGTCCTCTGATTCTACTGGTGGTAGATGATAATTGATGGACAACACAATGGACCAAGAATGTCGTTGGAAATGCTTTTTCATAGGAGGGCTCTTTATCAGCGAAAGCGCCAACATGATCGCTTCACGACTTTGGATGGGGTAGAAGTCTGGTACGACCGATTTCGAGAAGCCTTCCACCG
This sequence comes from Lactarius deliciosus, assembly GCA_021525775.1. NCBI lineage: Eukaryota > Fungi > Basidiomycota > Agaricomycetes > Russulales > Russulaceae > Lactarius > Lactarius deliciosus. Next base: position 386,970 of record JAKELK010000047.1, on the reverse strand, counting down.
CAGGACGGCGTAGCCGGCGCCACCTATGGGAAATTAGCGTAGAAAAAATACAGTGTTGAATGGCACACAGGTCGCCGTATCCCGTAAAAACAAATAAGAGGCTTTCGGTTAGGAATTCATTCAAGGAGATAGATTGTGGACGATTGGAATATATGTTGGATCGCTTCTCAAGCAGGTCTATGGCGACGCGCTGGCTGTTGACGACCAGGATGCCCTGGCCAAAAATGCTCAAGTACATCAAATCACCTGGAAGGTAGGTGAGCAAATTTATGAAGAAACTGGAGGTCCAGAGTGTTACCATAATCATCCTTCCGTTGCGGTGATGCTAGCCAATCGTTATCTGCGGCGCGTAGAATGTTGCCGACGAAAGGTAACCCTTTGGGACCAGGGGGAAGATTACGGAAGGCTTTTTGAGCGAGTCGTGCTATGAGCCAGAGGACAAGGCCAACGAGGGGAGTCGCAACAAGGAGGTGGATCATGATGTGCTGGGAGCTGCTGAAGTAGGAACCTCATGTCTCAGAGTAAAATAAGAGGAGGAGAAAACACATGACATGGATCAAAAAAAAAAGAGAGAGAGAAAGAGAGAGAGAAAACACATGAACGCAGATCGTGAACCATTCTAAGTTAGACCGGTGACCACTCGGTGTGCTGGCCGCGCGAAGGACCCTCGATAGAGCGAGTACAGCTGGGTTTAAAATGGCTTATGATCGAGGGAACTTTCGGTGAATGCCAGTGTATACCGTCGACTGCCTCTTATCCGGTACCTCCCTCAAACCCGATAGCTTTTGCCGAAACGAGGTCGGGACGCAGTACCCGATATCCGACACCTGTTTGGCTGAGATCTGGCAGGGTCACAGCCATCGTAACCGATACTTGGCCAGGCAAGTGGCCAGGGTTGAATAACGATAACGTTGAATGTTGAACGAAGTGTTGAACGTCAAACTTTCACTTCGACCAACTTCGACCAAGCTAATTCCAATGCAGTATAGTGTATTAAATTAGAAAAGAATTAGTTGCACTCACGAATACATGCTGCGTCCAGCTCGTAATGTAACCCTTGGGGCTGTCTGAGGTCTAGTAGTCAAGATCCCGATACGGTTTATGCTCACACTGCAGAAGAAATAATGGCTTCGTTTGGCCGTCAAACCTTGACGACTTTTCGAAAAAAAGTGCTAACTACCCGTATAACCGTGGATCTAATTGACATAGAGTCGAATGTATTGTACGAGTGACGGTTCGGTTGGGTAGGCAGTCTATGCCGGCTATCTGTTCATATGGCCTGTGATAGTTTAAGCGGAAACATTGCTGACAAGATTACCATTGTGTTCTCACTACTACCATTGGGTTCGTTGATACCGTTCAATTCAAGGGTACTACCTGAGACGAAGAGTAAGCTGAGAAGCTCCGATTATCCCTCCTCCGTCGTTCTCCATGAGACTCTCGAGGACGTAGAGTCATGCAGAAGTGTGTCCATCTGCAGGTCACTGTCAAAAGGCCAGCTAAGCCTAGAACCTTCATACCGCACTCTGTGTGGGCCCTCTGTCTCGTCCAGCCGCCAAACGTAGTGCAGATTAGGCACATCCCACAACGAAGCCGCGTTCTGCGGTGAGCAGGATCATCTAATCGCGTAGACGGGATACTCGGCGGTTCTATTCCTTCCTGTGGGCACAGTTGAAGTGGCGTTAAAGTCGCAATGGTGGACACTTACAGATCCAAAATGTTTTGCGCAGGCGCTTTCGCTCCGCCATGATGATGATGGCACGCCACTCATGAATTCGAGCCATTGATTTCTGGACAGTGCGTTCACCAAATTGAAGGCTGAGCGCTGGGCCTCAGCTCGACGACGCATATCGATGCCGCCGGACCGAGAGTCGGCTGGAGACTAATGACGAGTCGATTTTTGTTTGTTGTGAGTCACCACCATTGAGGAGCTTTTCAGCACTTTGCAGAACATTGAGGATCTCGGGACAATGTCAAACTTAGGGGGGGTAAAGGCGAAAAGTAAACAAACCTCGCGTTTTGGGGCCCCGCGACAGCTTTTTCCAGAGCTAGAGTCAGAGCAACTTGAACGTGCATGAGATTCTCCGTTAACCATGTGATGTCGGGAAGTTTCATTAGGAGACAGCCGCGCTACAAACGATTGGAACGCCTGTGTAAATGCTTGTGTGGTCTGCTGGAACTCAAATATTCCCAGAACGTAAAACATAAAGATTGCAATCGAACAAGCTCTTCTAGGATCGCTTCGACATAGGCCGCAGACTGTCCATGGAAATTCTTGTTGTTAACAAGAACAGGCCATTCACAGAGGTGGAATATTGCAAGCATCGGGAAGAACAGTCTTCACAATGGTCCAACCGCTGACCAGTTCGACGAATTTGCGACTGAATGACTTCGATTTGTTTGGACTGAGTGCGATGAGGTCAAGGACTTGCTTGGTAAAAAAGGACGATGGCTTGTCGCCAAGAAGTAAGAGATAGATACTACGAGTGCCAGTGGGCATCAGGGAAAACTCCCCCGAGCTAATTGGCGGTACTGTAGCGGTGATTGGGTGGTGACTCGGATTGTGATACTAAAGATGCCGTACTTCAGTAACCCTGATAATCGGCGAATAATTGATGTGGCGGCGTGACTTGCAGAACGGTGGCCGTAATAAATCCTGTGATGGCATCACCGCCAAGATCACCGCCCATGGTCAGGAGTTCTGCCGCCCATGCTTGCGCCCATATCCACTATGGCTGGCTCAGTGGCTCAGTGTGAGGGCACCAATGGGCGGCGAAACATACTGTACTCAAACGCAAGAGATTTTTTGTTCTTCTTCATTTCCTTCGCCCACTATTTCACCGAGTCGCTGACTTGAGAGCACTCCAAGTCCGACTTGCAAGCCGACTTGTGTCCCCTTTGTTACCCCCTTCCTTCTTGCACACGAATTCAGTTTGAGTCGGGCCCAGCCGAGGGCACTTGCAACTAACATCGTCATTGATTCCGTTGTCAGTTCGCTCCGTGGCCCGGTCTCGCCACCTCGGACAACGTCGTTTTTCTCATCTCGTCTCCACTCCGCTGTTCTAGCTTTCCCACCCCGCTCTGGCGGACCGGACTCTCCCGCCCTTTGGTCCAATTCGCGCAGCCTCTGCCTGCTAGGGCAAAGGGCAATGACTTTGTGCAGAGGGGTGCCCGGGCTGTCAGATCCAACATGGTACATCTGTCTGCCGCCCGTCTCCGAGGATAAGGGTCAGTACAGTATGCCCAGAGGTGGGCAAGGCCGGGCAGTCAGTAGTGGTTTTGAACCTGTGAATGATCTCGTCAGCGGCTACCGCTACCCCGACCGCTGCACCTTCCAAGTCCATTTAGGGAGCCTACCAGTCTTACGACCTACCAGGGGAGTTGACCAGCATAGCACGGCGCGGCGCGACCCCTAGTGGACTGGTTGCAATTGGGAGCATGAGTAGGGAGGATGGAGGCTTCTTCCTGTTCGGCCAGCCTATATAGCCGGCCAGCCAGCACGGGGCACTACGCTCCCACACGTACTCCGGGGCAGCCAAAGTGGGCAACCCCTTTCAGGGCCCCGGCTGCTTTTTTTTCGACCCCCATGTGGTCCCCATCAGCGAGGTCATATCCCTCTGGGACCCCTCTGCCAACCGAAGATCCGATAGCGGCAAAGTTTGGCCGAACTATTAAGGCAGAGAGGCATGGCGGCACGTGACTCATTACTTCCTTGCCTAACAACCTGTCCGCCCACTTCGGTCTAGAAAACCGGACTTTTCTTTTGCCGGAATCTCCAGCCCGTCACGCCCTTTTGCTACGATTGATGATGCGGACTTGTTGCATCTGCCGCAGCCCCTCAATCGCTCCGGCGACCTCGGCTCGGCAGCTGGCAGAGACCCTCATCTTCGATCGAGAAGCGCTTCGCCCTTTCGCCCATTCTCTCTACGTTATAATAATACCCCGGCCTCTCTATAGCATTTCATAATTCATAATTACCTACCACGCTTGTACACTTCCCTGGAGCCGTTTGTCTAAGTGCAACCACAGCCGACTGTTCTCTCGGCGCCCTCAACGATTTGTGCCGCGTGCCAGCAATCCTCTCCTCACCTCTCTCGCCGGCGCCGCGTGAAACCTGTCCCCGACTCGGAGAAGCAAATCAGCGACTCGCAAAGACGGACCTTAGTTTGGTTTTGCAACCTCAGGCTCGCTTGGTTGCTCCCTGGACACTACTGCATTATCTTAAAGGTACATGTAACATGCCATCCCCGCGGCCCCAGTATATGTTTTCTTTTGTAGTCTTTTATCGTGACTTGACCATCCTCGCATGCCAATTTGAGTGACTATTTTCGACAGTAACAGTGCTGCGCCAGTGATTGATGGCGCGATCCTTGGACAAAGACTTCGCGACGCGGCTGATATCAAACCCAAAAACCCTCGGTATCACGCACGCCCCACCCACCTCAACGTTTGACAAGAAGCCATACCATTTCCTCATTGGGGGACGGGGGAGACCTAAGATAACAGTGGAAAGCGGAGAGACATGGACGCGTAGTATATTGTGTAGTGTTACATCTGCCCTCAGGCGCACGAAAATGGATTCAAAAAAAGAAATACTAGGTCGGAAACTCCTCAACTTGAACCCCATGCACGGGGGCGATCCTGACACGTCTTTGGATTGCCGGTGATCTATCTTTGACTTCCAGTGGCTCGAATTAAATATGGGATTCCATTTTCGCGTCAAAGTAGTCATTCCACACCTTGCTATCCCCCATATCGACACCCTCGGACTCTCCTCAAGTCCCTCTGGCTCTCCTACACAGTCCTTCGCCCACTGCAACAAGCAGGAAATGCTACATGATATGATTAACGGTAACATCATCCACCAGCCAAAAATATCGCTATAGTACAACACGAAAGCGCGCATCTCACCTCAGGCTGTTCTCTGTGAGTAGCTGGTTTATGTGCTTGAGGCACCTAAGTTCGGCGGCGACCACTTATGACTCATCTATTATTTCCTCCAGTTTCGTAAAGTCGGGTGTCCCGAGACCGGTGACCTATGGAGCCCAGAGTCGGCCAACATTCCAGCTGAAGAGACACGAGTACGGTAGGACTCACAGGATCCCATCCGGCGATAGCGGTGAACCCATCGGTGTTACAGCCTGGGTTTGAACCAGAAATTATGTCATTGAGGCCCGCGAGGCCGCGTCCATACAGCCAGCCGTTGAGTAAGCCGAGAGGGCTTTCGCCTTTCGAGATCAAGTAGTCATTCAGCAGCGAGAAAATGCTTGCTGCGATCTGTGCGATTGGAGATCAGCTGGGTGCTCGGGGACGGGTGACGCAGAAAGGGAGTAGGGAAGCACGCACGCACGGGTGTCGCGGCACTTGTACCAGACCCGACTTCAAGTTGCCCTTTAATGGCGAACAAAATGTTGAGCGCCTGCGCGGAGATGTCGGGGATGCCGCGGCCACCAGGACTACAAAAATTATAAGGTACATAGGTCAGGGAAGGTCAGGGAAGGTCACGGCGGCAAACGAACTGGTAGTAGCCCTGATACCTGTCGCCGAGAGTCTGGAGGAAGGGTGGCACAGCGCTTTCCTGGTAAGGCGGGCGTTCAAAGTAGTTCGAGAAGCCGCCTCCGGAGAGGGAAGCTGCGACCTCGGGGCTGTCTCTCGTCGTGCCGCCGACAGTAGTGAGATATGGACCTACAAAAGTGTGGTGGTGTTGTGAGTGACTTATTTCTGCTACTTTCTAAGTTAACAATGCCACACGTACATGTTGCGGGGAATTCGGGGATGAAATGGACAGAGACATGTCCCTTTACCTCGACCAAGCAGTCCCCGTTGCCAACCCCCGAGTCACCGCTCGAGAAGAGGACGGTAACGCCGAGCAAACCAAGCTCTGCGAATAGCCTGCACACCCTCGTCGCATAGTCGAAGGGAACGCCAAACTCGGGGCCGCCATATGACGTGGTGATTGTCTGGGGGATTCTCGTTTCTTTAGTAAGCATGTAGGTGACAAAGTCGAAGAATGGATCAATTGTTTCTGGCGAGCCCCCTGTGCTGTAGAAGACGTTCATTGTTGGGTACGTAATGGCCCCCGTGTACTGGGTGTTGACGTTGGCCTCAGCGCTAGGTGTCTCTGGTTTATTCCCGCCGCCTTGGACCTGCACGACAGAAAAGGTCGCATCTTCCCCGTCGGTGCGAAATTCGGTCATGAATAGCCCCAGGTCCCTCGGGCTCGGGTAATCATCGTTGTAGCCTCCGATCCCAATCACGTTCCGGTCCACCGCGGCGGGACGGTACTCCGACGTTTTGTAAAGCCAGCGCACGTACGACGGTGAGACGTATCCGTTCAAGTCGCGGCTCGACAGCACCTCCTCCGACCCCGCCTCCGCCCGTGCCCCAACTACCGAGCTGAGATGCGTCCGCAGCTTCCTTCCCTCCGTGGGCGGAGAGCCGAAGTAAGTCGTTGGCACGATGGTGTGAATGTGCTCATGTAGGGCCTCTGGGATAGAATAGCTGATCGTGCGGAGAACGGAGTGGTTGGTCTCAGCATGATTGTAAAGCTGGTACGATGCGCCGAGGATATCGTTGGCTCGGGACACGGGCACGCCAGTGAGCGTCAGCCAGCTGCCGAGTGGTCTTGAGACAGAAGAGGGGGGTACGCCAAGGTGCTCTAGCCAGGAATTAATGAGCTCGAGCGTGTCCACATGCGGCGCGACGAGGTCAGCGACCTGCTCTTTGGATAAGTATGCGCGATATCTGGAAATGGGAAATGGGAGGTGGGGACACATATGTGCGAATGGGCCATGGAGGGACGTACCTTGGATGCTTTGGGTCGCTGACCTCGTAGAGGGCATCGATCAAGGCATTCTCGTTATGGGACTTGAGCGCGAGGTGGAGGTCAATCGTTGTACTAGCGGACGGGTGGCCCAGGCCCACCCAATTCTCAGGGGTGGTATGCCATGCGTGCTTCACCTTCGTTTCGTTCCAACGTGGTGCAAGGGGCGTCGCAAGGCTGCCGAGGAGCCCGGCTGCAAGAATGGAGAGGACAAAGAGCCTGAGGGGGTGGCATTGCATGGTACAGGGGATGGGCTCTCCGGGTTCATGTGACCTTTCGAATTATGAGGACCAGAGGGCATGGGAGGCAGGGCATTTATAGTGCATCTCACTGGACTCGACGGCGGAGTTTTCAAAACTTAAAAGGCTCGCGGGTCTCTCAATTTTAGTCAAAAAACATCGAAATAGAGAATTTACGTAGATTGTTATCATGTCTATCGAAAATACACTCTTTTGTGAACCATTGTTGAGTGCGTGCACTCCTGGAATGTGCTTTGGAATCGGTTTTGTGTCGTCGGGCAGTTTAGAGCTCAGATAGGTCGCTTAGTTTGTGGCACACGCTCGGGGCTTGTGGGAGGCGGTGGCATACTAGTGAAATTATGGCGCCCATTCAGCAATAATGGAAGTACTGCACTGCATACCCGCGGGTCGGTGGTGACAAAGATACAGAATTGGTCAGGGCCGTGTGAAATTGGAACTCCGCGTACACTGCCAAACGAACCTGATTCGGAACCCTGTAGGCTCATTCGCGTGCTAGTCGAGAGAGTACTGTAAAGAATGAACGAGAATGAAAGCGTATATTTCCCCTGAGGGGCGAGTGGGGGAGTTTGAAACAAGTCCGAGGCCGAGCGTGGTCACGGTGACGCGGACGCTACCGCCGCTCGGATCTCTGGCGGAACGAATCCGCCAGGGTTCGCATTAACTTTAAGTTGTCGCCCCAAACTTTCGAATGCAAGGCTGTCCCTCGGTTCACGGAGGTCGAGGCTTTATTGAAAAAGGAAGTTGTACAAAGGTACCTCCAGATGTGCTTCTCGTCAGGGTGTTTCGAGAGGGACTTCAGGATTATGTTGTCATGCATTCCACACCCAACCACACACCCCGGGACTCACACCTACACACCTTCACCCTCGTGTCTCTTTTTGTGTTCTCTATCCTGTCCTGTACGGTCGTAGAACGTAAAGATCTGTTCTCGTGACCAAAGCCGTAGTCTTGAAGGTTCGTCGTGGCTGCGATTTACTAGAAGACCACAACTGCACCGTCGTAAAGGTAGCTGTAATGGTTTTTTTTTGTAGTCCTTCATCGTTATTTGACCATGCTCGCATGCCAATTTGGGTGACGATTTCCGATAGTAGCAGTGCCGTGCATGATGGTTGGCGACGTTCTGTTCTTTTTTTTTTCCAAAATCTAAGGCGACTGTTCCATGCGCTACCTGTCTCATGCGCCGTGTCACGTCGACAGGACCAGCCTGTCAAAGCACGGCGACGAAGGCAAAAGGGTTTGGCGGCTCACATAATCCCTAGCTGCTTTAAGGGGCAACGCTTGACAAGAAGGCGTGACTGCGAGGCAGAAGCTGACTTGTACTTTGCATTGTGCTCTGCCACGAATACATAGATAAAGCCACACGTGAGGACAGTGTGAGGACTCACGCGTACTCACGGTGAAAATGGGGAACTCCGAGTCGGCACAACAGTGCTATCGATATCTATGTGTGGTAATCAGATGCAAGGTCAGATGGCCGTACATAGTCAGTAGCGCCAAATAAGCGCCCGTTGACCGTAACTTAAACTTGAACCGGTCTTATCCTGCATGGGGGTTTACAACCCCACATGCATCACGGCACGTACCCTACTTTTCTCGCTGATTTCCGCGACCATTTACTGTAATGGGCATGTACTTACTGTTAACTAACTAGTGCGGACGAATTACCCACGAAGGTTGACGCCATCATCCTTCCTTCTTCAGCCTCCTCCAGAGATCGCCGGTCTGAGGCGAAGCGAAGCATGAGCGGTGCCTTAGAGCAATGTCTTTGAGTGAGCGGGCAAGCGGCACGTGCTCATTCCTTTCTTGCGTGCCGCCACCTGCCCGCCCTCCTTTCAACCGGTCTGAAAAACCGGGCCTTTTAATTTTTCAAAAACGAATTACCTACCCATCTCTAAACCTCTCCATACCAATAACCCGTAAGCATGCCCCGCATCCTCGATGACCCATCTCGGGCGCTCTGCCCTAACTTCGATGGAGACGACTGGGACTTTCTGAGACAAACTATGATCGAGGCCCACCCAGGCATCGACCCGCTCACAGAAGAAGAGGCGGCTCAGCGCCTCAGAGACGCATGGACCAGGGAGCACAACAGGAAAGTAGCCGCCTGGGACGAACAAGTGCAACAGGACCAGGCCGAGCAAGACGAGTTAGACAGACGGGCTCAAGAGGAGGAAGACGCCCAGCAGGCCCAACGCGACAAAGAGGAAGAAGAACAGCGCAGAGAGACCGAAAAGAAAAAGCCGAAGATCGGTTCGTTCGTCAGAGGACAGGGCGTTGGCAACTGGATCGAGCCCCGCCCAGCCCAGTACGCCCTCAACAAAATCCACACCCTAGAGTACGTCGAGCTTGATTACTTCACGCTGAAAGGCTGCAGGGACGCGGCGGCCGAGGCAAGCAGATCCATTAGCCAGGACACCCTAGCCTTCGCGCGCCTTGAGGACACCATTGCCGTCCGCCCCCTCGCTGCCGTGAAAACCGCCAGGAACATCAGGGCGGACGAGGAGCTAAGTTGGACCGAGCTCATGGACGCAAAACATACCATGCTGCACTTCATGGCGCAGTCCAAGGTGTGGCCGGACACCCACCTGGTATCCCTAGCGGCCTTCTACCTCGCCCTCGAGATGCACCCGAGAAGAACTCAGGAACACGGTAGAACAGTCCTCGCGCTCTATCAGAGCCGCGTAAGGCGCGAATGGTTCGACGCCTTCAAGCGCAATGAAGGCTTCGACATAGAAGTAATCAACGAACCCTTTATGCAAGCCCTGTCCGAGGAGGTGATCATCGGACTCCAAAACAGGAGAATTGATCAGGTGCGTCTCCACACCCATCGGCTCAGCAGAATCACGACGCTAACTTTCGCCTCTCCTCATCCTCACTCGCTCCGCTCTACCATTCGTCGCACACTCCCTGCCATTGCCATGCTCCCAAAACATACCCTGCCATGCTCCGCCCACTATTCACGCTACCCTAAAACGCGTGCTGCCATGCTCCCCCGCCGTCCGCGACCCAAACGTGCGCTGCCATGCTCCTTTCCTCCCGCGCCTGCCCTTCTGCGCACTGCCATGCCTCTCCCGCACGCCATGCATCTCACTGCCATGCTCTCACCCACTACCGCACCCCAGATCGCAAGGGCGCAAACATACCCGGACCCCCCGGCTGCGCGCCCTTACGCCAGGCACAGCCATGACCGATCCCACCGGTCCCGGGGTCGCCCCCGCTCCGCCTCTCCCCGTCGCCCCGAACCCCACATGCGCCCCCGCTCACGCTCCCCACGTGCAGGCCAAAGATCATCCTCCGACTACCCCGACCCCCGCACCACGCGCCAATCCAGGCGCGCCAGACCCGACAAACCGGAATTTTTTCCGTCAGGCGCAGGCCCACGTGGCGGAGTCTGCGCTGCTTGCCTCGGCCGCCACGATCACACTTTCGCCAAGTGCGAGGGACGCAAGCTATGGGACGGCTCCACAGGCGCGGTCAGAAAGACCCAGGGCAAACTGGTCGCCTCAGACGGCCTGGCCATCTGCTTCGACTGGCAAGTACCCAAGGGGTGCTCCTCCACCAGCCACCCCGAGCGGCACATCTGCTCCGGCTGCGGAAAGTCGGACCACGGGGCCCAAACATGCCCTCGAGCAGAGAAGGCTTGAGCCCCTCACACCGTACCACCGCGGCGCCTGGGCCTCCGAGCTCTCGCGTCTCGGCCTGCTCGGCAGATACCCCTCCATCTTACAAGGCCTCGCAGACGGTTTCGACCTCGGTATTCCCCCCATATCCTGTACCTTTACTCCCCCCAATCACCCCTCCATTACGTCCCTACTTAACGTGTACAATACTATCGTCGAACATGAGTTTGCGGTCGGCCGCTACATCGGCCCCTTCACACGTAAGCAGCTGGAAGCCGACCTCGGTCCCTTCCAGACCTCCCCCCTGTCCCTCGTCCCTAAGACGTCCAAGCCCGGGAAATACCGAGCAGTACACAACTTCTCCCACCCTCACCGTCCCCTGCCCGAGGCGTCAGCCATTAACGCCCACATCGACAGCAATGATTTCCCATGCACCTGGGGCACGTTCTCCACGGTTGCCCTGCTCATCGCCCGCCTGCCGCCCGGATCTCAGGCGGCGGTCCGCGACGTCGCGGAAGCGTACAGGACGATTCCCGTCACCCCTGCCCAATGGCCCGGTCTTGTCATCCGCCTGCAGGCGGAGGACCAATTCGCTGTCAACACATGTAACAACTTCGGCCTCACCTCGGCAGGGGGCGTGTACGGAATGGTGGCAGACGCCAGCGCAGACATCTTCCGGGGCAACGGCATCGGCCCCCTGGCCAAATGGGTTGACGACCATATCTTCTTCAGAGTCCCGCGAAGCCGCCTCGCCGAGTACAACGCCCAGCGCGCAGTCTGGCGGGAAGAGATCCGCAATCACGGCGGGCGGGTGCAGGAGGGCAGCCGCGTATGGTACAAGGGGAAGAACCGCCCAGACGACTCCCCGGAGGAATTCGACGAGGACTGCAGTGCGGAGCTGCTGGACCTGGCGAGTGCCTCCCCGCGCCCCGCGCGAGATGCACATTTCACCTACGCGGATGTCGACATCGACGCCATCTCGTCGCGCCTCGGCATCCGGTGGGAAGCGTCAAAGTCCATCCCCTTCGGAACCGAGGTACTCTACCTCGGCCTCCGCTGGGATCTGCTCGGCCGCATTGTGCACCTGCCCGAAACCAAAAAGACCAGGTACCTGGCAGCGATCCGGGAATGGGAGACCAGGCGCACGCACAACCTCCTCGAAACCCAAAAACTGCACGGCAAACTCATGCACGCTTCGCTGGTTATGCCCACAGGACGGGCCTATCTCACCAGCTTGGGCGCCATGCTCGCCTCCTTCAACGATAGTCCTTTCGTACCACACACCCCGCCCCGCGACACCCCGAGCGACCTCGAGTGGTGGAAGCGCCAACTCTCCCAGCTCGAGTTTTCCCGCCCCATCCCGCGACCCCAACCCCTCATTGACCTCGAGGCCTATTCCGACGCCAGCTCCGGCTTCGGAGTGGCCGTCACAATCGGCCCGAAGTGGCGAGCGTGGCGACTCGTCCCCGGCTGGAAATCCCAGGGAAGGGACATCCAATGGGCCGAAGCCATCGGCTTCGAGCTTCTTGCACGCAGTCTTAACTCGCGCGCAAGCAAGGGCGAACACATCAAGGTTTACGGGGACAACAGAGCCGTCGTCGAGGGATGGTGGAAGCGATCCAGCGCCAACCGCCCCACCAACCTCGTCTTCCGCCGCATTCTCCAGCTATCGGAAAATGGCGGTTGGGTTATACACACAAGATACATCCCCAGTGCGCAGAATCCCGCCGACCCTCCATCCAGAGGGCGCTACCCCCCTCCCGAGCTCCTTCTCGACCACATCCCCCTTCCCGAAGAGGTCCAGCCATTCCTCGTCGACGTTGGATCAGGCCAACCCGGCGAAGGCGGCCATCATTAACCGACTCGTGCGTGCCCGCGGCTCCACAGATGCGCCCCTAGACGCTGATTGCCAGGAGGCCAAACGGCGTAAACCCCTCGTCACGAGGCCGCGACACATTGCCCTACCCCCTGCCACGGCCCCACCACATAAGAAGCCCGCTCCCTACCCACCCTCCCTCACCCCCCTTCCGTCCCACCGCCGCCCCCATTGCCTCGCCAGGGACCGCCTCAGAATGTGGCTCCCAGTCCCCGCCCCGCTGTCACCTGCCGACGCCGCTATGCTCAGCCCTGCGGAACGGGAGCGCATCAAGGACACGATGGTACACGCTTGGGAGGAAGCCACGCGCGAAGCCTACGGCTCCGGCCTCCTCATGTGGCACATTTTCTGCGACGACAAAGGGGCGTCCGAGTTAGCGCGAGCCCCCGCATCCCAGCCTCTGGTCTCGGCCTTTGTCGCGTATATGGCAGCGGCCTACTCGGGCAAAACCATTTCTAATTACCTCAACGGCGTGCGCGCCTGGCACATCTTGCACAGCGTCCCATGGGCCCTGGACAAGAAGGAGATGGACACCATGCTCCGAGCCGCCAACAAACTAACCCCGAACTCATCGAAGAGGAAAAAACGCCAACCGTACACGCCCGACTTCATTGTCGCGGTCCGGCAGCACCTCGACCTGGAAAAACCGTTGGACGCAGCGGTATTCGCGTGCCTCACTACCTGTTTTTACGCCTCTGCCAGGCTCGGTGAGTTCACTGTGCGCACCCTAGAAAGCTTCCGGCCCAGCATCCACATCACCCCCCGAAACCTGTCCTATGACCAAGACCGCGGCGGTCTCGAAGTCACCGTCCTGCGCCTCCCTTTCACCAAGGCGGCAGGCAACGAGGGCGAAGACGTATACTGGGCTTCACAGGAGGGCGATACGGACCCCACGGCGGCTCTACAAAATCACCTCCGCATCAACCAGCCCCCCGAAACCTCACACCTATTCACGTACCGAGCCAAAAACACACGCCGGGCGCTCACCAAGGGGAAGTTCCTCGAGAGAGTAGACGAAGCCGCGCGCGCTGCTGGCCTCGAACCCCTGCAAGGGCACGGCATCCGCATTGGGTCCACACTCGAATACCTCCTTCGAGGGGTTCCCTTCGACGTCGTAAAGGCCAAGGGCCGCTGGGCAGGGGATTCCTTTGCGCTATACCTGAGAAAACACGCGGTCATCATCGCCCCGTATATTCAGGCCATCCCTGCCCTCCACGAAACATTCATCCGCTATTCCATGCCCCCGGTTCGGTAACGCCGTCGCCAGATCGCCATTCGACGGTCGCACCTCGCCTGGTAAGCTCACCACCTTCATCTCTTCCTAAAAAAGGGGTACCGAGTCTCACTCGCCGCGTCATCGATTCCTAACAGGTCGGGTGTCGCGACCTCGCCTCGGCAGCAGAGACCTTCATCCCCGATCGAGAAGCGCTCCGCGCTTTCGCCCATTCTCTTTGCCCGTTTCCCCTTCGTACCGCCCGAGCACAGACTCTTATACCTAATTACCCACAACGCTTGTACATGTTTCCCCGAACCCTCGCACCGAATAGAAACCAATTAACCATCTTATCCCGACGCTGACAAACCCCCGTGCCGCGCCACCCTCATTCACCTCTCCCATCGCCCGGCGCGGCACGAACCCTCCCCTCGTAGCAGCAGAACTGCGACTCGCAAAGATCGCCGGTCTGAGGCGAAGCGAAGCATGAGCGGTGCCTTAGAGCAATGTCTTTGAGTGAGCGGGCAAGCGGCACGTGCTCATTCCTTTCTTGCGTGCCGCCACCTGCCCGCCCTCCTTTCAACCGGTCTGAAAAACCGGGCCTTTTAATTTTTCCCCGCCCACCACGCCCTTATGCTATGGATCGATGATGAGGGTCGCTGCAACCGTCGACACGCATCAGGTCGCTCCCGGAGGGTTCCCACCCACCCGTCGCGACCTCGCCTCGGCAGCAGAGACCTTCATCCCCGATCGAGAAGCGCTCCGCGCTTTCGCCCATTCTCTTTGCCCGTTTCCCCTTCGTACCGCCCGAGCACAGACTCTTATACCTAATTACCCACAACGCTTGTACATGTTTCCCCGAACCCTCGCACCGAATAGAAACCAATTAACCATCTTATCCCGACGCTGACAAACCCCCGTGCCGCGCCACCCTCATTCACCTCTCCCATCGCCCGGCGCGGCACGAACCCTCCCCTCGTAGCAGCAGAACTGCGACTCGCAAAGACCTCTGTTTCACTCTGATACTTGAGGTTAACAACGACTACATGTACGGTGGCTGTTCGCTCTACTCGCTCACCCTGAGGTGCAAGTCCGGGCCCATGCTGAACTCGACGAAGTTGTAGTCTTCGCTCGTCCACCGACCTTCGCTGGCCTCCCCTCTTTACCTTATATCCGCGCAATGGTCAAAGAAGCACTGCGCTGGTCGCAGACGACACCTTTTGGCGTTCCGCATGCTTCGTCCGCGGACGACTTGTACGAGGACATGTTTGTCCCCAAGGGCACGGCCATCCTCCCGAACATGCGCGTCATCAATTTCGATGATACAGTCGTGTTTGGCACCGAGTCGGCACGCTTCAACCCGGTATCTTGACGAGAAGGGCCAAGTCGAGCTGCTGATGGACGGCCGCGAGGAGGGTCATGCGTCGTTTTGGTATGGGCGACGGGTGTGTCCTGGGAGGCACGTTGCGGAAGGGACGCTCGGGATCGACTTTGCGACGCTACTGTGGGTGATGCGTTTCGAGCGTCCTGAGGGTGCGCAGGGTGAGTTGGACATGTGAGTTGGACATGTGTACCGCTGTCTACGCCCGCCTCTCGGTGTGCGCTATTTTGGCTGCTTCATCCATGGGTTTTCCTTAACCCTTCAGCAACAGATACCCTGTGCCTTTCGAGTGCAAGGTAGTCCCTCGGTTTGCAGAGGCTGAAGCTTTACTGAAAGAAGCACTGGATCTCTACGAATAGGGTGGCTCCGACTGTCTTTTAGGTGTTGGCTCTTTTCTGAAGGGAGATGCTGGACGGCTGTCACGCCTTCCTTACTACTCCGCCTTTGTTATCACTGGTCCACCCTTATGCAGGTCCTGTATGACCACAGAATTCCGAGAATGTCCCCATGACCAATTCGGTCGTATTTCCCAATCTTCAAGGTTTTATACATCTGCAACATTGAAATTCGAAACTCGAAACCAAACACCCAAGACTATATTCTGCAACTACATGCCACGCTTCACCAAACACTCTGCCTCCACCAGCTTCACCTTGTCAAGGAAGTGTGTCGTGAGCTTTTAGGTCGCCACTGGCACCCGTCCAGGCCGCCTTGATAGGGTCGTGCATGATGGGGAAACATATTCACATCCTAGAAGTGACACGGTCGATTTGGAATCTGTACCCATGACTCGGTCACTTGTTCGATACCTTAGCTTGATCCCACCAGCTATATTTCTTACACGATCGGGGCTATAGTTGCCACGGACCGTCCGCTCTTGGCACCACTAAGGACTCCGGACCTGACCCGCCTGACCTGGAAGGAGTCCAAAGGGCTGATCCAAAAAAAAGGAGTCCAAACAAGAGTCCAAAGGACCCCACTTTTTAAGTCCGGATTTCACACCACGTGATGTGAATCAATATGTCGCCGTCGCCAAGCAGTTACAGCAGGTTCCATATCGATAGATACCTAGCAACCATTTTTCACACATAGGCGGCATTTGAATGGGTATTTCGGTGACCATGCCGAGTTTTCTTCCCACACAAAATAATTGTAGTAATTAAATAATGTATTTATATAACGTACTTATAATTTTCAGTCAAGACCAACTGAACTGGGAAAGCTGCGAGCGTGAGGCACTGACCTCAGGAATCACACAGGAAGTAATAAAAAAAACATAGAAAACTCGTATATTCGATATGAGAAACAAACCCATAGCTACACTTTACTAAGTGTAAGTAAGGGACCAACATCGTGGCCAGCGACGTCCCATCGCCTTCTATTGTTACCGTTGTTGTCCGCGCATGGTGGTGGTGTTGCGATGTCACCGCGATGTGGCGTCATGACGAGTCTTGCGCGCCGTGAGACGGGGTGGCGGACGAAGTGACGGGTGGACACGGCGGCCACAGGCTTGCGTGCGGTAAGGCAGTAGCGGTAGTGGTTAGGACTTGAGGAGCACAGCGCAGCGGGTGCCGTAATGGGGGTGGCGATGGCGATGGATGGACGCGGTGACCATGGACGTACATATGGCGATGGATGGACGCGGTGACCATGGACGTACATATGGCGAGGCGGTGAGGACTTGAGGGATGCGGCGAGACAGAGAGAAATAAACAAAATGAAACAAAAAAAGGACATATCTAGGTCACTGCGCCAAGCCCCAGCTTGTCGTCAGGCGCGTCTCCATGATGGGGGCTGAGGGAATAGTGGGTGAGGGAAAAGGGAAGGAGGCGATGGTGGACAGAAAAAGGGCAGCATGGCCAACGCATTGGACATGCGATGAGGGAGGGACATGAAGCGGGTACTTGAAGCTGAAGCTGAAGGCTGAGGACGTTGGTTTGGCGTGCGGATATAAGGAAAGCATGTACAGCCCGGAAAAAGTATACAACTCACCTTTGACTCAGTGTCAAATTTGGGGGAAGGCTAGTCTATCAAGTTGAAGAGGGAAAGTAATAATGATTCTGGGGTGAACAAAGCACATATGAGGAGATTGAGGATAAAGTGAGCGGACAAGGTACACGGCCAATTCACCGCGGACCCTATGACCGGGTTCGCACGGCCCACACTAAGTTGACCACGTGTCCGGCTTATTCGGAGGCTGTTGCCGGGTCAATTGAATGTTGAAGTCCGTTGCTGAGCCGACCTTGAGCAAATCCCATCTGAGGGACCAGGCTTATGACAAGTGAGCAGTGCTATCTGGACCCTGGTTCAGGCCTGGCCTCATCAGCTCTCGTCGTCAAATTCTCTTGTCAAGCCCGTGAGTACCGCTTACTTAAACGCGGTGACAACGACGACTTCAACTTCAACTCTTGCTTCAACTTCAACTTTTTTGTATCCTTTCCACTACACCGCTATCCTTACCGTCACCACCCACCACTATCACTGAACCTCAACCCCCTGCCCAACCATGACAAGCACCCTTCCCGCTACTACCCCGGCTGTCACCACCACCTTGACCACCACTATTACCGACACAAGACCGACACTGGCCATCGTTGCCACCACAATACCTTGCACCTTCCAAACCAAATCGCAAGCCAAATCGCGCATCAACAAGTACATGGCATTGATGGTTGTTTAGTGTAAGTTACTGGTAGAATCATGAATAAAATATCTTTTGGACGCGTTACTGGTTATTGTGTATGAATACCACTGACCTGCCCGGAGCCAAAAAAAAAAAAAAGGAAATTGGGGCGGATCCCCACGCGGATGATCCTGGGCCCCTCCAAGGCTGATACAGGGTCCAGGAATTCAACACTGATCCAACCCCCTCTCGGCCCACCCGTAAACGGGCCCAATCTGGGGTCATATGGACCTTGAATTCCCCGACCCTCAAATAGGGTCAGGCACGTTTGGCAGTGTAGTTGGATGAGACGGTGGTGATGTGGCAACACGTGAGGTAGCTTTGTCAGCTGCCACACAGCAAGCCTCTCCGCATGCGGTCTTAGTAGTTCCAGACTGACGCATCCCCAAACCCGATGTGCATTCGTGTAACGCACTGTGCAGATGTCCGCTGACCATAACATCACTTTCTCGGACAGAGAGTGGGCTCACGCAGGCTCCACGACTGCCGAGCATGGAAAAAGCAGATAACTATTCTATAACCCCAATTTCGTAAAATAACCCATTTATAAATATTTCTTTCCTCCTCTTAATTATGAACCCCGCTCTTACGTTTCGGAAGTCCGCTTGTGTATTCGAAATGACGGGTATCTATCGATATGGAACCTGCTGTAGCATCATGATGAAGCAAGCAGCCAAGAATACGCAGTCAAGAATACAGCCTACTTGGTACAATTTCTTGCCACGATCTTACATATGTATGTAACTAGAATTGTGTCTTTTAACTGCTAACCAGGGTCTCCTAAGGACTTTTAATACCGGAGTGAGCCGCATTGAGGCGCTCGCTACCGATTCAAGTTGTAGTTCTTCTTGTATGTTGCCCAGACTCGCTCTAGCCACATCGGTAACATATCGCCTAGATTTGGACCCGCTCTAGTCACGTCAGATGCGTGTCTTCTTCTTCTCTCCCTGATTTGCGCAGCCATTCCATACGATATATAGTGAGTCATACGCACTGGAGATGGTTATCTCTATCTGCCAGTGATACCTCCATTCCGATATCCCATGCTATGGCCGTTCCTTTCATCCTTCCGTCCCTCAAAAATATTGGTTTTGTTTGGAAGATACCCGGAGTCAGTGGTGACCGCATGGCCAACCTCCTTGTTGCAACTCCCCTCGCTGGCTTTATTCTCTGGCTGATAGCTCGATTCACCCGAAGAGCCTTTCGTAATCTTCCCCCAGGTCCCAAAGGGTTACCTCTCATTGGAGATGCTCTACATGCCTTAGACCACGATTGGTTGGCGTCACCGCAACGGAGGGACGAATATGGTGCCTCTCCGGACCTCTAATTACCATCAGAAATGTGCTCACCCGCCTTTCAGGTGAACTAATGTATCTGAGCGCCCTTGGGAAAGGCATCCTTGTAATCAACAGCCAGCGTATCGCCGTCGATTTGCTTGAGAAGCGATCCAAAATATATTCCGATCGACCGCACTTCATCTCTGCAGGCGGGATTCCTAACCCAGAACCTGACGTTTCTCCTCACGGGATATGGCGATCTGTATGCCGTTCGTCTTTCTGTCTGATTTCATGGCTCATTCCGCATAGATGGCGCCGCTTCCGTCGTCCTACTGTGGACGGCTTCTCAAAAACCGCCGTACAGCACTTCCATCCCATCCAGAGTCGTGAAGCAATCATGTTGGCGCTTGCGCTGATGAAGAATCCACCTTCTCTGAAGCAGTTCCAACGTCATGCATGGTCCAGTCTACTGTCCATCAATTACGATCATCCGCCGGTAGAATCAGAGGACGACCCAGTTGTCGCAAGTATCGCGGGACATATATTACGCATTATGCACGAGGTACATCCTGGGATGCGTCTGGTCGAGTTTTTCACATGGATGAAATATATTCCAAGTTGGTGCGTAGATTGTTTTACTGTCAATTACTTTCTTTCTTCTCATCATGGTATGTAGTTTTTCCAAGTGGAAACGTGACGCACAGCACTGGTTCATCCAAGACTCGCTGAGGAACGAACACCTCCTCAGTGAGGTTGCAGACGACTTGGTACGTACTCGCTACAATGATCCACCAAAAAGATGGATGACAGATTCCAACATCAGACGAAAGGGATAGATCGTCCATGCTTTGGTGCCGCATTACTGAAAAATCGGGATAAATACCCCTTATCGGAACGCGAGAGGGCCTGGCTCCTCGGTGACCTAGTGTATGTCCGCCGATATGTATTCCATTGACACTCCCCGAGACTTTGCGTATGTAGCGCCACAGGTGGGTTGACAACTTCTATTGCCCTCCATTGGTGGCTCCTCGCCATGCTTGCGTTCCCCGAGGTCCAAGTCCGAGCCCACACCGAGCTCGACCAAGTGATAGGCCGCGGTCGCCCACCGACTTTCGCCGACCTTCCTTCTCTCCCCTATATCCTCGCGATGACCAAAGAGGTACTGCGGTGGTCTCCCCCACTCCCTTTCGGCATACCACACGCCTCATCCACGAACGATTGGTACGAGGGCATGTTCATTCCCAAGGGTACGATCGTCCTCCCGAACATGCGCTTGATCAATTCCGACCCGGCCGTGTTCGGCATCGATGCGGCGCGTTTCAACCCGTCTCGGTATCTGGACGAGAAGAACCAAGTCAAGGCGCTGATGGACGGACACGAGGGACACATTTCGTTTGGGTATGGGCGGCGACTGTGCCCCGGGAGGTTCGCTGCGGAAGGGACGCTTGCGATCGACTTGGCGACGCTACTCTGGGCGCTGCGTTTTGAGCGTCCTGAGGGTGTGCAAGGTGAATTGGACGTGCACACATTTGTGCGCATCGGCGTCGGGGCGTGCGTGCTCTTTCTTCTTTGTCCATGAGTTCGCACTAAATCGCACGTGCTAGTCGCCCCAAGCCTTTCGAGTGCAATGCAGTCCCTCGGTTCACAGACGTCGAGGCTTTGTTGAAAAAAGACCTGAGTTTGTACAAATAAAGACGTGTCGTAAACATCATCATAGCTTGGAAGTACTTTCCGTCACAGTATATCGGGGGGAAATTCAGGCCCGGGATCACACTTTCCACACCTGTCAAGCCTGTTGGAACAAGGGTGTGGTGGGCGGGCAAAAGAAAATAGCGTTCTTCATATATACCGGTTGGAAAAGCCGGAGGATGGTCAATGGCGGCACGGAATGAGCACTGGCATGTCCCGCTCACGCAGCGACCGTCACGGTGACAATGCTCTAAGTCACAGGCTACGATATAGAAGACCACTACTGCACTCTCGTATAGGTACATGCCGTCGCCGTGGATGTATTTTCATACCGTACTCATGCCAATTTGAGTGACGATTTCCGACAGTAGCAGTGCTAGCGCTGTGACGGTGGTTGGCGGGGCCATCCTGCTGCATGCAATATCATGCGCCGGGTCTCCGTCGGCGCTGGGCTGGTTGCGCACGCTGACGTTACAGATTGGGTCGACAGGGTCGTGCCAGTCAAAGCGCAGCGGGGAAGGAGGTAAAAGGATTTGGCGGCTCACATAATCCCTAGTAGTTTTGAGGGGCATTGCTTGCGTGACTGCGAGACAAAAGTCGACTGCACTCCGCCATGAAGATATGGATAAAGCTACGTGTGAAACTTACGGTGAAAATGGGGAACATGGCACGAGTGTGAAATATATGGTGATCAGATGGTGGTACATAATTAAGTTAGTAGGGCCAATCACAGTAAGCGCCCATTGACCATAACTTGAACTTGAACCAGTCTAACCCCGCATGGACGCCCCGTGCTTATACTGTATGCGGCCGTTTACTGTAATGGGCATGTACGTAAATAACTAGTGCGGACAAATTACGCACGAAGGTTGACACTATCATCGTTCCTATGGTTCTTCAGCCTCCTCCAGAGGCCTCTTATTTCACTCTGATACTTGAGGTTAGCAGCAACCACATGCCCCACCTCCTTGTTGCCACTCCCCTCGTTGGCCTGGTCGTTTGGCTCACAGCCCGGCTCGCTCAACGGGCCTTTCGTAAATTTCCGCCAGGTCCCAAAGGGCTGCCCTTCATTGGCGACATTCAACATGCCTCGGATCACGGTTGGCTAGCATCACCGCAACGGAGGGATGATTTTGGTGACACTCAAGATATTTATTTCCTCCCAAATTTACTCACCGACTTTATAGGTGAAATGATGTACTTAAGCGTCTTTGGCCAGGGTATCCTGGTCGTCAACAGCCAGCGCGTCGCCGTTGATCTGCTTGAGAAACGATCTAATATATATTCTGATCGCCCACGATACATCTCTTTGGGTGAATTTCTAACAGAGAACCTCACATTTGTCTTCACGGGATACGGCGACCTGTATGCCACCGACACTCTGTCTTGTTGTCTACGCTGATTCCCCATAGATGGCGCCGCTTTCGCCGTCCTGCAGTGGAGGGCTTCTTGAAATCGGTCGTACCAGACTTCTACCCCATCCAAAGTCGTGAAGCGATCATGTTGGCACTTTCGCTGGTAAGAGGTCCTCCTACGAAAAAACATTTCCAACGACATGCTTGGTCCGTCATACTGTCCATCAATTACCATCTACCGCCCGTAGAATCGGAGGACGACCCGGTTATCATAGGAATCGTAAATCATGTAAAGCGAGTGTTGCACGAGACACAGCCAGGGGCGCGTCTGGTTGAATACTTCCCATGGATGAGATATATTCCGAGTAGGTGTGTACTAATATCCTGTTACTGATCGTGAGACTCCTCTCATCATGGCACGCAGGTTCGCCAAGTGGAAACGGGTCACACAGTACTGGTTCATCCAAGATTCGCTGAGGTACGAACGTCTCCTCGGCAAAGTTGCTGATGATTTGGTGCGTGCTCGCTACTATGGTCCCCCAATGAAATGGATTGTTGATACCGGCATCAGGCGAGAGGGATTGATCGGCCAAGTTTCGGAGCCACATTGATAAAGAATAAGGATAAATACCACCTCTCGAAACGCGAGCAGGCCTGGCTTGTTGGTGACATGCTGTACGTCCCCAACGTGTATCGCCCAAATGCCCGCGGATTAGGGGATCACACACCGTAGTTCCGCAGGTGGGGAGACAACGTCTACTACGCTCCACTGGTGGCTGCTCGCTCTACTCGCTCACCCTGAGGTGCAAGTCCGGGCCCATGCCGAACTCGACGAAGTTGTAGGCTTCGCTCGTCCACCGACCTTCGCCGACCTCCCCTCTTTACCTTATATCCGCGCAATGGTCAAGGAAGCACTGCGCTGGTCACCGACGACACCTTTTGGCGTTCCGCATGCTTCGTCCGCGGACGACTTGTACGAGGGCATGTTTATCCCCAAGGGCACGGTCATTCTCCCGAACATGCGCGTCATCAATTTCGATACAACCGTGTTTGGCACCGACTCAGCACGTTTCAACCCGGCTCGGTATCTTGACGAGAAGGGCCAAGTCAAGTCGCTGATGGAAGGCCGCGAGGAAGGACACATGACATTTGGGTATGGGCGGCGGGTGTGCCCCGGGAGGCACGTTGCGGAAGGGACACTCGGGATCGACTTTGCGACGCTGCTATGGGCAATGCGTTTCGAGCGTCCTGAGGGTGCGGAGGGTGAGTTAGACGTGAGCACCCTTGTTCACTCTGGCATCGGAGCGTACGTGTTTTTACTTGCTTCCTTCATGGGTGCTCCCTAACCCGTCAACAACAGTTACCCTGTGCCTTTCGAGTGCAAGGCAGTCCCTCGATTTGCGGAGGCCGAAGTTTTACTTAAAGAGGCACTGAATCTCTACGAGTGAGGTGAGGTGTTAAATAATATCTTGAGTGATCATTGTCGTTGGCACTTTTCGGAAGGGAGATCTGGGGCTGTGTCGCCACGACCTCTTTACCCCCTCCGCCTTTGTCTCTTTCCTCCCTTTCCTCTTTATCCTGTATGACCGCAGAATGTCGATAGCTGTTCTCGTGACCAATACTACTCTATCGAAGGTTTGTAGTATTTCCCAACCTTCAATGTTACACCGGTCATCTGAATCTACTTGCAGTACGTTTTTCAGATCCCATTAGATTGATTTTTAAATACATATTCCAAAGACCAGCGAGATCCCTCAGTTCGATGGTATGGGGTTCAGTTGCGGTATTAGGATGCTAGGTGCTTCTCGTTCACTCTGATACACTCACTCAAGCTATGTATACCGAAATTTACAAGATGGCTCACCCAAGTTACCCAACCGTATACACAAAACATTAGACGCTGGATATGTACTCCACCTGTCAAGACGGAGAAGATGATAACAGCTTGGATAACAGAGTACAGCATTTGGTGGTCAGATGGCCGTACATCGATAAGCAACAATCTAATCAGGGCCCGGCCCGTTGACCATTACTTGAACTTGAACGGGTCTAACCCCCAATTGGATGCTTACAACCCTCACCCCCTGCTACGGCTTCTCGCTAATTTCCGTGACCATCAGATGGACACGTACTTATGGGTGACTCGCTAAGTGCGCCCAAATTACGCACGAAGATAGTGCTTTGTTGACACTACCATCGCTCCTATAGTTGTTCAGCCTCCTTCGGAGACCTCTGATCTCACTCTGACACGTGAGGTTAGCAGCGACCCCATGTCTTATCTGAGTCACCTCCTGTTTGCCGCTCCCCTTGTTGGCCTTGTCCTCTGGTTCATAGTCCCACTCGCTAAGAGAGCCTTCCGTTATCTTCCCCCGGGTCCCAAAGGCCTGCCCTTCATTGGCGACGTTAAACACGCCTCAGACAAAGCTTGGCTGGCGTCACCGCAACGAAAAGATGACTATGGTGACACCGTAGATCTCCAATCTATTCCAAAAGTTACTCACTCACCTTTCAGGTGAATTGATGTACTTAAGCGTCTTTGGCCAGGGCATCCTGGTCGTCAACAGCCAGCGCGTCGCCGTTGATCTGCTTGAGAAGCGATCCAACATATATTCCGATCGTCCGCGATACATCTCCTTCAATGAATTTCTGACCGAGAACCTCACATTTGCCTTCACGGGGTATGGCGACCTGTATGCCATCCGACACTCTGTCTTTTTTCTTCGCTGATTCCCCATAGATGGCGCCGGTTCCGGCGTCCTGCAGTGGAAGGCTTCTCCAAATCGGTCGTACCAGACTTCTACCCCATCCAGAGTCGTGAGGCGATCATGTTGGCGCTTTCGCTGATGAAGAGCCCTCCTATGAAAATGCATTTCCAACGACACGCTTGGTCAATAATACTGTCCATCAATTACCATCTACCGCCCGTAGAATCAGAGGACGACCCAGTTATTGTAGGAGTCGTAAACCATGTGGAGCGCGCGGCTCACGAGTTGCGGCCAGGGGCACGTCTGGTTGAGTATTTCCCATGGATGAGATATGTTCCGAGTAGGTCCGTATATCGTATTACTGATCGTGGATATCCCCTCACCTTGGCACGCAGGTTCGCCAAGTGGAAACGGGACGCACAGTACTGGTTCATCCAACATTCGCTGAGGCACGAACGTCTTCTCAGAAAAGTTGCCGACGACTTGGTACATACTCGCTGCGGTGGTCCCCCAATGAAATGGGTTATTAATTTTACCAATGCCAGGCGAAAGGGATCGACCAGCCCAGCTTCGGTGCTACATTGATCAAGAATCAGGGAAAATACCACCTCTCGGAACGCGAGCGAGCTTGGCTTGTCGGTGACATGCTGTACGTCCCCTGATGTGTACCGCCTGACACGACTCAAGTTTCTAAAGATCTTACAAACTGTAGTTCCGCAGGTGGAAACACAACTTCTACTACGCTCCACTGGTGGCTGCTCGCACTGCTCGCTCACCCCGAGGTCCAAGTCCGGGCCCAGGCTGAACTCGACGAAGTCGTAGGCAGCGCCCGTCCGCCGACCTTCGCCGACCTCCCCTTTTTGCCCTATATCCGCGCGATGGTCAAGGAAGCATTGCGCTGGTCACCAACAGCTCCCTTTGGCGTGCCGCGTGCCTCGTCCGCGGACGACTGGTACGAGGGCGTGTTCATCCCCAAGGGTACGATAATCCTCCCGAACATGCGCGTCACCAATTTCGAAACGGCCGTGTTCGGTGCGGACTCGGCACGTTTCAACCCGGCTAGGTATCTGGACGAGAAGGGCCAAGTTATGGTGGTGATGGACGGTCGCGAGGAGGGACATGTGTCGTTTGGGTATGGGCGGCGGGTGTGCCCTGGGAGGCACGTTGCGGAAGGGACGCTCGGGATCGACTTTGCGACGCTACTGTGGGCACTGCGTTTCGAGCGTCCTGAGGGTGTACAGGGTGAGTTAGACGTACACACCGTTATTCACTCCGGCATCGGGGCGTGCGTGTTTTTACTTGCTTCGTCCATGGGTCCTCCCTAACTCGTCAGCAACAGCCGCCCTGTGCCTTTCGAGTGCAAGGCAGTCCCTCGGTTTGCGGAGGCTGAAGCTTTATTGAAAGGAGCACTGAACCTCTACGAGTAAGGGGGCTTCGAGTTCTGGCCGCCGTGTCGAATGATAGTTTGAGTGAGTTCTATTGTCGGCACTTTTCGGGAGGGAGATCTGGGGCTGTTCTATTACGCTTTCCTTCAATTGCCACTCCCTTCGCCTTTTCCCTCACTGGTTCACCCGCATACCTCCTTTCCCATTCTATATGATCGCAGAATGTCAATAACTGTTCTCGTCATTAATGCTGCATTCCGATGGTTTATCATGTTTTTCAACCTTATGTCTGCAACATTTACAGTAAGCTCGAACCCAAATGTATGAGACGATTTACAATTATACGATGCCATTTTTACGATACTCTGCAATCATTCTACACTTCACCAAACACTTCGCCATCTCTGGTTCGCCCCTCGTGTCGAGGAAGAGCGTCGAATGAAGTCGTGAGCTTCTGGGTCATGACATGACTGACGATGACTGCTTTGGTAGGATCGCGCCGTGATGGGAAACCATATTCACACTTGGAACGGACACAGCCAACCTAGTGGTCACGCCAGGTACAACAGGTGCCTTGGGGGTGATATCATCTACAACCAAGACTACAGTTGTGAAGGATCGTCCGCCGGTGCACTCTTTGCCCAGAAGGACCCCACTTTCAAGTCCGCGTATGATCGTCCGCATATGATGCATGATGTTCTGGTCCACACCACGTGATGCGGAGCACGCGCAAAGAAAATGAAGAGGACCATGAAAGCGGCAAATTCTCCGAGTCGTCGATAGGAACATGGACAAGGCATTCTGAGAGGCAGTGGTACATCATTGTCAGTCTCCGTTCCGGCCCTCTCCGCATATGTAACCAACCCCCCTCGCGCTGCCACTACAGCGACATCATGTTATCAGGAACTCACAACTGACGAGCGAAAAAAGAACATACGAAATAGATTCAAGATGGGGAACATTTGCGGCCACCTCGCAAGCACTTCGCCAAGCACTGTAATCAGTGCCAGATTGGTATCATATGTCCGTGTCCAGCCATCAGCAACGAGGGACAGCGAAATCATCGGAGGGTGGGAAAGGTCACGCACCGGCACCTGCGTCAGCCATTGCCTTTTACTAGTTGTCTCCGAGGCCCTTGAGCCGCCGGAGGAAGAGCAAACTGGCGTGCTGCAGCACATCGACGGCCTCGGCCTCCTTTTCTTCTGGTTCAGCCCAGCTATGTCCTTGGCGCTAGGGGGGTGCTGCACGCCTGGTGAGATGGAGGAGTGGATGGACAGGAGGGGTGCATTTCGCGGCGATATCCACTTGCGAGTGTGAACAAAACTAGCAGGGACCGTGTGCCCGGCACACGCTTCGGTTAGTGTGGTCTACTCACTATGCCGGTGCATACAACTACAATTGCAACACCCTTACTAACACGGTAGTACTTGTATACTATAATTTCCTCGAGTACACAAGGCAGATTCTGACAGAATGCCTTCAAGTTGAGGCGCTGGGCAGAAAGGGCATGGGAGCCTTCAGAATTGAAGGCTTCCTATTGGTTCACGAATTCGTTCCAGCGTGGTGCAAGGGGCGTCGCGAGGCCGCCGAGGAGCCCGGCTGCAAGAGTGGAGAGGACAAAGAGCCCGAGGGGATGGAATTGCATGATACAGGGGATCGCCGCGATGGGCTCTCCGGGTTCGTGTGACCTTTTCTAATTATGAGGGCCAGAGGGCATGGGAGGCAGGGCATTTATAGTGCATCTCACTGGACTCGACGGCGGAGTTGTCAAGACGGAGGTACTGTAAAAGGCTCCGCGGGTCTCTTTCAATCAAAAAACATCGAAATAGAGAATTTACGTAGATTGCTATCATGTCTATCGGAAACATACCCCTTTGTGCGTGCGGTGAACCAATGTTGAGTGCGTGCACTCCTGTGATGTGCTTTGGAATCGGTTTTGTGTCGCCGGGAAGTTCAGAGCTCAGATAGGTCGCACAGTTTGTGGCACACGTTCCGGGGGGGCTTGTGAGAAGCGGTGGCACAGTCCATAGGACGAGCTTGTGCCCCCCATTCAGTAAATGGAAATCACTGTAGAAGCACACCCGTGGGACAACGATCCAGAATTGGTCAAAACCGTGTGAAATTGGAACTCCGCGTACACTGCCAGAGGAACCTGGCCGCGTGAACCCGGTTTGACTCGGAGTGTTCGGTCGGGCAACCCCAGTTTAGGCTCATTCGTGCCAGTCGAGAGGAGTGCTAGTGGCCCTCGGATGGTAGCCTGGTGACCGTCTGTATATGAAGGTAACCTGCGTTACAGTATCATATACGAGCTGGTCACGAGCCTAGGCATGACCCCCAAATGGGCGCTTACAACCCCGCGCCCACTACTTTTAGGCAGATTGTCGCTCATTTAATGGACATGCGCACTGGCAACTAGCTAAATGCGCACAAATTATGCACGATAGTGGCAGGCGGGCGCCATTAGTGCTTCGTCACGGTTGACATCGCCATCTTTCTCATTGCTCATCCCCCTCCAGAGACCTCTGGCCTTACTCTGATACGTGAGGTTAGCAACGACCCCATGTCCCACCTCCTTGTTGCCACTCCTCTTGTTGGCTTTGTCCTCTGGCTCACAGCCCGGCTCGCTCAGAGAGCCTTCCGTTATCTTCCCCCGGGTCCCAAAGGCCTGCCCTTCATTGGCGACGTTAAACACGCCTCAGACCAAGCTTGGCTAGCGTCACCGCAACGGAAGGATGACTATGGTGACACCGTAGACCCCCAATCTATTCCAAAAATTACTCACTCACCTTTCAGGTGAATTGATGTACTTAAGCGTCTTTGGCCAGGGCATCCTGGTCGTCAACAGCCAGCGCGTCGCCGTTGATCTACTTGAGAAGCGATCCAACATATATTCTGATCGACCGCGATACATCTCCCTGGGTGAATTTCTGACAGAGAACCTCTCATTTGTCTTTACGGGATACGGCGACCTGTATGCCATTCGATACCTTGTTCGATACACTCTTTTTTCTACGTTGATTCCCTATAGATGGCGTCGGTTCCGGCGTCCTGCAGTGGAAGGCTTCTCGAAATCGGTCGTACCAGACTTCTATCCCATCCAGAGTCGTGAAGCGATCATGTTGGCGCTTTCGCTGATGAAGAGCCCTCCGATGAAAAAACATTTCCAACGACATGCCTGGTCCGTCGTACTGTCCATCAATTACCATCTACCGCCCGTAGAATCAGAGGACGACCCGGTTGTTTTAGAAATCGTAAACCAGGTGCAGCGAGTGTTGCACGAGATACAGCCAGGGGCACGTCTGGTCGAGTATTTCCCGTGGATGAAATATATTCCGAGTAGGTGTGTACTAATATCATGCTACTGGCCGCGGGGTTCGTCTGATCGTGGCACGCAGGTTCGCCAAGTGGAAACGGGATGCGCAGTACTGGTTTATCCAAGATTCGCTGAGATACGAACGTCTTCTCAGCAAAGTTGCTGATGATTTGGTGCGTGCTCGCTGCGGTGACCGATGAAATGGATTATATATACCAAATCAGGCGAAAGGGATTGATAGACCAAGCTTCGGTGCTACATTGATAAAGAACCAGGACAAATATCACCTCTCGGAACGCGAACAGGCTTGGCTTGTCGGTGACATGCTGTACGTCCCCTAACTTGTATCTCTCATTATGCAAAAATGATCTAAGGGTCTCGCAAATTGTAGTTCCGCGGGTGGAGAGACAACGTCTACTACGCTCCACTGGTGGCTGCTCGCACTGCTCGCTCACCCCGAGGTCCAAGTCCGAGCCCATGCCGAACTCGACGAAGTCGTAGGCTGTGCCCGTCCACCGACCTTCGCAGACCTCCCTTCTCTACCCTATATCCGCGCGATGGTCAAAGAAGCACTGCGCTGGTCTCCTGCGACACCCTTTGGGGTGCCACATGTATCGTCTGCGGACGACTGGTACGAGGGCATGTCCATCCCCCAGGGAACGGTCATCCTCCCGAACATGCGCGTCATCAATTTCGATACAGCCGTGTTTGGCACCGACTCGGCACATTTCAACCCGGCTCGGTATCTGGACGAGAAGGGCCAGGTGAAGGTGCTGATGGAAGGCCGCGAGGAAGGACACATGACATTTGGGTATGGGCGGCGGGTGTGCCCTGGGCGATTTGCTGCCGAAGGGACGCTCGGGATCGACTTTGCGACGCTGCTGTGGGCACTGCGTTTCGAGCGTCCTGAGGGTGCGGAGGGTGAGTTGGACGTGAACACCCATGTTCATTCCGGCCTCGTGGCGTGAGTGTTTCTGTTTGCTTCGTCCTGAGGTTCTACTTACCGCGCCAGCGACAGTTACCCTGTGTCTTTCGAGTGCAAGGCAGTCCCTCGATTTGGGGAGGCCGAAACTTTACTTAAAGAAGAACTGAATCTCTACGGGTGAGGTGTTGAATGATATTTCGAGTGATCATTATTGTTGGTACTTTTCGGAAGGGAGATCTGAGGCTGTGTTGTCACGGTTTCTTTACCCCATCCGCCTTTGCCCTTACTGGTTCACCCAAATGCCTCTTTCCTCCCTTTCCTCTTTATCATGTATGACCGCAGAATGTCGATAGCTGTTCTCATCCAATGCTACTACTATCGAAGGTTTGTAGTATTTCCCAACCTTCAGTGTTACACTGGTCATCAGACGGCGTCTACCGGTATGTAACTGGCGCCGAAAAAAGAAACAGAAGGAGAAATTGCCATTCGCGTGTGAGGCATGTGAGGTCCGAAAATACCCACCCCGACAGTACAGTGCAGCGACTCTTCCTTCCGTCCTTCCACTCTTCTTTCCACCCATTCTTCCTTCTCAAACGAAAAGAACATCCCGTTTTGGGCTCTGACATAAGTGCCTCCTCGAAGCTTCTACTTAAGTAAACAGCAGGAAGGCTATTATGAGTCATTTGCCGCGGGCGGGGACAGCACACCGGACTAGACCGATTCCCACTTAAGCTCGCTGAGATCTAGACGTGATGGATGGATGGCGAGAACGTAATGAAGGAAGATGCAGCACTGCCAGTCACTGCAAAAAGAAGAGAGAGAGAGAGAGAGCAAAAGGCCATTTATCTGGGTGAGTCGTCCTCGGGCTTCCACCGGGTGCTTCGAGTCCAGCTACTTGCTTCTTCCACAATTACGTGATCCCAGCACACGCCAAGTAGAGAAGGAAGGAGTAGCCCTCCTTGCCGACCATCGGGTACAACTGAAATGCATAGGCCCCGTTCGGCACCTGGGATTTTGCCACGTGCAACCTCTTCGCCCCAGGTGGGGCGAAGAGGTTGCGTTCAACTACATTTTTTTTAAAGTCAGGATCTCCGAACGCCCTCGGCACAAAAAAAATAGATGTATCAAGCGCATATTAGATGCACTGACTTCCGAGGCCGTTTACCGGACTGTTAAGTTACACCTGTGCACAACATAATCAGACAATCCAAGATATTCCTCCACTGTTTTGAGAACTGTCTCGGCACACTGGATGAGGTTGGGAAATATGACAGACCTTCAATATTACAGCATTGGTCACGAGAACAGTTATCGACATTGTGCGGCCATACAGGATAGTGAGGGAGGGAGAACTAGTGCCAGTAAGAACAGAAGCGGGGTAGTGGTAAGGGAAGCGCGATAGTACAGCCCCGGACCGGGATCTCATTCCGAACAATGCCAGCACTGGGGCTATCATACAAGAACATGGCCGGACCCCCCCTATTCATAGAGATCCAGAGCCTCTTTCAGGAAAGTTTCAGCCTCCGCAAACCGAGGCACTGCCTTGCACTCGAAGGGCACAGGGTCACTGTTACTGACGGGTTAGGGAGATAACATGGACCAAGCAAGCAAAATCACGCACGCCCCGATGCCGGTGTGAACAAGGGTGTGCACGTCCAACTCACCCTTAGCACCCTCAGGACGCTCGAAACGCAGGGCCCACAGCAGCGTCGCAAAGTCAATCCCAAGCGTCCCTTCTGCAACATATTTCCCGGGACACACCCGTCGCCCATACCCAAACGACACATGTCCCTCCTCCCGACCGTCCATCAGCGCCTTAACTTGTCCCTTCTCGTCAAGATACCTAGCCGGGTTGAAACATGCCGAGTCGCTGCCAAACACCGTCGGGTCGGAATTGATCAGGTTCACGTTCGGGAGGACAATCGTGCCCTTGGGGATGAACATGCCCTCGTACCAGTCGTCTGCGGACGCGGCATGTGGCACACCAAAGGGAATCGCGGGCGACCAGCGCAGTGCCTCCTTGACCATCGCGCGGATATACGGTAGAGAGGGGAGATCTGCGAAGGTCGGCGGACGAGCGTAGCCTACGACTTCGTCAAGCTCTGCGTGAGCCCGGACTTGTACCTCGGGGTGAACGAGTATAGCGAGCAGCCACCAGTGGAGTGTAGTAGACGTTGTCTCTCCACCTGCAGCACTACAATTTGTGAGATCTTTAGACCCTTTGAGTGTTGGGCGATACTGTTAGGGGACGCACAGCATACTACCAACAAGCCAGGCCTGCTCGCATTCCGAGAGGCGATATTTTTCCTGATTCTTTATCAATGTAGCACCGAAACTTGGCCGGTCAATTCCTTTCGCCTGGCATTGGTAAGTTACTCATAAAAATTAACAATTCATTCCATTTGGGGACCACCGCAGCGAGAACGCACCAAATCATCAGCAACTTTGCCGAGAAGACGTTCGTACATCAGCGAATCTTCGATGAACCAATATTGCGCATCCCGTTTCCACTTGGCTAACCTGCGTGCAACAATGAGAGGAATTCAACGATCGGTAACATGATATACATACTTATTAGGAATATATCTCATCCATGGGAAATACTCAACCAGGCGTGCCCCTGGCTCTAACTCGTGCAATACTCGCAGCACATGGTCTACGATTCGTGTGATCACTGGGTCGTCCTCTGATTCTACTGGTGGTAGATGATAATTGATGGACAACACAATGGACCAAGCATGTCGTTGGAAATGCTTTATCGTAGGAGGGCTCTTTATCAGCGAAAGCGCACATGATCGCTTCACGACTTTGTATGGGGTAGAAGTTTGGTACGACAGATTTCGAGAAGCCTTCCACCGCCGGACGGCGTAGCCGGCGCCACCTATGGGAAATTAGCGTAGAAAAATACAGTGTCGAATGGCACACAGGTCGCCGTATCCCGTAAAGCCAAATAAGAGGCCTTCGGTTAAGAATTCATTCACGGAGATGGATTGCGGACGATCGGAATATATGTTGGATCGCTTATCAAGAAGGTCAACGGCGACGCGCTGGCTGTTGACGACCAGGATGCCCTGGCCAAAGACGCTTAAGTACATCAAATCACCTGGAAGGTGGGTGAGCAAATTTATGAAGAAACTGGAGGTCGAGAGTGTTACCATAGTCATTCTTCCGTTGCGGTGACGCTAGCCAATCGTTATCTGCGGCGCGTAGAACATTTCCAACGAGAGGTAACCCTTTGGGACCTGGGGGGAGATTACGGAAGGCTCTCTGAGCGAGTCGTGCTATGAGCCAGAGGACAAGGCCAACGAGGGGAGTCGCAACAAGGAGGTGGATCATGATGCGCTGGGAGCTGCTGAATCAGTAACCTCACGTCTCAGAGTATAAGAGTAGAAAACATACGACATTGATCAAAAACAAAAACGTTAGACCGGTGATCGCTCGCTCTATGTGCTGGCTGCGCGAAGGATCCTCGACAGGACTCTTTCTCTACTTAAGTAAACAGCAGAGAGGTTATTTCGAGTCATTTCCCGCGCGCGGGACACCACACTGGACTAGACCGATTCCCATTTAAGCTCGCTGAGATAGACATGATGAACGGATGGCGAGAACGTAATGCTGCACTGCCAGTCATTGCAAAAATAAGAGTGAGAGTGAGAAAGCAAAAGGCCATTTGTCTGGGTGAGTCGTCCTCGGGCTTCTGTCGAGTGCCTCGAGTCCGGAGTCCGGACTTCCAGCTACCTGCTTCTTCATTAATAACGTGGGACCAGCACACGCCAAGTAGAGAAGGGAGGAGTAGCCCTCCTTGCCGACCCGATGCCGACCATCGGGTACACGGCCCACTGAAACTGAAAAGCTTTTAGAACTGAGTACTGAGTGACGGAAAAACGGTCCGAACGGCCCTGTCCGTGGGGCCGCTATAAGAGGTTGCACTCAACTACATTTTTTTAAAGTCAGGATCTCCGAACGCCCTCGGGCACAAATTAAATATGTGTATCTATTGCATATTAGATGCACTGACTTCCGAGGCCGTTTACCAGACTTATGTTAAGTTACCTATGGGTGATACACCTGTGCACAACATAATCAGACAATTTTCCCTTATTTTGAGGGCTGTCTCGGCGCACTGGATGAGGTTGGGAAATATGACAGACCTTCGATAATACAGCATTGGCCATGAGAACAGTTATCGACATTGTGCGGCCATACATGATAGAGAGGGAGGGAGAACTAGTGCCAGTGAGAACAAAGGCGGGGTAAGGAAAGCGCGATAGTACAGCCCCGGACCGGGATCTCATTCCGAACAATGCCAACACTCGGGCTATCATACAAGAACGTGGTCGGCATCTCCCCTACTCATAGAGATCCAGAGCCTCTTTAAGTAAAGCTTCAGCCTCCGAAAACCGAGGCACTGCCTTGCACTCGAAGGGCACAGGATAACTGTTACTGACGGGTTAGGGAGATAACATGAACGAAGCAAGCAAAATCACGCACGCCCCGATGCCGGTGTGAACAAGGGTGTGCACGTCCAACTCACCCTTAGCACCCTCAGGACGCTCGAAACGCAGGGCCCACAGCAGCGTCGCAAAGTCAATCCCAAGCGTCCCCGCTGCAACATGTTTCCCGGGACACACCCGCCGCCCATACCCAAACGACACATGTCCCTCCTCCCGACCGTCCATCAGCGCCTTAACTTGTCCCTTCTCGTCAAGATACCTAGCCGGGTTGAAACTTGCCGAGTCGCTGCCAAACACCGTCGGGTCGGAATTGATCAGGTTCACGTTCGGGAGGACGATCGTGCCCTTGGGGATGAACATGCCTTCGTACCAGTCGTCTGCGGACGAGGCATGTGGCACACTAAAGGGAATCGCGGGCGACCAACGCAGTGTCTCCTTGACCATCGCACGGATATACGGTAGAGAAGGGAGATCTGCGAAGGTCGGCGGACGAGCGGAGCCTACGACTTCGTCAAGCTCTGCGTGAGCTCGGACTTGTACCTCGGGGTGAACGAGTATAGCGAGCAGCCACCAGTGGAGTGCAGTAGACGTTGTCTCTCCACCCGCGGAACTACAGTTTGTGAGATCCTTAGATCCTTTGAGTGTTGGGCGATACTGTTAGGGGACGCACAGCATACTACCGACAAGCCAGGCCTGCTCGCGTTCCGAGAGGCGATATTTTTCCTGATTCTTTATCAATGTAGCACCGAAACTTGGCCGGTCAATTCCTTTCGCCTGGCATTGGTAAATTACTCATAAATTGACAATCCATTCCATTTGGGGACCGACCACCGTAGCGAGAACGCACCAAATCATCAGCAACTTTGCCGAGAAGACGTTCGTACATCAGCGAATCTTCGATGAACCAATATTGCGCATCCCGTTTCCACTTGGCTAACCTGCGTGCAACGATGAGGGGAAGTCAACGATCGGTAACATGATATACATACTTATTAGGAATATATCTCATCCATGGGAAATACTCAACCAGGCGTGCCCCTGGCTCTAACTCGTGCAATACTCGCAGCACATGGTTTACGATTCCTACGATCACTGGGTCGTCCTCTGATTCTACTGGTGGTAGATGATAATTGATGGACAATATGATGGACCAAGCA
The DNA here is from genome assembly GCA_021525775.1 of Lactarius deliciosus. Taxonomy (NCBI): domain Eukaryota; kingdom Fungi; phylum Basidiomycota; class Agaricomycetes; order Russulales; family Russulaceae; genus Lactarius; species Lactarius deliciosus. The sequence goes on along the minus strand of JAKELK010000047.1, from coordinate 350,854 downwards.
TGTCGTTGGAAATGCTTTATCGTAGGAGGGCTCTTCATCAGCGAAAGCGCCAACATGATCGCTTCACGACTTTGGATGGGGTAGAAGTCTGGTACGACAGATTTCGAGAAGCCTTCCACCGCAGGACGGCGTAACCGGCGCCACCTATGAGAAATTAGTGTAGAAAAATACAGTGTCGAATGACACACAGATCGCCGTATCCCGTAAAGACAAATAAGAGGTTTTCGGTTAAGAATTCATTCAAGGAGATGGATTGCGGACGATAGGAATATATGTTGGATCGCTTCTCAAGAAGGTCAACGGCGACGCGCTGGCTGTTGACGACCAGGATGCCCTGGCCAAAGACGCTTAAGTACATCAAATCACCTGGAAGGTGGGTGAGCAAATTTATGAAGAAACTGGAGGCCGAGAGTGTTACCATAGTCATTCTTCCGTTGCGGTGACGCTAGCCAATCGTTATCTGTGGCGCGTAGAACATTGCCAACGAGAGGTAACCCTTTGGGACCTGGGGGGAGACTACGGAAGGCTCTTTGAGCGAGTCGTGCTATGAGCCAGAGGACAAGGCCAACGAGGGGAGTCGCAACAAGGAGGTGGATCATGATGCGCTGGGAGCTGCTGAATCAGTAACCTCACGTCTCAGAGTATAAGAGGAGAAAATATCTGACATTGATCAAAAAAAAACTGTTAGACCGGTGATCGCTCGCTCTATGTGGCTGGCTGCGCGAACTTGGCAAGGATATTCGATAGGACTCTTCCTTCCGTCCTTCCACCCTTTATTCCATCTCAAACGAGCAGGACATTCCACTTTGGGCCGCAAGTTCTCTGACACGAGTGTCTCCTTGAAGCTTCTTTCTCTACTTAAGCAGGGAGGTTATTCCGAGTCATTTCCCGCGCGCGGGACAGCACACCGGACTAGACTGATTCCCATTTAAGCTCGCTGAGATCTAGACGTGATGAACGGATGACGAGAACGTAATGCTGCACTGCCAGTCATTGCAAAAATAAGAGTGAGAGTGAGAAAGCAGAAGGCCATTTGTCTGGGTGGGTCGTCCTCGGGCCTCCGCCGAGTACGTCGCTCGAGTCCGGAGTCCGGACTTCCAGCTACAGCCACCGCGATGCACACTGCTGCTGCGAAGATGCAGACGTGCGGGCCGGCGGTGTGTGCATGGTACGCGAGGCGGTGCAACGGGGTGGGCGGCGCCGGCGCATACAGACGCAAATGAGCTACCTGCTTCTTCCATAATTACGTGGGACCAACACACGCCAAGTAGAGAAGGAAGGAGTAGCCCTCCTTGCCGACCATCGGGTACACTGAAAAGCTTAGGTAGGTGTTACAGTGGAAGCCCGAATGACGGACTCGACACGGACTCGACATGATGACACACTGGCAACAGTAGAAGGCGGAGGTCACGCGGACCACATGTTCAAGTTGCAGTGAGTGCCACTCACTGCAACTTGAACATGTCTCGTTGCTCCCGACTCTCGCTAGAGGTACGGATATATTAATGGGTTGTTCAACTCATTACCCGTGGTTTGCGTATTCTGTGTCTGCCTTCTCCAAGTCGCTCCCCAACTTGAGGGCAAGCGCCGCCTGGACTAGCAGCAACCTGAGCGCTGACCCAGGCCCGAGTGGGATACTCGGCTCGGAGCGACAGAGTACAGTACTTCAAACATACAGTACTATATACGGTGCTTCAATCCAAATCTGGGGTCATTCCCCCTGATGCACAGATGTACGACGGGCCCAGATTCGAAGACTCCTGCGAAGACTCGTCGATACCCCACATAATACCCTCTTGCTCGGCGCACTTACATTTCCTGGAATAGCATTTTCGAATATAGTGAGGTAATATCTGATCAACTTGCGACTCGGAGACAAGCTCGGAGATGCGTCAGCTGGACAGCCTTTAGTAACGCGCAACGTCACTACCGTACATCCCTTACGGTCTCGATGTCTTCTCGAAGCTGCACAGAACCCTGCGTAGCACTTCTCTGATGTCCAGTGAATATATACACGTACTTCCCGTTCTGCCTTCCTGCATTATACAGCAATCCCAAGTTGTCCAACTCGTACCCGCCGTGACTGCGCGCATTATTTCCACCTCCTTCTCGGTTCTTTTTAATTTGTATACTGTACATATTTTACTCCGTAGAGACCGCGGTGTCGTTGTGGAGTCCGTCCGCGGCTTGTGGTCGCGATGCCAACAAGAACGAGTATCCAGTCATCGCTCCGTCATGAACGCACTCGAAGGCTCGCTCTGGTTCGTTAAGGTGACGAGAGGTCGCATCTCTTCTACTATTCGCTACAAAGATCAAAGGGTTATTTGATAGTTTTTGGTATCGCCATGATAACAGTATTCAGTGCTTCCAAAAAGGACCCAGTGCACTTGAGTCAGCAACTCAAACTTTAGTGTTCCGTACAAACCTTTGAATTGAGTCCCATGCTATCAAAGCAGACCCAGAGAACATAACCGCGGCCAAAGCGATATACCCGATCAACACGAGACGAACAGTCCACTGAAAGTGAAAACTCGAGTGAGAACTCGACGAGCATTGATAATAACTGAGGAGAGTGTAATACAGGTACATGAGACGTACAGCATCATAACAGCATTGGCATCAAAAAAGATATCTAGGTAGATCCCCAGTGGATTAAGTTTGTTATGACTGGATGGATAAGTATAATGCAGAGGACCCTATCGTGTCAAGAGAGAGAAGAGAGAGAGAGAGAAGGAAGAAAAACAGAGAAGAAATACAGCCTACACCTTTCTCGTCTTCATCTCCCACATTCCATCGCGCCCACGCACGAGTCCGATAAAAACGCAATCGCGCATGAGATAGTCCACCTTCTTCACTCCCTGGCTCATCGCGCCCTGGTTATACTGACACCGTTCCTTCCACGCGCGGGAGATTTTCTCGCGCTCCTCCTGCGTGAGCTCGTTGTTGTAAAAGTCCGAATTCTTGATGCGCGACGTGAGTACGTGCTGGATATGCGTGAAGAGATCGTGGAACGTCACGCCGACCCCGTTCGTCGTCTTCACCTCGATGTACCACGGCAGACGCGAGTGGTACAGCTTCATGTATGGCGTCGGTGGCTCCGTCGTGAACCGCGTAAAGTCGTAGCCCGTGACCGGGCGCTTCAGCTCGCGGAACAGCACGCGCGAGAGGTCGTCACGGAGGTCCCACAGCACCGGCGGTTCCCGGAGCGCGGAAAAGCGGATGCGGTCGTCCAAAGTCCGCGATGTCGTGTCGACTGTCAGGGCAGCAGAATGAGCATCTAATCATAGAATCAAAAAAGGATCACAAAAAAAAAAAAAGGATGTGGTTGGGGGTGACGGACGGACGGGACGCACCTGGTGGGAAACTTTTCCCGCGAGCCAAATTTGGGAGAAATGAGCCCACGCCCGATCTTGGCATCTGAAAACGGGGCCTCCATGTACCTGGACGATCATATAGCCTGGCTTCCCGCTCCGTTGGTTGGCTTGACCTCGAACGCGATAATGTGCCCGAGGGTGATTGGGGGTACGACGAAGATCCGCCACTGCTGCTCGAGTGATAGGGTGACGAGAGATACGCAGCGGGCGGGACGACGGGCGAGATGACACCACCTCCGTGCAGCTGCATTGCGGTATCAAAGGCGCTCTCACTCGTACGCGGTTCGTATGGTTCGTACGACGAGTACATGTTTGCGGGCTGCTGCTCGTCCGGAGGCACGTAATTTCTTGCGTCGAACGGAGCTGTGGAGGACTCGGGGGGGATGTAATTCCGGGCGTCAAAGTGCGCTGGTGTGCCAGGGGGAGGATACGTGGGTACGGCCATCGGCGCCACTAGGGAGACGGGTCCAGCTGGATATACCGCTATTGCAGGGGGCATCCCTCCACTGGAGTAGTTTTGCGGATCGGGCGCGAGCCCCCACGGATCGGTGCCCGGTGGGGGCTGCGGCCACGCTGAGGCGTAGGAGTAGGAGGGTTGTCCAGCTGCAGCATCGAAATATCCGGGACCACCTGACATGCCTGTTACGCCTGCGAGCTCTGAAAGTGGGGGTATTTGCACGTAGGTGGTGGCAATGCCCATGTAAAACCGTGCAACGGATTTGTAGTTAATAAAACAGTAAAAGTCAGCTGTCGGGTGAAAATTGTGCAAAGGCCGACGGAGTCCGTAGAAAAAGAAATAGTGATAGTAGCCTAGCGGGGGCTATTCGTCGAGCACGGTGTGATAGAAGGAGAAGGAAGGAAAGTGTAACAGTCGACTGACACAGGAGAGAGATAGAGCACAGCTCTCAGGTGGGAAGGCACTGGTTCGATTCGAACTTGATGACCCCCACTGCCAGCAAGACGCTCGTTCGGCCGGCTCCTTCACCCCAAACGGGCAATTTCGCTCGGTAAACTGGCTGGATGGCTCGGGATTGTTCTCGAGGTGTCGGTGATGGCGAACCGAACGACGACGTCTACCCTGCGTGATCAGAGCGGTGAAGGGTTTATACCATTGTATTCGGAGCTACAATACTCTAACAACTGGGGACACCGGGCTGGACCATCAATCGATGGAACGCAGCCCAACTTAGGAACTCATATGCGCCCCACGCCACCTGCCCAAGAACGCGTGGCAAGCTAATATCGTAATGACAAAAGGTACAATTCGGCCTCGTGTTCGAGTTATCAGCTCTAGCCGCCTCAGGATGACGTCCCGGGGTAATATCCGGGCGCTTACGGTGTTTGCTTGAGAGTGAGCGGGTTCGGGGCCAACTGGAGGAACCAATAAACAGTGGTTACACAACTTGTAGCCAGTCCCCGGTGAGCCGCCGCTCACTCGGATAAGCTGGTTGCGAAACGAACCCTCTTGAAGCAGGACGTTAGCAGGTCGATCAATGCACCAGGACCAGAACGGAATGTTATATATACCTGCGGGTACTAGATCTCTATTTTCGCATCGTCCGACTCCCGGTCGCTAACCTTGATATCATCTTCACTTTGTGCTGCGCCTTCCAGTACCGCCGCAGACAAGTGGCCCACCACCGCAGGCAGAGAAGGCAAGCCGTCCATTTGTGGAATGCTCCGCTTGATCGCTCTCCATACGGTCTCTGCACCAACAAGACCCAGCGCTCTGGCACGTGAAAGTTCTCCTTCGTCAAACGTGCCGTTCTTTGCATGCCAATTCGTCCAGACTAGTCTCGCACCGGGGATCGCAGGTGATTCTTGGGACTCGCCGGTCTCAGTGGTGAACAGGTAGGCGAAACAGCCAGAAGCTGCTGCCTGTGTGGGACTCCGCTTCAGAAGGATCAAGCACGAGAGTGGAGGTGGCTTCTTCGGAAGCAGGGTGGAGCGACGCGACAGCAGCAGCGCAAACGACCCCCGTCATGGGTATGGATCCTCCATTTAAAAGGGCTAGCGAAGCAGCGTTGATGGATGCGGCGACCAACGATGGGGAGAAGCGATCGGTGAGAGAAGGTGTCAGAGATTGGATCACGAGCTGGATGAGCGTCCTCGGGTTACGTGATAGGATGATGGACGGCGCGAGCAGACCCCTCAACGACGCGGCCGAGGGCTTTGGATTCCGTGCCAGGAAGCGACGACAGTGGTCTGACGTTGACCTCGATTGTAGCCCTCGACGGCTGCTCCGCGGCAAGCCGGACCTCGACAGGACCCGAAACTGAAGCGAGGGCTTCCATCTCGCCTTGACAAACATAAGAATCAGATGCAGTGCAGGAGGCGGCGTACATAGGAACGTACCAAATCCAAAACGCGCTGACCCATCCACCCTTGCGAGCTTCTCGTAAACGATACCCAGAGGCCTTAAGTCTTCGTTCCCCCGACCATCAGCTCGCGAGACAGCCATCTTGACAGTGCAACGTCGAGTGGTCTGAACAAATGTTCCGTCACGCTTACGTGACCGCGTGACACACGACTTTCGCCCTTTGCAACCTGCAACGGACTTGCAACCGCGTGTTGAAATCCGAGGCCCAACCTCTCTCAAAACCCTCACTATAATCTCCTCCAGCACCCGGATTCCTACAGTAACGGTGCCACGAAGAGCCAATAGGCGAAGGCGATCTGACAGCGCGCGTCCCAGTTACGCGACCAAGAGTTTGTCTGACATAACGTGGTGAGTGCCAGTGAGGCAGCCAAAAGAACAATTTACTTACTGGTACTAGCGTGGGCCAGCCTCGCTGTGGCCTTCGAATCGCAACGACAGGCAGCTATATGCTGGTCTGGCAGACTTTCTCGAGTGTATGCTCCCACTGCAATTTCCCACCCGAGTCAGCTCGCGTGTAAAGTTGGACAGAAGGATATGAGAGCGCTTCGGTGCTCCTCCCTTTTTGGGCCCATTCATGAGCCATTTATCTATGGCACCTCCGCGGGATGTGAACGAGGTCATTGTGCGTCGCCATATCTGTCTGCTCTATTGTCCAGCTGTCCTATTGTCTTCAGCCACCCCCTCGAGACGAGTTTGAAATCCCATCGAGAACAGGATATGAGACACACGTATATGCCGGTTTGTCTCACCTACTTTCCTTTTCGGGGCACCGACGCCTGATGGGGATTTCCTAACACGCATTATCCTTTGTCTTCCAACTTGGGCCCGCAGGCGCTGCTGACTCGACTGACTGGAGCATGTTCGAAGTTAAAAGGATCCTGGTTTTTAGGGCCACCAATTTACAGACCCAGCATACTCTTCCCTAGCGTCGTGCGTGCTCGCGAAACAAAACGTGTCCTCTTCTCTTGGCGCCTGCAAAACCGACACGCGAATTTCCGACCTTGTCTCGCGCTTAGACCTTGGGTATGTTCGATTGTCCCTTTCTCTGCGAGCTGCCACTGGATCCGCACCCCTACCTTCGATTTGTGTCTGCCTTAGGCTATACCACCCCTCGCTGCGCCCTCCGTCTCGATACCTCTGCCTATGGTATTAGCCGCGGCATTTTCCTATCTGCTGATAACGTTCCGTTATTGTTATCCACCTGGTTCTCATGTCACGAGCAAGACTTCCCATGTGCGACGGTCTCCTACCTAGCTTCCGTGTTCTTAGGTTATGTGTCATTTTGGTTTCTCATCTCCACTCTTTCTCCCATCTGTCAACTCTATCACAATACCCCCATCTCTCGTAATCGTTGGCTTTTTTCGTCCTCTGTATCCACATGGTCTTTTTGTCAATTCCCTACAGCATCGTTCTTCGGCATCGGGACCTTGATGTTCTCCATCCCCATCGTCGGTCTTGGCCGAAACCCCAACGCAGTAAGGCAATTATTTTGTGCTTCTAAATAATTGTCCCCAATCTCATGGGTAGTCCTCGGCGTTCCCATCTCCCTTCACTTACGCGGTTCCTGTTCGTCTGATGGGCTCCGTGTATTTTTCTAAAGTACCCCAAACCTTAGATCATTCCATGAACGCTGAGCCACCAGACGGTATTTATTAATTCGCTTAGGCCCTGGAAGCAGGGTTGCCTGTATCCGGTGCCTCAACGTCGCAGTGAACCGAACAGTGGTACCTCCGGGGCGTCATTTCCACCTTGCCTCGTGCCCATCAGGATATGGACAAGACAGTACGCCGCTCGTACGATGCGTGTGATGGACCCTCGATTTTTTCTTTGCCCGTAGCTCGGGCCGGACTCACCCGTCCCCCGTCTTCTATCTCCATTTCCGCAGCTCTGGGATACGCGGGCTCCCACGTGCGACCCGATTTGCCGTAAACCCCCGCGTCAGCTGATCGGCGTTATCAATACCATCGCCGGCGGTCGCAAATTAGACCCGGGCGTCCATCAGATGTTTCCGCAACATCACGGCACCATTCCTTGTCATTAATACCACACGGCAAGTTATATACAAATAAATTGAATTTCGTCAAAGTGCAATCGTGTACAAGGAAAGAAGGCGGGATTGTGCGATAAATGATACAGTGCGCTATCCAATAATAGGGCCAAGATACAACAAATATACAAGAGAGAGAACGCCATTATTGCTACATGCATCGTGGGTGGTGGGGTGGGGGATCCAACAACAACAACAGCACAAGATCGGAGAGCAAGCCGTGGTCAGAAACTGAAACTCTGAGCGGACGCGAACATGTCCGTGAAGTCTATAGCGGCTACCTCTGCGGGGTGCTTGTGACTGAAAAACTGGAATGGCGCCGAGAACCCTTTCGAAGTGGGGTAGGGACTCTGCTGCTCGAGTTGGTGGAGATCCGACAGGTGTGTCAAAGGGTCACCGCCCCCGAGTCCTGCTCCAGGTCTTTGATTGCAGTCAAACCCGATGTCGCCACAAGAATCCAGCTGGGCCATAATGTTGTTGTATGGATCGTACGCTGAGGTAGGCGGCGCCGGCACCGCTTCTACGGGAGAGAATTGACCTCCTGGATAGTTTATCGGCGTACAGGGTGAACTCGGGAACGGCGAGGGCGACCACGCTTCGTCCAGGAAGGACATGTCGAGGGGCGGTGGGAAGGACACTGGGGTCCCCGCGTGGAACGCACCGTACGAGTCATTGTCGGGCGCGGGGCTGAGAGGGTCGATGGAATCATCGATGCATGGAACCGGCGCTTCATGAAAAACGAATGTGTTGAAATCCTAAAAGAGAGGAAAGTCGGCAACCGGGCACGCAAAATCGCAGTCGGGAACACTTACAAGAGAAGGTGCTTGTTTGCTAACAAACGCGTCGTCTATATGGGAAACGGGAGGGAGGACAAGAGGGGGCATGTCGCTCCAGACATCCGACAACGTATCGGTACTCTCGGCGATGTTCGCAAAGGGCGAGGAGCCGAAGACAGAAGAGCAAGGGGGGGAGGACCAAGACGAGAATGGGGAACATGCGGGTAGATCCTCCACAGCGCTCGACGGGTGAGACATGTCGGGCTGGGAACTGGTCGCTCTGAGACGGCGGGAGGACAGCATGGGATCTGGACGCAGGAACGCAGGCGCGGACGGGTCAGTGTCTGGCGCGGGCTCGGACACGGAACGGCGGAAGGAGCGCGCGGTGATGGGGGTGTCGAAGCGCGTGACGATGACCGGTACGTGGTTCTTGTCGAACTCCTGGACGGCTGCCTGCAGATCCGCGCCTTTCTTGCCCTCGACGAGGAGCTGCGCGATCTTGGCGCAGCGCTTCATGTCCTTGGGGCCGACCTCGCGCACCTTGCGCTTCTCCGCCGCGGCGCCGCCCTTGCTCCGCACGTGCGAGGGGCGGAACGCATAGTCCGGGAACTTGCGCTTGTGCTCCGCCTGCGCGAGCTTCGCCTTGCTGTGCCAGAACTGGCGCTCCTCGTGCGGCATGTTCTGCCAGGTGAGTCCTATGATCTTCGACAGCGTGCTGTGGTTCGTCTCGACCTCCGTGGAGACGTGCCGGCTCTTGATGAAGGACGAGCGGAAGAGGATGAAGGCGTTCGGGGGTCGCGGGATGTGGTCCTCCGCCTTCTTCTTCCCGTGTCCTGGCTTGCGCGGCACAGTGCCATCTAGGGTCGAAGGGAAGAGAGAGGCTGTGGTCTCTGTGCTATCAACGAAGGACTCCTCCGTGAATGTGCCCGGAGTGACGGCAGGGGCAAAGGCGATCTGCTGCGAAGCAGTGGCGGACTCTATAGTGTCCGTCCAGGTGAGCTGGACTCCTGCACCGAGATTAGCCTGTGATGCGGCGATGAGGGGGAGGACGGCTCGCTCACCATCTGTGTCCTCCTTCTCCTTCTTAAGGGATCGCGTTCGCTCAGCAGGCATGTTCACAGAAGTATCAGCAGAGAGGGGAAGGTATCGCGAAAGAGGGATAACAGGGATGTCTTATTTCGGGGGGTACGGAATACTCATGCACAAGAAGTCCATAGCAGCGCTGAACGCTTTATATCATAGATAGCCCCCGAAGCTCAACGAACTAGACACGCGCTTGCTGTAATATTTCAGGGGTATTACCACATACGGATTATAAGATTTAAATTTCATTTATTTTCGCTTAACTTTTCCCGCCTCGGCGCCCTTCACTCCGACCTCTATTTCCTTATTGGGTTACCCCCTGCCGGCCGCTTCCCTGTCCACGCATTCCGGACCCCGTGCGAGTTCACCTCGACACCCTGATTTTCCGGAAAAGCTGGTGCTAGCGGTGTCTTCACATCGACCCTACATCTTCACATCTCAGCTGGCAAATGCAGAAGCTATGTTGCGCAACCGCCTCTACGTCTTACAACAGTTAGACGCAAGGTTAGACGTTTGATTAACGAGCTCGGGCCTCAGGCCCCAGCGAGAATGCCTGTTCCTATGCACCACAAGCCTTTCCTTGGTGTGTGTTGTATTCCTTGTTTCTTTCAAGTCGTCTCGCACACGGTCTGACACTAGCACAGATCTGGCGTTAGTGGCAATCCTGTTTACCCCATCAAGATTGCGACATCACTAGTAGCCTCCCGGCGCGCGCCACGCCATCAGGAGGGAACGAGATATCACTCTCACGTCAGCCAGCATTGTGCTCTCGTCTCCAGGGTGGGGGATTCCCGACCTTCTGGGGTGTCATTTTGGGAAGTCGTCCTACGACACCCTTGAACGATTATTATTTTTTCTTCCCCCGGACTCATCTGACCGCTTACTCCGAGGTTTGCGGGCGGCCTCATTACGGGCGGCGGGGGCCAGTGTCTGGGCTTCGAACTCTAAACGACTACAGTAAGGTTCGCAGATTCCGGTTTCCAGTTGGGGGTGGTGGCGTCTTGTTCTTGACCGCATCTTAGAAATAACCTATTGGTTTGTAATACAGTGTTATCCACTCGACAAGTCCCTGGAGCCTTTACAATTGAGACTAAGGCTGATCGTTCGCCACGCTCTCGTTTCGACTTTGGCCGTCCTCATACTGCATGTAGATTCGTGAATACGACGCCTCTTTTGAACGTTTGGAGTATTTCCTTACGCTACACGACATACAAAGTCGCACCTTGCGGAAATAAGACACGAGGCAGAGATTTTGTAATGACGGAATAACCCATTCAGTCATACAAGATCTCGATGCCTCCATACATAAATTTCCAACTTCCCGATGAAATGCTCCCGGGGTAAGCCACGTAATTGAAATTATTACGTAATCTTACGCATGACCAAGTTCAACTCATCGTTGAACTCTCTGACATTGAACTCTCTGAATCCCATCGTCAACTGAAACTACTGCTTGCCTGTCTTGGTGGACACCACATGCATACTCGCTCGTGGCGTTCCATGTCCCTGGAAGCTATATACGTGTCCTCACACAACGCGCGCAAGTTATGAGTTTGGACTCAGGCGAATTTTTTTCTTGGCTTATCGTTGCCCCGATTTCTGCTCGAACCGACTTTCCTTTTCCCACCATCTTGTTCCGTACGCCGCCGCCCACTCCCTCCTGTGACTTTGCGCCTCACTCGATAAAACAGTTTTTCCGTGAGGGACCAGGAGAAATAAACCATAACGACACATTAAATTGGCCCCATTAGCGAAAAACAAATGCCGTCAGGCTTTGTGTTCCCATAACCCGATCGAGCAAAAGTCGGCGCAAAGTCTGCATAAGCGACGATCAAATTGCCTGGTGATGGCGGTGTAAGTACTTACCGCACTCAATGTGTTTACCCAGCCGACAGGTCCAGGTGTGGCCCCCGAGAGCAAGCGGGGACTAAGATATTGCATTCTTGATTGAAGAAAGCACCCTACTACGAACGAATAGAGCTATATTTACATTCTACACTAGGACGGCAGCTAAAGAACAAGGTCTCCTGCACAAATCTTGCCAACGCCTGGGAACGAGCCAGGGCGCGGTAATTCCGGCACTTTTCTAAACGGCATGGGAAGCTCTCAAGTGGGACTGCAGAACGCGGCGGAGCATCTGGACAAAAAAAGGCGAAAAACAAAAAGGAACGTCCGGGGTTCCCTCAAACTTAAATGCTTCTGGCCACCCACGCTCCCAGCGAAAATCCAAACGAAAAAAAGAGTCGCCCCACGAAGTCGCCGTCGCGCCCCGGATGTAAAAGTAAGTTACAGTTTCGCGCTGTGAGCCCAATGAATGAAATCAAGGGGCTCGGGAGGGCGCGGGGGTTGCTGGAGGCGCTGAGAAGGGGGTCGCGCGCGGGGGGGGGACATGGGCGTTCTTGCCAGGAATCCCTTGTTCTTTTCCCTGCGCACGTGAGTTTCGAAGAACGGCGGCGAACGCGCTTCTGCCCCACAGACGCGTGCTCGTGCGCGCTCAACGCCGACAGTCATCCCATCGGCGCATGGCGAGGCACTGTAAGTTGCGGTTGTGGGCCGCCGGCGCACGAGACGATCACGGTTGGCCCGAAGGACAAGAGAGCCTGAGGTGATTCCATAGCTGCTAGTGGCGCCCCTGAGTTGTCGCTTCGCCTTGCGGTCCCGAAGATGACAGACACCCCAGCATCAGCATTACAGTACCGTTATTATTTATTTAATTTTTATTTAATATATATGTATATTTCCCTCGCTGATTGTTGTGGAGTGAATTTCGGGGCATTCCTGGCGCCGGAGGGAAAGGAGGCACCGAGAGTTGCCTCTCGCCCCGGAATTAGTCCTGGAACGGACAGGGCTCGGTCCAAGATACACAGTGACACAACTGTCGTGTTGCGAGGATACCTTGTCAGTTCGAGACCACGGACGTACGGACGGCGACACGTTCGCTTACGCTAAGAAAGAATGGAGCCAGATACTCAGGTCTGGGCATTTGGATGATGTGATGTCGAGACGAGCGCATTGTCCCTGGGCGTAATTTTCCACTAGATAAATGGGTGTGCTCCTTGGGAGTATCTCTCTGTCGAGCGCCGTGTGGCGGACAGCGATCGGACATATCGATGTCAGCAGCCTTTCATGGACTATTATTAGGGCGGCTAGGAACAGTGAACATGATAAAGGGGGTTCTGGGTCGTGAAGGGCAAGTGGAACCGATGTGACAGCCGTTAATAGGACATCTCTGTTAAATGGCTCAGTGACACTTGACGCCAGACTAAAAATGAAAGAGAGAAAACAAACACCCTGGGATTCTAGCCCTTCGAAACAAGCAAGGCGTCTCTGCCGTTGACCGCTCGCGATGATACTCACCATGCCTTACTGTAGTGGAGCCGATGTGACCAGCGAGACTTCACATTTGGAAGGTCGAGGGAATCACAAGGATCACAGCACCACCCGTGTGTGGTTAGCACCGACCATCGCGTCGCCTTGTTTTTCTTGGTATCAGCCATTTCTGAATGGTTGCATGCAGATAGTGATGGTCGTTCGAGATACAGTAGTGCTACCGCCCATCGTGAAAGGGAAAATCGAGATCGAAAGTAATAACGCCCGAACGGACGTAGCGCACCGTTACGCAAGCCGTTACGATTACGACGAGGGAAACCCCCGATTCCAAGATCGACAAGACACAGATGTGGACGATGACTGATTGTTCAGTGGACGTCTTTCCAGTCTCTCAACTCACCGAGGAGGGGAAGGGGGGGGCATGCGGAATCTGATTTCCGAGGATGTCACGACACACGGTCCGGTCCGATGTGTGTGGAAGCGTGAAAGAACATGAAAATGAAAAACAAAAAAAAACACTTCATTCACCTGGTGAAATTTACGGGTCCAGTGTCGGGACAAAAGGCGGCCTAAAAGCCCGTGCAATGTAATTTGGTGCCGCAATTTAGAGCTACGAAAATATTTGTGACTTGGGGCGAACGGATGGAAAAATCACCCGAGAGGGGGCATGCCATAGTACCCCCCCTCCCGACGCTCCTCCTCCCCCACGAGCTCAAGTCAAGGCTGCGAGGCCCACATACACGGAAACGGAAGTATCTCCAGACAGCTGATCGTTCCGGGTCCACTTCTGGCTGCGAGTCGGGTACGCGTCGATTTTCTCTACGATTAGCGGAGGAAAAATGAGCGGGGAGGGGCAAGCATAGGCAGCGCGGAGGGGGCTAGTCCGGGGCGTTATAAGCTGGGACGGGGGTCCTGCACGAGGTTGCAGCACCCCCTACACCCCCCCTTGATCGACGAGGTGAGCGGCCATGAGGCCCAAGCAATGGCACTGCCACTTGCCTCCTCGAGGCGTGTCAGACCCGGATGCAGGGCAGGTTCCCCGGACAGACGATGGCCTTCGTCGGAGGACAGCCAGTTGTCCAAGACATCTTCTGAAGTCCAGAGGGCGGCTACAAGTCATAGATCCTTAGCTTGCGCAGGGAAAAGCGACGGCGGCACCGTCTCTGGGGGCGGTGAGTGAGAGTCGCCTGTCATGCGGTAGGACACTACTGAGTAGGCATGCTCGTCACACGCCCTGCTGCGGACACGCTGGAGCAAAAGCCCAGTGGAGCGTGAGGCCGGACGGGTTGACACACATGGTCACAGAAATTGCAATTGCGGAATTATCTCAGTGCCTGGTTCTGCGACTTCTTCCCGGAACACAAAATCCCGTCCTGAAAATCGAAAGTGGGGGGGCGCAAAACTTTACGCTCACCATCAGAAATAAATAATTTTTTTCAACAAAACATGACGGAGGAGAATATGATAGGACCCGAATTGCCCAATAGGATTTCTGTCGAGTCCCGGAGTCCAGCATCCTTTCGAATTTGTGATGTCCGCGGTTGACGAGCCTACTCGTGTTCTGTGCTGCGGTCGAACGACGTCCCTTCCACCTTCCAGAACAGAACGGGCGTGCTTGACAATAAGCAAGAAGCGCACGTGGGTCGTGCGTGGCAAAGTACCGTGGGCACTGCGTCACAAATTTCGGCGAAGTCGGCCACGAGGCGACAGCACATGTAATTGGGAAGCAAAGGATTCGTCATTTGTTTCCCCCAACCGCCCTGATAACGCGCTGAACGCAGCAAAACACTGATTAGCGTATTTCCGTGGGCGATCTCATCAAGGTGTTCTTCTTCTCCACTTCCTCTAGAGAATAATGTGGATCGAAGCGGTAATAGTAAACCCTATGATCATGGGTCTGCGATGCAGCGATAGGAAATTTGTGTGAGAAAAGTCTCCTTTAGAGGGACCAGGTGACACGAGTACCGTCAACTCAAAATCCTACCGGGAGATATTTGGGAAAAATGGCCGAATAGCACCGGAAGAGGACAGAAGTAACCGGGTGCGACAGTCGCAACAGGCGTGGCCGTCGAGTAACCCCAATCAGTCCATCACGTGATGGGCTATGTCGGTATGTGCCAGTGCACAAATGCTCACAATACAGTACCGCAACTACCGAGAAGAATACCGATCAGCAGGATCTTATCTACATTGGGGTCCAAAGCTCTGAGTCCCACCTGCCCATCTGGTAAAATCGGCAAGATCTACCACTGCGCGTATAGAAATCGTTGTACTGTCGTTTTCGAGGGGGGCTCGCAGAGTCGCCAATCTTCTATCTTCGTGACGCCTCGCCCGGCCCCCGCGACTTGCGATGCCGTGGTTATTCAGTGTTATCATGAGAACGTCGCCGACGCCCCGTCGAAACCATACCAAACAGAAATAAAACAAAAAACAAAAACAAAGGACTCTAGCATCGGCCGCCGAGTACAGTATCCCTGACCACTAGGACCGCACTAACGGAGGGAGGGTTGTCACCCCAAAACCTCCGTCCGTCCGTTGCTGTGCTCGCAGCGGTGTTCTTGCGCCGCAACATCTATGCGCTGAACAAAGCACTTGTTGCGCACCTGCTAGGCGAGTTCCACAGAATGGAAGCCGGACGTCTCACACTCAGTCAATGATGATGGCAGGGGAATGCGACTATTGTGATAGTGGCGACGCGGATCCGTCTTCTAACCATTCAATTCTTCAGGGTTGGTTATGCGTGATTGTTGCGTGATGCATGCAGTTTGGCGATGCCAAGGGTCGGCTCTGCCGTCAGGGGACACATAAACCACTGTGCTAGCGCAATTGAATGGGTGTTGAATGGATGTGAGTGTGGCGCTGTCCAACTAGCACGCGCGCCAGTCCAAGCGAACGAGTCTTAACGATGCCCGTTATGGCAATGGGCCTGTGAGAATCAGATTATTGACAATCACTCGGCTGGCAGCTCCTTCCGGAGTATGATAGCCATGCGGCAGGTCAAGTTTGCTGAAAGTACAAGAGGCCATCGGGCGGTGCCTTGCCTAATACCGCACTCATTGACCAGATATACTTTTCCGATTTTCACGATCGAACGTCGTTCTTTGTTGACATCGTAACATGGGGCGCATTTCCAAAAGGCTCCCTCCAAAAGAACAAGGATGGCCACAAAGGTGCACGCGTGGCGGGCATTTGATGACTCGACTTGGTCCCTTGCCCTGCGCCATCCAGAGCCGCGTAGGCTAATGCCGTACGTCATCTTGCGACTTGTGGATGCCCCCGACTCTAGCTCCGATTCCTTTCTGGGATTCCTTATGCGCCGCGACCCGCAAGCATGAATTACCAAGCTAAGCGCCAGGAACACACAGGTGCTTTTCTTTGCACTTTCCTCATCTTCTCTCACCCTTGTCGTAAATGTATTGCGGGGGGCAACTGAGGAGGCTTCTGGAAATGATATGGTAGCTCAGCTCATTCACGGGATATCCAGTTTTACCCCTGCATTGTGCCATCGTGGTCATGATTATTTCAGGTCCCCCGGATTTAATACAGAAATGACATTGCGTATCGCACTGATGAACCGATTGTTGCAGGACTAAAAGCAGAACAAAACGTCTGATTATACCGAAATAGGACAGCGACACGTACAGAGAAAGGGCAAAAAAAAGGAGACAGAGTTTCTACGAGTCGTCAACGTCCATCGTGCTGCTATCAGACGCAGCGGGACTTCCGTGTACGCCGCTCAAGGGCTGCGTTGAGCTCAGCGGCGATGGGCCATGCTGCCCAGACACGGGGCGCGCGGGTGTCTGCGGGCCTGCAGGTGGCTGGGGCTGGGGACCCTTACGCTGCGAGCGCGCCGAGGGATTGAAATGCCCACACTTTGGGCAAACGTACTCTGGCATCGCACGTCAACGTGAGGGGAAACAAAAAAGGGACGAGGGTATCACGTACGCGCGTCCTCCCACATGTCCTCCTTCACGAGTCCGTTGTGCGCGAAACATTTTTGGCAGATGAGGGCATAGCGCGACGCCGCGACGCTCACGGGCTGCTCGTCGTCCCCGAGAAGCACGTCGGCGAGCTTGTCGTACCACTGCTTGCGCGGAGGCGGGAGAGGCTGCTGTGGGGTCTCTGCACGTGACGTGCGAGTGCGTGTGAGAGGCAAAGATCCGTGAAAGAGAGTGCATTGGGGACGTACGTGCAACGAGCTGGCTCTGTAGACCTGGCGAGATCGGCGTGCGGAGGTTCGCAGGTGTGTTGGGGGGCACGGCTGGTGCTGCGCGCTGTGGGGTCGAAGGGGGTTGCTGCGGCTGGACACGAACAACCGGGCCATTTTTCGGCCAAGCGGGGGGCATTCTGTTGGACGGGCCATCTTCGTACCGCTCGAGGAGGTCACGCGTCTCATAATAGTTGGTCTTTTTCTTGATCTCTTCGACCTTATTGCGCCGCGTAAGCTTCAATGCCGCGAGGCTCTTCTCTGAGAAAAAATGAATAAAACGTGGACGGGGTCAAAGTGAACACGAGGCTTAGGCGTGGCCATGGCTGCAGGGGGTTGACTTACCTTCGGCGTTCCCTTTGCGGTTGTACCATAATTGAACGATTCGGCGAGTGAAAAGAATTCTAGAAGCCAATGTTTTGGTCATGTGAGCAGGAGGGGCAGATGACGTACATTATGGGCCCGACGATAGCTGGGAAGGCTTTGATGGCTTTATCCACAGGGCTGTTGACTCTGTGCTTGCTCGCCTGCGGAAGTAGCTGTGCATACCACAGGCCGAGATAGGCACCCCATCCGGCAATGGTATACAAAGTAACAAGTAGAGTGGCGCGTCGCTCGCGGAGGCGGATCTCACCCAGCCGCGTTTCACGCTTCTGGATGTCAAGAGCGAGCGCAGCCAGAATCTGACCAAAGTCTTCGGGTTCCCTCTGCAGATACATTCTAGACTTCATCTGCGTGAATTAGAAGAGACAGCCACGCACCTTTTTGAACCAAGAAAGGAGGCCCATGGTTGATGAATGATGAACAGCGAGCTGAGCCGAGCTGTTACACGTTAAGCAAGTGGAGCGTGTACACCACGTGATTAGTGAGTCCTACCATCGGCCCGGTCCGGACCGTGTATACAGTAAGTCGCGTTCTGGCGGGCGAGGTCGATCGAGGAGGTCGAGGTTGCTGTGACGCATACGCGGATGTCGACAAGAACCGAATGTTCAAAAATGCTGGATACTCCGTTAGACGTCCTCGCTCATCTCTCCCTATACTTCTCAAGCGACACGCAGCAACCACCCTTCCGATAGACGGACCCAGGCGCAAACAGCTTCTTGACAACCAGTCCCCTGTAGAAAAAAGGAGCAGAAAAGGGAAAAATAAGGACGATCCTAGTAAGTCTAAGCACACTTGTAATCTCGGAGCAATCATTGACTTTCTGCTGGCAAAGTCAAACGCAACGAAGTCGGCGTGCAACTCCTGTCGCCTCGTTTGCACCGTCAGATATTCAAAGATGTCTCTTTCCCTCCCCCTGAACCCCGCTTTGTCCATATCGCTCAAGAGCACCTCGAGATGCATGGTCTCGACCCCAAAAAAGGTTCCGTGCTCCCCGATATAGCCTTCACTCTACCCCCTCTTCAAGGGTACAACATCGACGAACACTTTCACCGTATCGGACTACGCGCGGCTCTTCCGTGGTCTGACCTCGCTGTGGATCTGGTAAAAGCCCAACTCCCTCCCGCCCCTGATCATTGGGACATCCAAGCCGGGTGGACCAAGTACCACTACCGCCCTGACGGCTCGAGTTACAGCGAGCATGTAGAATATCCCCACTACGATGGAAAGCCCGAACAAATGCTTGTCTTCGACGTCGAGACAATGCCCGAATATCATCCCTACGCCGTCATTGCCTGCGCAGCAACCCCCAACGGCTGGTATGCCTGGATATCTCCCTGGCTCCTCGACCAGAATGCCGATCCCGACCAACTCATCCCCTTCGGTGACCCGAACGTGGCGCGTCTCATCGTCGGACATAACGTCTCGTATGACCGCGCCCGCATACGCGAGGAGTACAGCCTGGCTGGCAGCCGCACGCGGTTCCTCGACACGATGTCGCTACACGTCGCTGTCAAAGGCATATCGTCCCACCAGCGCCCCGCGTGGATGAAGCACCGCAAGTCTAAAGACCAGGCGCGCGAGCGAGTCGAGGAGGCCGAGGAGGCCGTCGTCGCACTGCTGCAGGAGACCTCGTCGCGCCAGGCAGCGGAGCCGGACGGCACGAAACGGGAGGAGCTGCACGCCATGCGCTCTGCGATGGAGGAGAGCCTGCTGCCCGCCGGCGTGCAGGGAGAAGACGCGCACGAGGAAGCGGAGAACAAGAGTTGGGAGGACATAACGTCTGCCAACTCCCTCGCGGACGTCGCGCGCCTACATTGCGGCATCGACATGGAAAAGGCGGTCCGCAATGACTTTATGGCGTGCTCACCGCAGGAGATCCGTGACGGCTTACAGGACTATCTCAACTACTGTGCGAACGACGTGTCCGTCACCCACCGCGTGTACGCCAAGGTCCTCCCCGAATTTCTCGAGTCATGCCCTACCCCGGTGTCCTTCTCCGGCATACTAACGATGGGTTCGAGCTTCCTTCCGGTGAACCAGGAGTGGGAGAGTTACTTGGAGAACGCCGAGCGTACGTATCGGAACTTGGATGAAGGCGTGAAGAAGCGGCTCGTCGACCTCGCGGTGGAGGCCAAGGGTATGATGGAAGACGAAGGCTGGAAGGATGACGTCTGGCTGCGGCAGTTGGACTGGACCCCAAAGGTTGCCGGAAAGTCGAGGGGTATTGGTGTCTCGGAAGCTGTGGGTTTCTTTCCTACTCACTGTCGAGGCGCGCTGACGATGACCTAGGTCGCTGCTGCCAACGACGATGTGTTGGTCCCTGCATGGTATAGCGAGCTCCTGTCCCTTGGCCCCTTCAACTCAAAAATTATCCATCGCACCCTCCCTCTTCTCTTCAAACTCTCTTTCGATGGGCGTTGTCCTCAGTACTCTACGTCGGACAAATGGCACATTATCATCGATGGCCAAATTGTTCGTCCGCCTGTGCCTGGAAAGTCAAAGGTCCTCAGCCTTCTTGGAAAATCGAATGGCCTCACCATGCTCCAATCTGGAAAAATGATGGCTGACGAACACAAGTTAGCTCTCGCTGTCGCCAGTGGAGACCATTCAGAGAAGGTGTCCAAACGGATTCTCCTACTCGCCAAAGACCTCTCAATGTCCGCTGCAGCCTCGAATGATTCTTGGCTGAAGCAGCTCGACTGGACGCCAGTGCAGCACATGCCAACGGACTCGTCAGAGCAAAAGGCTTCTAAGCCACCTAAGCCACCTAAAGTCATGTGGCCCAAGTGGTACTGGGACCTTTCCAGGCCGAGGAAGGATTTCCCACCCGGAACTGTTGACCTCACGCCCCGCACGCGCATTGCGCCACTTTTGCTTCGATTGTCCTGGCAGGATTGGCCCCTTTTTCACTCCCGCGAACATGGATGGACGTTCCGCGTATCCCCCGGTGTCGCATTCAAGACGCGCCAGGCGCCACTCACCTTCCATCACCCAACTGACGAGGTGCTGCAGGCGCTTGTACTGCACGACGGCTTCGTGTTCTACAAGTTACCTCACAAGGATGGGGAATCAGCTAACGTCGGCAGCCCGCTAGCCAAGACGTTCATTAAGTATGCGCAGGACGGGACGCTCACGAGTCCCGGGGATGAGGCGCGCAGCGCATTGGACATGAACGCGCAATGCAGCTACTGGATCAGCGCTCGTGACCGCGTACTGAAGCAGATGGTCGTGTGGCAACGCGCGGGGCTTGATATGGGTCTGGGCGTCGGCACAGCGCCGGGCAGCAAGGCAGGCATCATCATCCCGCAAGTGATCACGATGGGCACGGTGACGCGGCGCGCGATCGAGCGCACGTGGCTGACGGCGAGCAACGCGAAGGAGAACCGTGTCGGCTCGGAGCTCAAGGCAATGGTACGCGCACCACCAGGGTACGCCATCGTCGGCGCAGATGTCGACTCGGAGGAGCTCTGGATCTCGAGCGCGATGGGCGACGCGCAGTTCGGGCTGCACGGCGCGACCGCACTTGGGTGGATGACACTCGAGGGCACCAAGGCCTCAGGCACGGACCTGCACTCCAAGACGGCGAGCATACTCGGGCTCTCGCGCGACCAGGCCAAGGTGTTCAACTACTCGCGCATCTATGGCGCGGGCATGCGCCATGCGGTGCAGCTGCTGCTCCAGGCGAACACCGACATGCTACCCGAGCAAGCGCAGAGACTCGCGGAGCAGCTGTACGCGTCGACCAAAGGCAAAAACACGCATCGGCCGGACGTGTTCGGACGCAAGTTCTGGTTCGGCGGCACGGAGAGCTTCGTGTTCAACAAGCTCGAGGAGATCGCGCTCTCGGAGCACCCGACGACGCCCGCGCTCGGCTGCGGCATCACGCACGCGCTCTCCAAAAAGTACCTCCCCGCCGCGTTCGGCACGGACTACATGACCTCGCGCATCAACTGGGTCGTGCAGTCTTCCGGCGTGGACTACCTGCATTTGCTGATCGTCGCAATGGAGCACCTGATCCAGACGTACGCCATCGACGCGCGGTACCTGCTCTCCGTGCACGACGAGCTGCGCTACCTCGTCGCGGAGCGCGACCGCTACCGCGCGGCCCTCGCGCTGCAGGTCGCGAACCTGTGGACGCGCTGCCTCTTCGCGTTCCGCCTCGGCATGGACGACCTCCCGCAGGGCGTCGCGTTCTTCTCCGCCGTCGACCTCGACCACGTCCTCCGCAAGGAGACGGACATGCCCTGCGTCACGCCCTCGCAGCCCGAGCCCATCCCGCCCGGCGAGTCCCTCGGCATCGAGCAGATCCTCGCGCTCACGCACGGCGGCTCGCTGTGGGCGGACGGCCGCGCGATGGACGAGGAGCCTGCTGCTCGCACGTGGGACCCGCTACGGGGCTACGAGCCCCCGGACTGCATGCGCCATCGCGCGGACAACGCGGCGTGGCTCCGTGCGCAGGCGACCAACTCGTTTGCGGAGGTGAAGTACCTCGCGCAGGAGGCGTCCGGCGTCAGGTTTGAGGGCGACATCGGCCGTGGTGGTGGTGCTGCACGTGCACGGGGACGGCGGCGTAGTGCTGGGGAAGTACCGGAGCCGGAGGCAGTGACAGAAAGAAAGAACGAGTGGGCAGAGGTCCTGCAGCACGAGATGAGGCGGTTGAGGCTGATACGCTGAGGTCCGAGGGTTTACCTGTTTCGTCTTCGATTGGGTTTCCGAGTACAGTATCATCAAATAGTCATACGATGCCACATAGTAGTAGTAATTTATTGGACACATTCTGACTCTTGAAACTCTTTCGAGCATTGGCTGCAGCAGCACACTGGTTCCATGGATGCGCTGCGTGATCAACTTCGGTAGTTCCGGGAGCGAACAGCTCGGGAAGAACGCCGAACACTGCCTTCAGGTTCAGGACTCCCACCCCACCACGATACCGCCTGACCCCGATGTGCCTCCTCGGACCCCACGACTTGCCTCACGAAGCGCCGTTTGTGCACCTCGCAAGCCCAAACAACCCATTGTCCTTTGCCCGACGCGCTTCGGACATGTTCGCTACCGTCGCTGGCCGAGACTGGGCTAGATTCCCCTGGTGCCACATCTTACGATCGCAAACGTCGGCTACGGGATCGGCATCAAAAAATCACAGAGAAGCAGGGGTACGAAGGCGCGAATTTCCAAATTGGGATACTCGTCGGTGGGAAAAAATATCGCTAAGCGCGCCTCGTGCCGTATTTGGGCATATCCCGAGGTCGGGCGGCTTCCCACCATCAAACTGCGACCCCACTGTGAGACGCGCCCCCTTGTTGGTCGCCACCAACCCTCCGCCCTTCCGCCCTCCGCCCTTCCCACCTGCTGCGCCGCGTCGGTGGTCCATAAATAGGTTGTTGCGCTTTGTGTTCGACAATCAACATGGGCGGGACCGCTATATAAAACCTACGAGACGTCGGGGAGTCACTTCTCATTGCGCCGCCCCCGACATTCTTCCCGCCCCACATCCGTCTCCTCTACCTTTTTGACTCACCTTGACTCGACTCGCCATGCCTTCTTCTCGTTCTTCGAAGCAACATACGCCCTCCTACGTGTCTAGTCCCGCATGGTCGATGAACACGCTCACCGGGACCTCCGCCTCGGGCGCCAGCGGCAGTGGCGGCGTACCACTTCCCGTAACCCCGGTCCTAAACCCTGTGGGTCTGCCCTCCCCGCCTGGGTCTGCCAGCAGGCCGACGCAGTCCGGGTATATATATGCGTCGCAGTTCCCCACGACACCAGGCGCGCCACACATGAACACTGTCCCGCTACCCGGATCCCAACGTGCGCACCCCTCCCTCCCTCCCTCCTCCCGCTTTGCTGACGATATGTTTTTTTTATCACCAGATACGCTGCCCACGCCCCCCGTGAGCCCCGAGCGTTCCAGGTACGCTGCTGTATTGAGTGAGCTGCTGGTCTACACCGGCCACCGGCCGGCCAAATTGAACTATAATGCTGTGCAACCCCCGTCTGCGGCGTGCCTCCACCCGTCCTGCAACCCGCACATGCTGAACGACCCGGCCGTCTCAACACGCGCGCCGTGCCTCGTCCTTGAGATCCCAGGCGTCTCTGGCGGCGCGTTCTACGCCTCGTCCGCCGGCGGTCACCACGCCGTGAGTGTGCGCGAAGTCCTCTACGCCCTCCACGCGAAGCTGTCTGAGCGCGCCGGCCAAACCGACTTCAACCAGCTGCCAAGCGACAGTCACCGGCGCGCGGCCTCTGCGAGCTTCAACAGGCGCAACGCAGTTGCGCCCGACCCGGCTGGCCTGCGCCGCTCTGATCTCCTCGGCGGACGTACAACATTTGCCGGGCTCCAGCGTGCCGCAAACGGTGCAGATGTCTGGCTCGTACACTTCATCTGAAGCACTTCCCGGCTTACCCCCCTCAAGCAACGCAACAAGAGATAGAAAAGATCGTGCCAGTAAAGACTTTTGAAGTGAGAATAACTTAAGATGTAGAACCTTCGACAACGCACGGACATTGGTTTTTGGTTGCGTGCACACCGACTCAACGGACTCGCCTCAGGACGGGGTTGCCGGCTGCCCCACAAAATAAATGTATTACGGACAATTGGACTCTTCGTGTATTCCTATCACTGTATCACTTATCTTCTCCCCACTCTGCCTTTCGATCTCCCCTCTCGCTTTTTATTGCCCCTCAGTCTCCATACCACCTCTATTTGTGTCTCCCACTCTACGCGTTACCCGTATGGTGGCGTTGGTGTGTATCAATAGTCGATGGTCAATACGAATGTTGAAAACAACCTCATGACAATTTAGATGCAGGCGCGGGGAAATAAAAATATTTCCCATTAGCCGACTCGAACGACTGACCTCGTCATAGACAATGTGACGTTGATCACGTTACTAGTGACGCGCTCTACCAACTGAGCTAAACGGGACATACTTAACTTTTCACAATCGGAGTCATCTTGCTGTGTCATATTCAACATCTGGAGTCGGCCGCCACCTCTAAGTACTGGTACGATGACGTGCAACTCAGTTACCTCTCCCTCTGATCTGGTCATCTCAGTTTACCAGCTTTCCCAAAGGTGTCTTCGCCATCACACTCAATACTCGCACGTTTGTCGTTTGTCGCGTTGGCGGCCACGTCGACGTGCGGACCGTTTCTGCACAGTCGACGCTTGACGAAGAACCAGCGCAGGCCGAAGAGAGCAGCGCAAGCGCCGATGAAGCCGACGAGTCCAAGAAGTACGTCGACCCCAACTGATAGTTTGCCACTTTTTACACCCGTGACCGGCGCCAAAGCTGGCGTGTTGCCCTCAGTCGACGACAATTGCTGGTGCGACAGACGGTCATTGTTGAACTCTTGTAATGCCTGAGTGGCATTGGTTAAGCTCAAGAGACCAAGCCGTGGGTTTAACTCTTTGCTACCGTTACGATTAGGCGGAAACTGGCCGCGAGCGTTGGGAATGTCATATGCCATAACGGTGTAAACATTCCTTAGAAAAGCAGCCCCCAGGATAATATCGACGTCGGTAAAGGTATCTGGCTGGCCACCAGCGGTTTGGACGAGGCCGACACAGGTGGATGAGGACGGATCGGACTGCGACTCCGTTGTGACGTCTAGAGGATGAAGTGGTATCTCGGGTTGGCCATCAAGCGTTATGGTCATGTTGAGCGGTGTCGTGCACGGTACGTAGTCTATTGCTCTGTCAGCAGATAGCCCCAGCGACAGGGCGATAGTAGAAAGATCTCACACTGGCCATCCGACGCAGGTCCGATGCCGAGTGCGCCATATATTCCTTTCACTATATTACCGGGGGCGAGTATGAATGGTACACCGGAGTCCAGCACCGCAACGGGGAATGCGTTGCCCGATCTTGAATGGCCAAGTTCGACCGGTAGCGTAGTGCCGTTGGCGTATACGGTGATCGCACGAACTTCTGCTCCCCAGAAAAGGATGCCTTGATGTTCTGATACCGGGGTTGAGTACTGAATCTTACTTGGATCGGGAACGAGCTCTGAGGGATGCCGCCCAATGCCCAGCAGTGATGGGACGGCACCGGACCCAGGTCGTGAAAGAGAGAGCGAGAGGAACCGAGACGCCGGAGCGGAATCGACTGGGGTGATTCCAAAGAGATTGGAGCTAAATGGAGCACCATCGCGGATATGGTGCGCGATGATAGAGTTGAGAGGGAGTGCGAGACCAAGGATGCCGTCGAATTCGTACTCAAGCGGCTCCATATCCACGGTTGTCGCAGCAGCTAGAACAAAGGAGCGCACGTCAATAAGAGGAGGAGGATAATGGTCGAGACACGCACCAAGAGCCTGATTGCTGAGGTTGTACCCTCCAACCTGCAATTGATCCCAATACACGGGACCAGATACATCACCGGCAGGGTATGTAATGCTAAAGTTATAACCTGTCGTGATACCAGAAACCGATGGGTCGTACTGGCGCCCCTTGCTACCGGAGCATGCAGCCGACGAGCAAGATGTTGATGCAATCCACTGAGAGAAGGCCAGTAAGCACAAAGGGAACGGTTTATAAAGTAAATGCCAACAAGGTCTGAGGAGCCCGTGTCTACTTGGAGGGAAAAGTTCTGGTTGCTATCGCTGACTTGGACAGCAACGGTATAGATGCTAAGACCGAGTCAGACAATAAACCAACAGGGACGGGGAGGAAACGCTGCAAACGACACACGCTCAGGCACGCAAGCGACGATGGCAGAGTGATAGGGATATCAACAGCCGTCAGCCGGAATCACGGCAGGTAAACTTCAACGCGACACGCCCGTGCCAAACGCAACATCGTAAGCGCCTCAGCTGTGCGCGAGAGCGCCCGCGGAGAAAGCTGATCTGGGCATGCGTGTATCTGGGTTGTGGCGAAGAATGTGGACGAAGGAAAGAGGGAAAGGTTTGGGGGGAAGGGGAGGATGGACGACGAGTGGGAGGGTGGGCTGCCGTAAGGGACATGACAGGGAAATCAGATACATGCTCCTCAACCGCTAGGGTCGAGCGTTTACTGCCGGTGCGCAGCTCCTTGCAAGAGCGCAGGAATGCAGAGAGAAAAGAAGACTCACGCTTCGTACATGCCTGCACCGACCATGTTCAGAGGGAGGACGACGCCGGCGGGACCACCGGTGCCATCGTCCCTCGGCTCTTCACTGTGCAACGCCTTCCCTTTCCACTGGTTCATCCTTCTCGGTGATATACGTGACATCCAGGAGATGGATTGTGAAGAGGCGTAATGACGGGACTATGAGAAGGAAGAAAGCTGACGCAGCGGTGACAGGGAGTGAGACCTGTGTCTCAGACAATTTAAAGTGCAGGGAGAAAGGAGAACCGAGGAAAGGAGGATGGGAAGGACGAGTCTTAGTCTTAGTCGCGTGAATTCGAAACCCCGCCCAGGGCACCCGCGTGACATTCGTCTCAGACAATTTAAACGGGGAGAAATGAGAACCGAGGAAAGGAGGGACGGGAGGGACGAGTCTCTTCGCGAGGAAACCAGATTATACTCAAAAAGGCAATGGATCCAGGCACAGATGCTCTAAATAATGGTGTCAAAAAGGGAGAAAAATAAGAAGTAGAAGTTAGGCTGCGTGAGTGAGTGATATCCGCCCGTACAATGTGTAGGGGAGGGAGAGTGGGTCCGTGGGATGGTGGAGACATGATTTTGGCCGTGGAACCGTGGGGAACCGATCTGATCGACCGACCTATCCAGCCGCATATGGATCGCCAGTACAGTAGTCCCAGAGAATCGAAAGACCCTATAGAGATTAAGTGCAGAGTGATGGGAGTCTGAAGTAGAGACTATATTTCCTATCGATTATCTAATTGACTGCTTTGACGATTGGCCTCGCTTCCGACTCATCATGCATCATCGCTTAGTCTCGCTCAGGCTCAGCTAACCTTGCAGCTAACAGTTTACATCATGACTACCCGTGCCACGAGGTTTCACAGCAACTGGCCGGCCTCCCACAAGAAACCGATTTGCTCTTGTGTGCACGGCGTGCACTCTGAAGATCTGAAGCCCCGCTCTTAAATGTGGGCATGACTCATATTTCTTTTTTGGACCTCTTGTCTGTTGTGTAGGCAGCTTGCTCTCCCTCGCTGATTCCTCACTTGTCTTCACCATCTTCCCCCAAACCGACGTGCCAGGCGTGGTGCTGCTATCCCATGACGAGCGCGAACAATCGCTGCCGAGGTTAGCGTACACATTGAGACACTGGCACATGGCGTGTATTGGGGTCCCTCTCCTTTCTGTGACGGTCACGGGTCGTAGGGCCAAGAGTAGGGCGTACAAATGACGCTCCGCTGATCGCTGGCGTATCTCCTTCTGGGACTGAGACTACCTGTGGAGAATGGACGAAAGCTCTGGACTACCTCCCCCTTCCATTGCCTCACCCTCACTGTAGTCGAAAATTCAGATGGACCGTTATTTATAGTCTTATCAGTGGACTTCTGTATTCAAGTGTAGGTATGCCAAGCAAGGATATGGGGGATAGGTTGTAGTGTGGATCGGCCACGAGACGAGCAGCAATGATGATGAAAGGAGCAAACAGACTCCAGGCGCTTGTTAAGAAAAACGGGATAATGTACGTCAGGGAAAAACTAGTCTCATTCAAACAAAGGAACCAAGGAATGATATTTATCCAATAAAACACTAACTGCGAGACCGAAAGTGTGTTGGACTGAGCCGAATGTTTGCGCTTGCCTTCACAGTTGCCTTGAAGATAAAGTAACAGCGACGCCCTGCTGGGCTATCTCGTGATCATAAGGGTTTGCACGTGACAAAAAATCACGTGAGTACTACTACTGACCTGACTTATTATCCGTAGAGAAGGCCCATCAATGCTACGCATTTTGCTCGCCATGATCGCCCGATAGAGTCGTCTGATGGCCAATTTTTCATTTCTTCCCTTATACCCTCCCGGGCGAGCTGGAAAGGAGTTTTGCACTCTAAGTTCTCCGCATTTAGATGTGCACCATATTTGAGGAGAATCCAAGTCCCATCGAGCGACACAAGGCGCGATGCTAGGTGTAAAGGGGTTTCGTGGTCCTGATCTCGTGCGTTCACGTCCGCGCCGCGCTCTATTAATAGCTGTGCGACACCAAAACGATCTTTGTCAGGGTGACCCTTGGCTCTCCACACTCGGTGCAACGGGGTCAAGCCTTGGTTTCCCTCTGTGTTGACATTCGCGCCATGGTCGAGAAGGATCCGCACGAACTTGAGTTCTACAAAGTAAGATGCAGGATGTAATGGGGTTTGGTGGTACTTGTCTCGTGCATTCACGTCCGCGCCACGCTCTATCAATAGCTGTGCAACTCCGAAACGATCCGCGTCAGGGCGATCTCCGGCCCACAACACTCGGTGCAACGGGGTTCGGCCCTGGTAGTCCGCCGCGTTGACACTGGCATTAGCACCATGCTCGAGGAGTATCCGTGCCAACCTGACTTCAGGAAGGTGACATGCCAAGTGTAACGGGGTTTCGTGGCCCTTGTCTCGTGCGTTCACGTCCGCACCACGCTCGAGTAATAGCTGTGTAATGCCGAAACGATCTTCTTTTTTCTTGGATACAAACCCGAAACGATCTGCGCCAGAGTAATCGCCGGGTTCCAACAGCTGGTGCAATGGGGTCCGGGACTGGTTGTCTTCCGCCTTGACATATGCGCCATGGTTAAGGAGCACCCGTACGACCTCGGGATCCCGCATGAGCGATGCATTGTGTAACGCGGTTGCGTCTTTCCCGTCCCGGGAATCCACCTCCGCGCCATGCTTCAATAATAGTTGAACGAGATCGAGGCAACTGCCAGTGTCTTCGCTCCTCGGAAACGCGCGCTTCGACACCAGGTGCAAAGGAGTCTCGCCAACAACGTTCCGGGGATTAACATCCACTCTATGTTGAAGTAGCATCTGAGCTACCTCAAAATACCCCCGAGCTGCCGCCAGATGTAGTGGAGTCAAGAAGTCTTTCTGCCGGGCATTTACATCTGCGCCATGTTCGAGGAGAAACCGCACTGCGCCGACTGCCACATCGTCAGACCATTCAATTGCTCGGTGCAGTGGAGTGTCTGCAAACCGCCCTTGAACTTCAACGTCCGCGCCGTGCTCAAATAGGAGTTCTGCGACCCGGATATGTCCTCTGTGCAGTGCTACGACCAGCGGATAGTCGTGCGCACCGCCAGCATTATTTAGGAGCTGTGGGTGTTTCTTGACAAAGTATTCGGTGAGGTCGTAAAATCCATAAAGCGCGGAGTAATATAAGGGTTTTGAATAATTGGCGTTCCGTGCCGGTGAGTAACGACGTAATAGCCCGTCTATATCATATATCTTGAGCCACACTTCAAACTTCGTCGAGTCAAAGAGTGTCTTCATTGGAAGCATAACGCGCGACAATACGCTCCCGACTTGTGTGTGAGAAACCCAGTATCTGGCAGCATACTCTGCCAGAGGAATCTTCATAGCGTTCTTTCTGCTGCAGCCATCATCTAAACGGAGTAAAACGCCAAGGGATGCCTGGGCAAGGGTCGTGTGCGCATCGTCGGGGAGAATGTGATAACACGAGATATTTTCGCTCGAGGTGGAAAGACGGCCCGACGTAAGGAATTCCAGGACTGAAAAATGCGAAAATTGGACGACTCGCGAACCGTCGCTGTCGGTTATGGTAATCAAGCCCGGACAGGTGGAGAGCAATTCCCGTTCTTGGGCATTCGACCGCCGATATATCGGAACTTCACCCTCTGACGCATCAGGATCGGAAAAGAGGATCTCCGCAAGTTCGTCAACACGAAGGGGTCGAATGGCCACAGCCAGGCATTGGAGCAAGCGTTGGGCATGACTTCGGTTCGCTTCATGAATTCCCTTCAGGATGCGCTCGTAGGTCTCGTCCAGGGTTTTGGGTAGATTGTTTAGAAAGTGCCGAACCCTCGATGGGAGACAAAGCCTCAGCATTTCCAGTTGACAGAACACCCATCGGAACCTATATGAAAAACATTGAGAAAAAGTATCTGCGATAGTATGGCAACACCTTACATGCCATCAGCTTTCTCAGATAGCGTCTCAATGACCAGCTCCTTGTCATCATCCGGCCAGCTATTATCATTAGCAATAAAATTGACCTCAGAGCTGATATATTTAGCGATATCTTCCATGTGTTCGGTTTGGTCGTGAAGGGAGACGCGGTGAGATGTCAAACGCTCAAGACGGTTGCGGATGTCTACCTCCGGCCTACTAGAGATGCATATATGTAGATTCGGGAGGCGGAGATTAACAAGGTTGTTTATAAGGCCGAGAACGCGTTCTCGGGGAGATCGCACGCCAGTGGTGTTGGGAGATTCATCAATGGCGTCCACGATGACGTAAATTGGCTGTTGGGTCATAGCCGAAAGCATGTTCGTTAGACAGTTGATCATGACTTCGTCGCTGGGTTGTTGCGTGCCATTCCCATATGCTGAATAAACACGGGAAATTATATTGCAACAAGGAATCGAGTGCGCAGCAAACTGGACGAGCAGGGAAGGCAAAAGGTTGTGGCGATGCTTCTTATTGTTATCTCTGAAATCAAAATAGAAATACGCCACAGAGGCTCTTCTGCCCTCGCACAGTGATATGATACGCTGGATGATCGCGGAGCTGGTCAAGAATATTAAGCTTCCATGTAAGGAGATATCATAGAAATGGCGAACCAGAGGATGCTCTTCCCCGAACCAGCTATAAATGACGGGAGCCGTGAGGGACAAGTAAACGACAGGTTTCCAGGAACGTACGTTTGCCATGGATCCATAACAGGGAACCCGTGGAACGCCATTCCTGAAAGATACGGCCTTCTAAAAACCAAGTAGCCGTTTCCTCGTGGAGGTCACGTAACCCGATGTTGTAATTCGTCGACGGGTCAGGCGGAGATAGCCACCCTTTGAGCTTCGGTAGCACCTCCCCCCCTATAGTCATGTGTGAGCTCCCACGAGGTATCACGACGATGTCAAGACGGTACGAACAATCGCGGGCGGACATTTTGGCCACGATCTCCTTAACTATCGCTTTTATTTCCTTCGTGTCTAATCAAAAGATGTTCAAGATACATGGTGTAGCTAGATGAAAGAGTTACACACCGTCCTTGAGAAGGTTGGTATCTCTTGACACTTGTGCGATACCTGTCAGAAGCTCCCGCTGTTCCAATTCACCAAACCTTAGTAAAGCATCCTCGAGGTCGTTCATTCCCGCCACCTTCTTAAGAAATATTTCTAGTCGAACCTAAATGAGGAGCAGCTTATCACAGAAAGGTGGACCGACTTGTTCGACCCTCCTTTATCCCTTTTGTCGCAATAGCAAGTATCGACAGAACTTCGGCTATAATCTTTGAGAGCTCGTCCGTCACCGCAGGACTTGGTGGGACATCGGTATAGATCTTAAGGCGTCCAAAGAAGCTTTCGATTCTGCCGAAGAGTTTGACAAGCATATCGCGGTTTGCCACAGTGCTCTTAGCCGCCTAGCGGAGATCAAGTTCCCAATCCACGCAGAGAATTAGGCAAGGAAACTCACTACGAGGAGAATGCCGATTCCAGAAAAGATGATTTTGGTAGGGGGGAATACCTGAAGTTAACGGGAAAAGAGTCAAAAACAGGTAACGAGGCAGCCTGGTTCTGTAACTTACCGAGCCAGCGCCCTCGCCAAGGGTGGCAGAGAGCGCATTGAGGATATTCACAGTTGGGTTAAGCCACTTGGTGAGTCGCCCATCGCTACTCCGAAGTTGATTCAACTCGTTGGCTTTCTCTTCAAGTATGGTGAGGATAGCTTCGGGAGAATCACAGCCTTTTATCTCAGCAGCGAGTGGGTGAGAAGTCAGGTCTTTGCCGGTCTTCTTCTCATACTCTTTCAGGGCCTTTTCGAAGATTGGTTGAAAACTTGATGAAGAAGATACCTGAATTATGGACGACATTGTGCCGATTGCGAGGAGGTAGACAACGTATGGGTAGAATCAGGCAGAACCATGACCAGGAACACATTTCCTAGCCTGGGAATGTGGGCATTGCCTCATGTACAGTATATGACGAATCAATCGATCGCCCGTTGCCCTCATGCTAACTTACGGGGACATCGATAGACGGCGGCGTTGGACGTGCGCTGGCAACAAACATGACTTCATCCGCAGTCACTGAATGTAGTGGACGGGAAGTTCAACTTGAAGGTTGCCACGGAGTCACGGATTCGAAAAAGTTTTTCGGAAAAAATATCCTGATTTGGCAGCAGGTCCTCTGAAATTCCTGACACACCAGCCATTCCCTCGTCTCGTCTCCCATCTTCTCGGCCGCCTTGCGTGTGAAGTCGTGGAGGGCGCGGTCCTCCCCTCGCCCCCATTTTCGCTCCCTCATCACCTTCCCCCGGCCTCCAATGGATTACCTTCGCCGACGGATGATCCTCCTCGCCCCGCCCTGCACTCTACCCTTTCATCTCCCCGCCCTGCCTTCCCCAATGCTCCCCCTCCCTTTCCTTCCTCCCTTCACCTGTGTGAGCTATGACACTCTCTGCCATCCTCGTCCTTTCCGTGGTCTCCCTTATTTAGCATGTGGGGGCAGTCCTCCCCGTTGTCACCAGCTTCCCTGCGCTCTTCGCCATTTCCCCACCTGCTCTTCCCTACCCGCCCTGCCGAACCCCTCCTCGCAGTCTCATATTGGCCGGTTCAAACGTTTGTTCGCTACCTGGTAACACAGGAACCAGCCTCGGTCTGCCTCATGCGAAATACTTTGCAATCAGCTCCTAGCTCACTGTCATGGTGGAGCCTGGACGTGATGTGAGCCGTGTGGGGTGTTGTTCCCAATCGTCGTCCGAGTCCGCAAGCCGCGCCAACACGTGCACCGAACTGGCCCGTATACCAGCCAATTCTCTCATCGACATCCCCGTTCTCACCACTTTCCCTCGTCTTCTTAGCCGCGTGTAGAGCTGTGGAGGGCGCCGCCCTCTCCTCGCCTCTGCCCCCACTCCCTTGAGCTGTCCTCAGGACCCTCCCCCGACCTCCAAACGGTTTCTTTCGTCCTCGCGTGCGAGGGATGATCCTGCCCCCTCCTCGCCCTCTTCCCTTTCCCCATCGCGCCCTGCCTACCCCTGGCCCTCATTCCTTCCTTTGCCCGAGTGAGTAAGTCACGACCATACCTGAGCCTCCCTGCCATTCTCGTCCTTCCTTTGGTCTTCCTCTTCATTCTTCCCCGTTGCCACCAGCTTCCCCGCTCTACACCACTTCACCACCCTTCCTGTCCGCCTTGCCGTATCCCTCTTCGCAGTCACATGCGAGGGTCGACCCTTGCTGCCGTCACTTTCGCTCTACCTCCGTCTCCTTTTTTTTTTTTGAATACATTTTTGTGCGCCTGAGGGTAGAGTACCCTATATAGCACTACACAATCAATGTCCTCCGTCTCCTTACCCGCGCTACCGCCTCCCATCATTGTCCCTTTCTCCCCGCCGTCCCAGCCATTTGCACCCCCCGCCGCCAGCCACATGTGAGGTGTAGGTGTCGCCGACCTTTCTACTCACTACTGCCACTTGCTTGCCCACCACCCCGCCGCCGGCCTCCCCTCTACTTGCGCTTGCCACTGCCTTCCTGTGCCACCTACCTATCACTGGTGCCAACGCCTCGCCATACTTGCTATGCCCACCACCACCACCTCGCCTACGCGTGCTGGACAGCCCTCACCGGTTACCGCAGTCTCCTCTGTGACAATGGGAGGCAGGCGGTGCGAGGGAGAGGGAGACGGTCAGAATCTCCCTCACATGTCATGGAAAGGAGAGCACGGGAGGTGCGCAGGCAGGGTGAGCAGACACCACCTGGGCCATCCCTTCTCCTGGATCGTTCACCTTCTCCTCCCACTATCACCTACCTCACCTTCCCCCTCAGCTTGAATGCCGTGGGTCGTGATGGATGCGAGGGCCTTAAAATCATGGCTTCTGGATTCATCCTCATCCTTCCGGCACCTTGGTCTCACCTCAGATAATCCGTTCCACGAGGTTTCATGGCAGCCAAGTTGCACTTTTTTCCTGCTCACCGTCCCCCAAGCTGATGCGTCAGACATGGGAACGGGAATGCGGAGGCGGAAGAGAGGAATCACCACACACGTTAATGTTTCAAGGTGTCCGCTGAAATCGACAACGAATTGTTCGCCGCGCTCGTCGTCGGATGGCAACCCCGTTCTCTTTCGTTCGTTGATAGGGCGGTCCGGTATACAAATAACGCTCCCCCGTCGCCCGCTCTCATCCGTGCAGTACACATTTTCTACCTTTCTCGTAAGCTCTGGACCACTTCTCGTCTCATTGCAATTTGCGTGGATTCTTGTAAATCCTATTAGCAGACTTCGGTACTTTTCGAAGAGATGTATATGCAAGCGTTTGTGTTGAGATTCTTGAGAAAGCCGATATGTGCAGACTAGCCACGAGGTGAGCAGCGAGGGGCAATCTAAGGGCCTGTCTGGCGGCGAAATAGGGAGCGGCGGTGGTCGCATGCGACCTCTTTCGCCAGGGTGGGAGAAGAGGTGTACGATTTGTGCCCGATGCTTTGGTCAAATCAAATAGATAACCTCATGAAATTGTCACGTGTGACTAAGCGTGACCTCTGTGAGCAGGTTCAGTCACTGGCAACACCACTGCCTATGATGAACACGATTGAAGAAGGCTTCTCCGCTCCGACAATGACCTCGCCTGCACTGTGAGTGTATCATCGCAAGCGCGGAGCTTGCGGGCACTTATTTTGTCGCGATCAGGTCCTGAGACCGGGCGTATAACTCCGAGTCAACATCTAAGACCACTTTTATCCGTGCCGCCATTAGTTCAGGATAAAAACTCCTGCAAAAACTACTGAAGTCAGCGCAAACAACAGGTCGCACATTAGAGTAAATATCAGGAAACCTCAATAAATATATGCAACGCACGGGAAAAATACAACAGGTGGAACAGAGACCTGCGCGGTACTTGGCGCAGTACGGCAATTGGATCGACATGGTGAACTGCACATTGTCGCGTCTCACAAGATTCACGAATAATACCGCTGACACTTGCCCTGAGAATGGTAAGTACATGCTAAATCCCAAACTTTGGAGCGAACCTCTAGTCACACATGCCATTAGTCGAGCGGTCCGAGTAGACAATAGCTGCAATCCTTTTGAGTCTAAGGTGACGTGCTCTATCGTGATCACAAGGGTTTATAAATCACATTTACATTGGTTGTGATCTGATAGCGTCCGTATAGAGCAGACCCATCAACGCTACACCTTGTACTCGCTGAGCTCGCCTGATAGAATATTCGAACGGCGGTCGTTCCATCTCTTCCCTCATCCTCTCTCGTGCGAGCTGGAATGGGATCTTTCCCTCTATGTCTTCCACATTCAGATCTGCACCATTCTTGAGAAGAATCCAAGCCAGGTCGAGTGACACAAGGCGCGATGCTAGGTGTAAGGGGGCTTCGAGGTAGTTGTCGGGTGTGTTCGCGTCCGCACCGTGCTCCAATAATAGCTGCGCAACACCAAAACGATCTTCGTCAGAGTTATACCTGTCTCCCAACACTCGGTACAATGGCGTCCGGCCCCGCTTGTCCTTTGCATTGACTTCCGCGCCATAGTCGACGAGCATCCGCACGAACCTGAGTTCCGGACAGTAAGACGCCAAGTGTAATGGGGTCTCGTGGTCCTCGTCTCGTTCGTTCACGTCCGCACCAAGCTCTACTAATAGTTGTGCAACTTCCAAACGACCTTTGTCGGAGTAACTCTCGGATTGCGACACTCGGTGAAACGGGGTCTGGCCCCGCTTGTCCTTTGCGTTGACATCCGCACCGTGGTCGATGAGCATCCGCACGGACATGAGTTCCGGAAAGTAAGATGCCCAATGTAACGGGGTTCCGTGGTGCTGGTCTCGTGCGTTCACGTCCGCACCACGCTCTACGAATAGCTGTGCAACGCCGAATTTATCTTTGTCAGAGTAACCCTTGGCTTCCAACATTCGGTGCAATGGGGTTCGGCCAAAGTTGTCCTCCGTGTTGACATTCGCGCCATGGTCGAGGAGCATTCGCATGAGTTCAGGAATGTAAGACACCAAATTCTTGTCACCCAGCACTCGGTGCAATGGGGTCCGGCCAAAGTTTTCCTCCGTGTTGACATCCGCGCCATGGTCGAGGAGCATTCGCATGAGTTCAGGAATGCAGGACGCCAAACAGTTACGCAACACTAGGTGCAATGGCGTCGAGAGGTGCTCCCGCTGGGGATTTACATCCGCGCCATGTGTAAGCAGAAACCGCACCGCGCCGACTACCAAGTCGTGGTGCCATCGACATACAATGTGCAGTGGAGTCCATTCCGTCCCTCGACCGTCAACGTTCGCGCCGAGCCGAAATAGGAGTTCTGCGGCCCGGATATATCCTCCGTGCAATGCTGCGACCAGGGGATAGTCGTGACTGCCGCCAAAATCGTTCACGTGTTGCGGGTGTTTCTTGGCAAGGTGCTCAACGAGGTCACAAAATCCACAAAGGGCGGAATAGTATAAGGGTTTCGCGGTTTCTCGGGGCGTGTACCAATATGGTTGCCGGTCTATATCATATATCTGGACCCACGCTGCAAAGTATGGCTTGTCCGGGTCAAAGAGTGTCTTCATTCTACCCATCATGTGCGACGATACGCTCCCGGCTTGCACGTGGGAGACCCAGTGTTCAGCAGCATATCCGACTAGAGGAATGGTCTGGATCCCTCTCCCGGCGCCCCGTGTGTCGACGCGACCGTCCAAACGGAGTAGAACGCCAAGGGACCCCTGGGCAAGGGTTGTGTGCGCAACTTTGGGGAGAACGTGATAACACAACATATCTTCACTTGATGCAGAAAGACGATCCGACGTAAGGAATTCTTTCACCGAAAAATGCGAAAATTGGACCACTCGTGAACCGTGTCTGCCAACGATGGTAATCAAGCTCGGACACGCGGAGAGCAACTCTTGTTCTTGATCTTCCGACCACCAATCTGCGTCCAACGTCGGAACTTCTTCCTCAATCGCATCAGCGTCAAAAGTAAGGATCGCGGCAAGCTCGTCAACACGAAGGGGTCGAATGGCCACAGTCAAGCATTGGAGTAAGCGCTGGGCATAAACTTGGTTCGTTTTGTGAATCTCCTTGAGGGCCCGCTCGTAGGTTTCGTCCAAGCTGTCGGGTAGTTCATTTATAAAATGCCGAACCCTCGATCGGAGACAAAGCCTCAGCATCTCCAGCTGACAGTAAACCCATCGGAACCTGGATGACGAATTGTAAGCTGAGGAATCTGGGAGAGAACGACAACACCTTACATGCCGTCAGCTTTCTCAGAGAGTGTCTCGATGACCAGCTCCTTGTCGCCTTCCCGCCATCGTTTGTGATCGGCAAGAACATCGACCTCCCGGCTGATATATTTAGCGATGTCCTCCTTGTGTCCAGCTTGGTCGTGAAGAGAGACGCGGCGAGACGTCAAAGGCTCAAGACGAATGCGGATGTCTACCTCCGGCCGACTCGTGACGCAGATGTGGAGATTCGAGAGGTCGAGATCAAGAAGGCCTTTTACAAGGCTGAGAACCCGGTCACGGGGGGATCGCACGCCAAAAGTATTGGGACATTCATCAAGGGCGTCTAAGATGATGTAAATTGGGTGTTGGGTCGTAGCTGAGAGCATGTCCGTTAGACAATTGATCAAGACATCATCGCTGGGTTGTCGCGTGCCTTTCCCGTGTGCTGAATAAACACGGGACATCATGTCGCAACAAAAAATCGAGTGGGCAGCAAACTGGATGAGCAAGGAAGGCAGGAGGTTGTGGCGGTGTTTCTTGTTCTCGTCTCTAAAATCAAAGTAGAAATATGCCACGGACGCTCTTTCGCCATGGCACAGTGATAAGATACGCTGAATTATCGCAGAGCTGGACAAGAACATTAAGCTGCTGTGTAAGGAGAGATTGTAGAAATAGCGAACCAGAGGATGCTCTTTCCCGAACCGGCTAGTATGAATGGCGGGAGCCGTCAGGGACAAGTAAAGCCAGGTTTCCAGGAACGTACGTTTGCCATGGATCCACAACAAAGAACCGGCCGAATGCCATTCCTGAAAGATATGTCCTTCTAAAAACCAGGTCGCTGTTTCCTCGTGGAGGTCACGTAACCCGATGACGTAATTAGTCGATGGGTCAGGCGGAGATAGCCACCCTTTGAGCTTCTGTAGTACTTCCTCCACTATGACCGTGCGTGAGGTCCTACAAAGTATCGCAACGAGGTCAAGAGGGTACGAACAATCGCGAGCGTCCATTTTGTCCGCGATCTTATTAATCATCGCTTTCGTTTCATCCGCGTCTGACCAAAATATGTTCAAAATGGATTGTGTCGCCAGTGAAAGCGTTACACACCGTCCTTGAGACCACTGGTATCCCTTGAGACCTGGGCGATCATTGTGAGGAGCTCTCCCTGTTCCAACTTTCTAAGCCTTTGTAACGCATCCTCGATATCGTTCATTCCCGCCAGCTTCTTTAAAATCGTTTCTGTTTAAAGTAAAGCGAGACGCAGCTCATCACAGGGGATATTAGACCCACTAGTTCTTCTTTCCTTCACCCCCTTTGTCGCGATGGCAAGAATTGACAGAACTTCGGCCATGATCTTCACAAGTACATCCATCACCGCTTGAGTCGGTGGGACTTCGGTGTAGGTCTTGAGGCGTCGAAAGAAGCTTTCGGTTCTATCAAAGAGTTCGACTAGTACATCGCGGCTTGCCACAGTGCTCTTTGCCGCCTGCCAGAGTTGAGGCTCTCATGACCCGTGCAGAGAACCGGGCAAGAAAACTTACTACGAGGAGAATACCTATTCCAGAAAATATGATTTTGGTAGGGGGGAATACCTGGAAATTACATGGGTGAGACAGACATGTTACAAGCCTGGCTCTGGTGATTTACCGAACCAGCGCTCTCGCCGAGGGTGGCAGAGAGCGCGTTGAGGATATTCACGGTTGGGTTGAGCCACTTGGTGAGTCGGTCATTGCTACTCCGAGATTGATTCAGTTCGTTAGCTTTCCCTTCAAGTACGGCGAGGATAGATTCGGGAGAATCGCAGTCGTTTATCTCAGCAGCGAGTGGGTGGGCAGCCAGGTCATTTCCAGTCTTCTTCTTATACTCTTCGAGGGCCTTTTCGAATATCGATTGAAAGTTTGGAGTAGACGAAGAGGGTACCTGGATATTGGAGGACATTGTGATGATTGCTATGAGCTAGTAGCTTAGACAGGTGTGTACTAGTACTAGTACTATTATGAGAGGAGGAACACGTTTCCCGCCAGGCTGTGAACATGTGCACTGCTTCGTGTATGTGATGATGTCAATAAACGCCCTCAGGCCTCGGTGATATCGAGGCAGTAATAGACGTGCAGAACACACTGGTATGACTTGGATGACATTGTCTGCTGTGAGACAAACTCAGGCTCGTCAGTCGCGACCAGTTTACCAGCCCAAACGCGATCACAGTTTCTACAGACTTTGTAGCCTCCCTCGGCCCATCCATTGCACTTTACCAGTACTGTATCCTATTCGTGATTTTCCCTCCACATCAAGCTGCATCGATGAAGTGGGTGGCCCACTGGCAGCAAGCAACGCGTGCACCCCCTGAAATTCTTGACACGTGGCACACCAGACTCACTGGCTATTGCATATGTTGTCTTCCCTCTCACTAGATCTCACTTGTCCCTCACCGTCTCACCGACGTCCTCGTCCCCTCCCTGGCCTTTCCCTCCACCGCCTTGCGTCTGAAGTCGTGGAGGTGCCGTCCGGCGTCATCACCTCGCCTCCACTTTCGCCCTCTCATCGCCCTCCGCCCTCCCCCGGCCTCCAAAGGATTACGTTCGTCTTCGTACGAGGCATGGTCATCTCGCCTAACCTCGCCTTACCCTCTGCGGGAGGGCCCTTTCCTAGCCCCTCCCCGCCTTCGCCGGCGCCCTCCTGGCCTTCCTTATTCCCTTCGCCCGAGTGAGCGAGCCTACCTGAGCCTCCCTGCCAACCTCGTCACTCCCCTGGTCTCCCTCATTTCACACGTGCGGGGCAGTCCCCGCCCCTGTCGCTAGCTTCCCCGCACTCTTCCCTCCCTCTTTCAGCTTCACCTACCCTGTCGTTCCCTTTCCGCCTTGCCGAACCCCTCATCGCTAGTCACATGTGAGTGAGACTCGCCGCAGTCTCCCTATCCGCACTACCCCCTCCTCCTTACCGATACCTCTCTCTATCCCCATCCCCGCCCTCTGCACCCCCCCCGCCCCCAACCCGGCCTTCCCTCATCTTTTCGGCTGCGTGTTGAACTGTAAATGTCGAGGGCGCCGTCTTCGCCTCGCCCCCACTCTCGCCCTCTCGTTGCTATCGCACCCTGCGATCACACTCTCCTGGCCCCCATTACCTTACTTCATCCACGCGTTCGAGGTATAGTCCTACTTTACCCCGCCCTCCGTTCGCTTCCCCGCCCCGCCCCCTGCCCTTTCCTCGCCTCGCCCTTACTCCATCTTCTCCGTTGCTCTCACACTGTTCCCCCCTTCGCCTGAGCGACTGAGCAGCGACCCTACCTGACTCTCCCCATCTCCTCATTTTGTGCGTGCAAGGCACATTCCTCTCCGCCATCACGCCTCTTCGCCACCTCGCCGCCCTCCCGCTATTCTCTGCCCGCTGCTAGTGCCATCCGCCCAACAGCCTCGTGTTTACCGCTGTGACCGCTCCTCTCACTCTCCATTGTTTCGTTTACCCTGTCCCCGTCTCCTACCCGTGCTCGTCCTCCCCGCCCTCCGCTTTCCCTGCGAACCTCTTGTTGCGGTCTCCCTCACCTGGCCTCCGTCTCTCCTCCTTGCCCCCACCATCGCCACTCTCTGGACCTCTGCTATCGCATGTGAGGTGGGCATCGCTGCCCTGCCTGCCCATCTCGCCGCCTTTCCCCCAATACTCACGCTTGCCACCGCCACCTCTCCCCCGCCGCAGTCCCTCCCCCTGGCACTATCTCCCTGGCGTACCCGCCATATGCCTGCTTTTCCTGCCGCCACCTCGCCTCCACGTGCCAGGCAGTCCCCACCGATCGTCGCAGTCTCCTCTGCCCTGACATTGTCTGTTCACCTTGGTGGCACGCCTTCCAACACCTCCCACGCTCTCCTCGCTGCTGCATGTGAAGGAGATCGTTACTTCCACTGCCTTCTCTCTATCTGTACCATCTTCCTTCCCTCGCTGTCTCCCCGGCCTGCCCGGCCTTTACTTCGCTCCCATCTCTCCGCACCTCCCCTGCCGGCACCGCCTCATACCGCATGCGTGGTGTCCACGTTGCCTGCCCCCTCTTCGCTGCCATGTGAGGGGCAACCGTTCCTCTCCTCTCGCCCTCTTACCACCCTCCTTTCCCCTGCTTCCTGGATTTTCCCATCTCCCTCCTCCTGCTTCCTCCTACCATCTCCCCTCCTTCCTGCCCTCTCGTTTCTCTCGCTGCCCCCTCGCCCCCTGGCACCATCTTCCTCTTCCTCCTGCCCTCACGGTGTCGTTCCCTCCCACTCCTTGCCGTCGCAAGTCAGGACAACTGTCACCTTTGTCCCTCTCCTTGCTAGCATCTCCTCGCCCCGCCGCCGTTTTATTACCCTCCCCTCTCACTGCAATTGCTCCTCTTCCGAATTGTCTCCTCTCACATCTGAGGGGCAACTCTCGCCTCTATCCTCTCCTCCCGGAA
This sequence comes from Lactarius deliciosus, assembly GCA_021525775.1. Classification (NCBI taxonomy): domain Eukaryota; kingdom Fungi; phylum Basidiomycota; class Agaricomycetes; order Russulales; family Russulaceae; genus Lactarius; species Lactarius deliciosus. Next base: position 308,591 of record JAKELK010000047.1, on the reverse strand, counting down.
TCTCCTCACCCCGCCCGACTTCTGCCGAACCTTACCAACCCTCTGGCATCCTCTGCTTGCTAGCACCACTGTTTCTTTACCTGCGCTGCTCTCTCACCCTCTTCGCTCTCTACCCACTCATCCCGCCTCTACCTCCCTTGGTTACCATCTCCCCTGCTCTGGTCCCCTCTCCCCGTCCTACATGCCCGTCAACTTTGGCCGTCGCGGCCATTGTCATCACCACCCTACCTTCTTCTCCTGCACCCTCGGCTTACATCTGGAAAGTGCGGAAGCGAGGGGCCGAAGGCTTTAACGACAATCTTATCATGACTTCCAAGTCCTTATCTTTCTGGCCTTAGTCTCTCCCTCAGTCCGCTCGTGCTCAGTTGGCATCATGATAACATTCCACGGGGTTTCATGGCGACTGACTGGCCTCCCAGACTAGGAACTGATTCGCTCTTCTGTGCCTGAAGCCAGAGCTTAGGCCACACTCGAAATATACTGGGAACTACACCATGATACGCCGTTGGCATGACACTTTTTAGCTTATGTCTATTGTATAGGCCGCTTGCACTTTCGCCGGCTCCTTGCGTGTCTTCCTCCAAACCGATGTGCCAGACTCGGGGCTCCCATATAATGACGATTGCTGTACTTGATGCTGTAAGGCCAGCTTGGGCCTGAAATTGTTCATTTTTGGTCTTTTCGGTCTCGGTCCGGCGTCGCGCGGCCTAGCTGCCATATCGGTCTCGCATTCTCACGGCATTGTACCTCGCCATTGATCTCCTCGTCATCCCCGTCGCTTTCTCTCTCTCGCTGTCTTCTTTCTCGCTCTCTCGTGCATCCATTGTTCATCCTTTCTTCGTGCTCGTCACCCACGGCCTTTCCTCTGAAGTTGTCAAGCCGCTTCGCGCTCGTCGATCACTTCGGTCTCGTCACAATTTGTCTCTGGCAAGGGCGCGACTCCACCTTTTGTTCTATAAATACGGACCCTTTGTAATGCAGTGCGCCCGCTGTCGTCAGTCTCGGCGCCGGCCGTTGAACTCGGCTCCGCCATATCGCACCTTACTCCCTCGATTCCGCGTTTCGATCGTCTTCGTGTGCTTATCGTATTCTACCCTCTCTGTCCCTCTCACCTCACCTCTTCATCCCTCCCTACTTGTCCGAGGTAGCTACGGTTCTGCTTGTATTTTAAACCCCTTACTATGCCTGATCACTCATTCGGACGCGATCACTGAGTCAGACGGTCACGCTTAGTCAGGGTCCCATTTTGGAAGCTTTGGGACTCCGCTCGACCGAAGAGGCAAGACCACTCACGTGCACTTCCCTCCACTTTCGGAAAGTAGCCAGCCACTAAATTGAACCCTGACACGGCGTTGGTCGGCAAGCGTGACACAGAGCCTTTTTTCTAACTTCGCAACACAACAAGATTTTAACAAAAAAAAAGTTCGAGTGAATTAAAGAGTAGTACTAGACATCATGTATTTAATTTTGTGGGGATTGAACCAGAGGTGAGTGAGAAAATTGATGTGTTTGACTCAGTGATCGCGTCCGAATGAGTGATCAGGCATAGTATCTCTTGTTGAATACACAGCGCCCGGTTCCCATCTTGTGTTCCCCCTTTTGTTTCTTGCTGCGTGATCGTCCCGGAGGTCAGGCCCAGTCGCCGGCGCGGGCACTCGAAAGACGTCGCATCTCGTTCTCGTCTCGTCTCGTTTGCCCGACATCAGCAAAACGACATAAAATTAGCCCAACTTATTTTGTCGCTTAAATTCGATTTTTAAGTGACTAAGCCTCAAGTCACATTAAGCGACACTAAGAGACACTAAGCGACTGCGAACTATTTCAATCAAATTTAAGGCCTTTCAGAGCCCGATTCTTACTCTCAAGCCGTCTCAAGCATGCAGCGGAAATTCGTAAGAGTGCTAAGAGCCTAAGACCGTAAGACATCGTAAGTCCGAAGTACAATGCTGCCAACGCCCAACGCCACCTGCGGCATGCTCACCACCGCTCACTCAATTCAGTGTTCCCTCCGGCAAGGTTAAGTCGCCTTCGCAAAGCAGAGTAGTGAACGCAGCGAACATCTCATTATTGTACTCGGAAAATGTAAGGTTTACTACATGGAACAGTGGCCGTGCAATGTATCCTAGCATACTTGGAAAATGGTACTAGATGACGCGATGTGCTTGAACGGCGAAGGCAGCGAACATGTCGGGGTCAACTGGATGCGATGTCGGGAGTCAACTTGATGCGATGTACTTGAATGGCGAAGGTAGCGAACATGTCGGGGGTCAACGACGTGATGTACTAGAAAAGAAGGCAGCAAACGTTGGGAGTCAACTCGATGGTATTCGGAAAACGGTGGGAATACTTACCAGAAACTCGGTCTTCTCGTGTGTTGCCTAAGACGCGAAATCAAAGGCGTGATGGTCGACGAACCGGTTGACATAGAACCCCTTGAAATTGTCCAGTGAGTTATCGTGCGTGATATGATCAGGGATGTATGAGTTCCCGAATATCGGGACTAAGTGGGCCGCGCGAAAGATACAGTCAACATGGATGACTGCAAGGATAGGATCCCCACGGACAAAATCCGGAGTGACCATCCACATTCCCGTGTCTTCGTCTGGTTCCTCAGAGATGCGACTGAACCAGTGAACTAAAACGCAAGGGTAAGTGACACCAAGATACACAAAGGAGAAGAAGCGAATGGCTCGCGCGATCTCCATCCCGCGCATGCCATGAAGCTCGTTGTTGCTGTTGACAAAGATACAGTCATAGCATGGTTTTCCCTTGAGCCACGAAGGTGTCGCCCGAATGACCTCATGTCGCATGCCTTGATCATTGCTTGGGTCACTGGGGGTGTGGAACATTGCGGTTGCACGGTTGAAGACGCGGATACGACCCATATATCTTGGACAAGTGTGATTGGGGTCTTCATGATCCCCATTACCGTCGAGTTGCCCACATAGGAATCGGTTTATGAGGCGTGGAAGGTGGGGCACCTTGAGTTCATCGGTCAGTGAGGCGACGTCAGACGCGTGCCGTCCTCCTTGACTGAAGTCAGTTTGACATCGGTTTGAAACAACGGTACTCACGTGGGGCACTCCCGAGCTTTACATCGCTCTCTTCAGCTCGCAAACGGTTGATAATGGGTTGAGGCTGAGGTTGCATCTCATCGTCGACGCCATTGGGGTGGTTGCTAATCCCACGTTCACCTGGAATGGTTAAAGAGAAGATGTGGGTGACGGTTCAATCATTAATGACACGAGACGTACCTTGGGTCCCAGCACGACCGCCTTGAGCATCTTCATCCAACAGTCCCTTGGCCTCAAAGTTGGCTCGCGCAGCTGCGAGCTTGTCAAGTCGCTGGTTAGTAACAAGCATCTGTAACAATGCGTGGTACCGGTTGGATCGTCGCCAAGGCTCTTTCACAGCCTTAATGTGTTTGGATTCTGTGATTGAAGAGCAGAGGCCATTCGGGGCACCGAACAATCGAATGAGCATCGGATAATGTATCATTGAGTGCTGTCGCGGTAAGGAAATGTCGACGCGAACCCCCGTGGCCTGGAATATCGAACGATAGTCATGGAACCGTTTCAATGCGTCCTCCAACCTCAGTATGGTTTGCTCAGTAATGGTGTCAGAGCGGGCAATGTAACAAAATTCGAGAAACGCGCGAAAACAGCGCACAGCGTCTGAAGGGACATGGCCCTCGATGGCCGGTAGGTAGACCTTCATCAACGCTTTAGAGTCGTCTCCGGTCCACTGCTCGAAGCCACGACCTTGAGGGAATCTACGGAGACGCGAAAAGGGAGGGACGACAGAAATACTAACACGCTGTGTCAGCATATATGAGGGCGATAGTCGAGCACGACGCACCGCTTGTCTATGTCGTCCATGATCTCTTGTGCTCGTGTAGGCCCGTGTTCCGTCACAAGATATTGCTCTACCCACGCAACGAGATGGTCCTTGAATGCACCTTTGATGAGTTGGTGTAAGATATCCGGTGCCAGTAGTTCGTACATGTCCGCTCGCGGAAAGTGGGAAGTAAATGGCTATCGGGGATATATTAACAGCACAAGCGCGGTGTGGAAGACATACCATAGTATCACCTGCAACGCCGTACTGGTCCCACATAATGCCGGGTGTGGTCTCTTCGAATAGAGTGTCGAGATGCTCTCGAGTGCGTAGTGACCCTCCTGCGTCCAAGTTGTCTGGAAAAGCCATGCACCTGTGCACGATGAGTCGTCACTCCATCAGACACATTGAACGACACTTACTTTGCACACCAACCTCGTACAATACACGCCAAAAGGACTTGTTCTTCATAGTCAGCAATGTAGGGCCCCAGACCATACACGACGCGTCGATAGTGGCCATCACCAAACCGAACCAATTCTGGTATCGTCATCGCTGTGTGTAGTGGTTGTAGGATCTTGGCAATCGAACCATGGAACAACTTGCGTTTGAATTGGCGGAACTCGAGTGAAGGAGCATGCTTCTTCTTTGCTATATTAGTGTCAGCCAGAGGACTCGGATGACGGCTTGGTGTATAGACTCACCCGTCGGGATCGACAAGAAGCCGATTACCGCGACTCCTCCCTTGTGTGCTCGGCGCAAATTGTTGCGAACATTACCAATTGACAGGTATAGCGGCCAGTATTCCGTGTGACCTGTGGCCACGGAGACGACTGTTTTGTCGCTGCCGAGAATGACTGGGACGAACGTAGACCCGTGTGTTGATGGGTCCCTTGCGATTTCATCCTATCGTGCAACATAACGATTAGCCCCAAAAAAAGACAAATAAAACTACACACCGCTTGCATCCAAGCCCAGTCACCTGACATAAAATCTCGCCACCGCCGTGTCTGAGTCTTAGGGTCATACTCGCGATACGGCACATAGTCCATGTGGTCTTTAAAGCCAGGGTGAGCGAGCATGCCGTGGATCACCACACGCGGATCACGGTAGCAAATCTGGTATGTTGCGGTCATCCAAGTTGGAATATCGTCAGTCGGCATTTCACCATTGTATTTCAGCGTAAAACTACTCCATGCAATGTCTCCATGTAGTGTCTGATCAATGGTCTTGTACATGTCCCTGTGGTTTTGAAACGGTGGAGACGATACAGATCCGACTAGAGTGGCCGACCATAAGCGCAGAATGGTGTCGATTTGTGAGGCGGACAATTGAATCTGACGGAAGAAAAGGTCGGCTGTTTCAAACTGGACGCGGTCAGTATACGGATACCAGTCGTCCGGTTGATTGGGTTCCCCATGCAGGTGTAAGCCTTCCTCGTCAAAAAGTTGGCCTTGGCATTTAAAAAAAATAATCAGAGACGTGATCAGAGAAGCAAAGAGAAACAGAGAACAAGGCTGACCGTCTAATTCTAAGTGGTAGTCCACTATTGACCCACCACCTAATTCATCTTCGTCGACAACAGGAGTCACTGTGCGGTGACGTGAGGGGGGTTGATCTGGCGGAGGGGACTGTCATGGACGCGTATTATTTTCCTTATTTTTCTGTATTTATACGGATTTATATAAGGGAGATATAAAGGGCCGAAGTACAGAGACTTCGAGTCAGTCACAAGGGTTTGCCACCCATGTGCACGTGATCGTGGGACTTAGGTCCCTTATGCGTATGTTAGTTCTGATTGGTAGATAAGGACGGAAGGTTATGGAAGGTTCTGGAAGGATCTAGAACACGCATTAGTAGTTTACGCTTACTCGCTGTATTAGGTTTTACTCAGCAAAGTGGAGCCGCTCGTAAGCGCTATGACAAGTGCCTCAGTCAGCACAATAGATAGCGCTATTAATAGACACGACGCGTCAGCTCCTGAGTCATGGAGTCTTACTATACACTTAGTAATAGTGTTCAGACTCAGTTCGTACTCAGCCGCAGTAGTGTATATAAGCTTCCCTGTAGCGTCCTGAGTGGAACCAACTTGTCCTCTTGGTTCTCCACTCAGGTGCGCATTTCCCTTGTACTCCTTACTCTTTCATAATCTGAACTTGTCCTCTTGGTTCTCCACTCAGCGTGCCACAGCGTGATTTCTTGCAGTTAGAGCTTTGTGTAAAGGCTCATAAGTTCTGCGCGTTCCGCTGTGACTGTACGTCTAGCGCGTGACTTGTCTCCGCGCTAAGTTGAGTGTGCTCCCTTACAGTTCACAACTCTTTTACACTTGACTTGGCGTAGCGCGGCAGTCGCACCGCTACATTAGGACAAGTTCCTTCTACACTCCTGAGCCCTGTGCTCACCAGCCTTTATTACTATCCCTCTAGGTGGTTGACGACCATCAGTCCTTTGTGTTACCCACCTCACTCTTTGCCTGGGGAAGTCCGTAAGCAGAATCTGTGCATTCGTGGTACAACTCTAGTGTCCGTAAAATCGGCATAGATTGTGCTTGCCTTTATTTGTCGTATCTGGTCACAGTTCGACATCTGGGTACTGGCTGCAGAACTGGTCATCACGCCAGATAAGCTGCAGTTAGACGTTGAGCCAGCCAGGCCTAGCCTGCGACAGCTGTACGCGTACCAACCAGAAAAGTTTGAGAGCGCTTCGGCGTGAGAGGCAGCCAACAGGTCGAGAAGACTGAGGCAGACAGCCTTGTGGCTCTACACATCTCCCTACCCTATTCCTGAGTGTCCCTTTATCGCTGCAGCCTCGCGCAGTGTGAAACAATCACTGTGTATTGGTCTCGCTTGATAGGGCATTCCATTCATCTTCGAGTTAGCGTTTCGCGCTCGTCGTAACACGTCGTCTTAAGTTCCACCTATCCCATTTCCAAACTGCCTCGCGCATTTGCGAACCTTCGTGCCCGCCTTCGTAGTGTCTTCAGGAGGAGACAAGCATCAGTATCACCTATCCCCACCCCCGAAATTCAAGCCTCTGCTTCGGCATCGCTTCACGTACTCCGGGACCACCAGTCTGAAGAAGACCGGGTCCCCTCACCTATCTTTGCTTCACCATCTCCTACCGTATCCGCGGAATCCTTTCACTCCGCGCACTCCTCCTCCCAAGACACAGCCGCCGAGTCAGGCGAAGACGTCCTCGACGAAGACAACGTTGTCATCCGGATCCCTCACTTCCAGTTGGAAGAAGCACCACGTAACCTTGCCGAACAATACGTTCAGGCAATCTACTTTGATCCGGCATACAGCAGACCTCTCCTCGAGCTCTACGGCCTCTACGGCATAGTCGAAGACACCGGGTACACCACCCCACAACTAGTCAGCTTCGCAGCCAACCTAGTCCCTCACCTTCCCTCTCCTCCCCCATCCGAACGTGGCTCCTCGCAAGGGGAAACAAGCGGCTCATCTAGCTCAAGCTCAGTATCCACAAGGAGCTCGCTCGAAGTTCGCCCTTCCTCCCCCAACTAAAGCAGAGAAGGAGTTCATCTCTCGTATCCAAGACTGGGACGAGATCTCGCCAGACGAACAGCTCACTCTATTAGAGGACTTTCGAAAGGCACAAGAAGAGGCTGAGAGAAAAGAGAGACAGAAAAAGCTAGACGAAATGGCTAGCAACCCCGGCAGTTCCACATTACCCCCCACAGTCCCTCCAATCCCTGTTCCCCCACCTACCATCGATGACTGCTTAGCACTCATCAACCAACTGGGCCTCGCCATGGGTCAACTTGCGCAACAGGTCGCCGATCTGACCACGCAAGTAACCATCGGAGCGAGTCGCCCCTCGTCCGGAAAGCAAAAGGAAGTAGTGGCCCGCCCCAAAGCATGGGATGGGAAAGGCGACTCTACAGACGCCCGTCACTTCCTTGCCGCATTCCGTAACTGGGCAGGATCATCTGGAGACGCCATGAATACCTGGCATGCTGCTGATAGCAAATGGTATATCGACGAGCACCGCTGGATCGCGGCAGCTCTCAACTTGATGGAAGGAGACGCGAAAACCTGGGCCCTCCCATTTTTGGAGCAGGCTAATAAAGGAGGAACTCCATTCGGAGGAACCTTTGACGGATTCACCGAACAGTTCAATCGCAGGTTCAGCCCTCTGGACGTCACAGAAACAGCTCGTGAAGAGCTAAAGAAAGTCAGACAAGGAAAGAAGCCAGTCGCCGACTATACGTCGGTATTCGAACAGTACTCAGGGCAGACTGGGTGGTCTGAGGCAGACCTACACACAAGATTTTACGATGGACTCAACGAGGACATCAAAGACGTCTTGTCATGGTCCAACCTCCCCCAGAAAACCTATGACGAATTGAAGAAAGCTGTACAAACCATAGACCTGCGCATACGTCAGCGCAAAAGCGAAAAGAGCGGGAAACCCTCTACATCTCACAACGTACACACCCCGGACCCTAACGCCATGCAAGTAGACGCAACGCGTCAGCAAGGCACTCAGAAGAAAGGGGAAATCTTCAAAACAGTCGCAGAGTACCAGAAATGGATGAAAGGCAAGTGCTACGGTTGCGGATCAACTGAGCACGTCAAGAAGGATGGAAATCACGAGAGAGACGTGTGCAACCACTGTCAAAGGGTTGGACACCGAAGCACCGTCTGTCAAGTAAAGAAAATGGGGAAACCAGCTAAAGCGAAAGCTGCAGCAACTACGGAATCCCCTAGCCCACCTTCATCATCCTCGAATACCGCGGCAACAGCCGCTTCAACAAGTACAACTCCAGCAAAGACGCCACAGGTAGACGTAGCTAAGTTATTGGAGTTAATGAAAAGCCAACAAGAACAGCTGGACGCTATTCGGGCGGCTTTTTAGTTAAGGGGTCGCGTATAGCTGCGACCGGCCCCTCTACAGTAGATGACTCGGCTTCATGTAGTTGTAAAATATGTTTACGTTCTTCTCGCCTCGTTTCGGACTCATCTCCTGTAATTCATACAATTTATTCCTCTACCTGTAAGTTAGATAGTAGTGATGTTTCTCTTTCTGGACTTTCCGAAACCACATCTACATCTGCCTCGGAGATGAACAATATTAGTAGTGTTCCTGTTGCTCCACTTTCTTTCGAAGCAGCGCCGCACGTGATGATTTCTGATGCAGCACTGTCTTCAACTATTATTCCCGAAACAAAAGATAAAAAATCACATTTTCATATTTCTGTGTATTTAAAAGGACGTCATCGTACTGTAAAAGTAGCAGCAATGGTAGACTCCGGAGCAACTTCGTTGTTCTTGGACAAAAAGTACGCTGACCGCCATAAGATGTTGCAGGTTCCTCTGGAGCATCCCATCACCCTATATAACATAGACGGGACACTCAACGAAGCCGGTAGTATCACCCATAAAGTCAGACTTACTCTGCAAGTCGGCCCCAGTGAAGATAGTCACGACTTCTTAGTCACTTCACTAGGCCCAGAGAACGTCATATTGGGACTACCTTGGCTCAGACTACGGAACCCCAACATAGATTGGCAGGAAGGCACAATGCGTCTCAACTCCACCGCTGAAAAAGCGCAACCGGAGCTTGAGATAGAGGTGACGCGCATCATGGCGAACCGTATGGAACGTCGCCGTCTCCTTGCGGAGAAAGTGTTAGACACCGCCCAAGACGAAGTTTTCTGCCTGGCAGGCTTCACATACTCTCAGCAGATAGCAGAGAAAGCCACAGCCGCCAAACCTAAGAAAACCTTCGAAGAAATGGTGCCAAAACACTATAGAGATTTCGCAAAAGTATTCTCTGAGGAGGAATCCCAGAGGCTCCCTGAGCATCAACCGTGGGATCACGCTATAGACTTAGAACCAGATGCAGTCAAGCACTGGAAAGTCAAATCGTACCCCATGTCACCAAACGAGCAGACGGAACTAGATAAGTTCCTGGAAGAGCACATCTCTAAAGGATACCTGGTCCCATCAAAGTCACCGATGGCCTCACCAGTATTCTTTATAAAAAAGAAAGACGGAAAGCTACGTCTAGTGCAGGATTATAGGCGGCTTAATAAAATCACCATTAAAAACCGCTATCCACTTCCGCTCGCTGCCGACATCATCAACCGGTTGAAAGGAGCCGAATACTTCACAAAGTTCGACGTCAGATGGGGCTATCATAATATTCGAATCCGAGCCGGAGACGAATGGAAGGGTGCTATTGTCACCAACCGTGGGTTGTACGAGCCAAAAGTAATGTACTTCGGCATGACAAACAGCCCAGCCACCTTCCAAGCCCTCATGAACGCCGTATTCGCCGATCTCATTGCACAAGGAGAAGTCGCAGTCTACATGGATGACATCCTCATCTACAGCCGAGATTTAGAGCACCACCGTCGCATAGTTCGCGAAGTGCTCAGACGTCTCCAAGACTACGACTTATATCTCAAACCAGAGAAATGTGACTTCGAGAAACGCGAAATGGAGTATTTGGGGATGATTATCCGTCCCGGAGAAGTGCAGATGGACCCTGGCAAGGTCTCTGCAGTAAGGGAGTGGCCCACACCCACAACGCTCAAAGAGGTTAGAGCTTTCGTTGGGTTCGCCAACTTCTATCGAAGGTTCATAAAGGACTTCGCGGCTATCGCCCGACCCTTACATGACCTCACGAAGAAGGATACTCCATGGCATTGGCATTCTGAACAGCAGGAAGCCTTTGATAAGCTAAAGGAGCGTTTCGTACAAGAACCTATCCTAAAGGTGTACGACCCAAACCTCCCTACGCGAGTCGAGACTGATGCTTCAGGATTTGCTACTGGCGGGATACTTACTCAAAAGTACCCAGACGGTCTTTGGCATCCAGTTGCGTATCACTCAGAGTCAATGAGCAAAGAAGAACGCAACTACGAGATCTACGACAGAGAAATGCTCGGCTTAATCCGAGCCTTAGAGGACTGGAGACACTTCCTCGAAGGCATCTCCTTTGAAGCGATCACCGACCATAAAAATATGGAATGGTGGGCAAGCATGAAAGACTTAAATCGCCGGCAGGCACGCTGGGCGTTATATTTAAGTCGCTTCGCCTTTAAGATCACTTATAAGAAAGGAGACTCTATGCAAGCCGATGCACTCAGTCGATTCTCGAAAGACCATGTCAGGGACAATGAGGATAACCGCCAGGTCCAGGTTTTACAACCTAAGCATTTCCTCAATGCCGCCCAAGCACACTTCCGCCCAGAAGTGGATTCCCTAGGCAGCCGCATCAAACTCGCGTCTATTAAAGAAGCCGAAGTTATAGAGGGTCCTAAAAACTTACAAAAGACCGCTCCTAAAGCTCTTACAGACGGAGTTGCGCTGTGGGAAGAAGAAGACGGTTTCGTTTACCATAGAGGAAAGCTCTATGTACCCAACGACCGTGCCCTACGCAGAGACGTGGTAAAGTCATGCCACGATAGCACTACTACAGGACACCCGGGTAAAAACGGAACCATCGAGCTAGTCAGTCGTTACTACTGGTGGCCACGCATGGCAGGCTTCATAAGCTCATATGTAGAAGGATGCGATCGATGCCAACGCTATCGCAAAGATCTGCACCCCAAGGCTATCATCCAGCCGCAAGAAGTACCTGAGGGTCCATGGCAGTTAGTCGGAATCGATCTAATCGGACCACTGCCCATGTCACGAGGAAAGGATATGATCCTTAACATAGTGGATCACTACACAAAACAGATCCATCTATTTCCCGTGACCTCTCAGATTACGGCTGATGGGGTAGCATCCATCTACTTTGAGCAAGTCTTCCCCTTGCACGGGATCCCTCGCAAAGTTATCAGCGATAGGGGACCCCAGTTTGCTGCAAGGAGCATGCGGGCACTTTACAAGCGACTCGGAATAGACGCAGGTCTAACCACAGCCTATCACCCTCAGGCTAATGGACAGGTAGAGCGCAAAAACCAAGAAGTAGAAGTCTACTTGCGCTTGTTCATTAGCAAAAGGCAGGATGATTGGGCAGACCTGCTCCCTACAGCGGAATTCGTAGTCAACAGTAGACTCAACTCAGCCACGGGTCACACACCCTTTGAGCTACTATATGGCTATACGCCTGACTTCACAATTCCCGCTGGTAGGCCAACCGGTATTCCAACGCTCGATAAGCGTCTTCAGCACTTAGTTTCCTCAAGAAAGGATGCAGAGGCAGCTCTACGCCTAAGTAAACGGCGAATGCAGACGGACGTTGAGCAAAGACACAAGCCATACGTCTTCAACGTTGGGGATAAAGTTTGGTTGCAAGCCAAGCAGATAAAAATACACCAGCAGTCGTCAAAACTGGGACCCAAACAGCTGGGCCCATTTGAAGTCACTAAAGTCCTAAGTGACGTCGACTACAAGCTTGCACTCCCCCCTGCATTGCGGATCCATGATGTATTTCATGTAGACCGCCTCTCCCCCTACAAAGGAAACGAAGTTAACGGGCTTTTGCCACCTCCACCTGAACCCGTCACAGTTGAAGGGGAAGAAGAGTACGAAGTCGACCATATAAGAGACAGCAAACTCTTTGGTCGTACTCTTAAATACCTCGTTCGCTGGAAAGGTTACGGTGAAGGCGAGGATACGTGGGAACCTGCTAAAAATCTAGCGCATGCCCCGGATAAAGTACAGGAGTTCCACTCCTCTAACCCGGGCGCACCTAGAAAAATAGCAGCTCTCATTTACGCGTCCTTGCCTTGGCAGCCTTCTCATATGTACACAGAGGCCAACGCGGACGTCGACCCTTAAGGAGGGGGGTGATGTCATGGACGCGTATTATTTTCCTTATTTTTCTGTATTTATACGGATTTATATAAGGGAGATATAAAGGGCCGAAGTACAGAGACTTCGAGTCAGTCACAAGGGTTTGCCACCCATGTGCACGTGATCGTGGGACTTAGGTCCCTTATGCGTATGTTAGTTCTGATTGGTAGATAAGGACGGAAGGTTATGGAAGGTTCTGGAAGGATCTAGAACACGCATTAGTAGTTTACGCTTACTCGCTGTATTAGGTTTTACTCAGCAAAGTGGAGCCGCTCGTAAGCGCTATGACAAGTGCCTCAGTCAGCACAATAGATAGCGCTATTAATAGACACGACGCGTCAGCTCCTGAGTCATGGAGTCTTACTATACACTTAGTAATAGTGTTCAGACTCAGTTCGTACTCAGCCGCAGTAGTGTATATAAGCTTCCCTGTAGCGTCCTGAGTGGAACCAACTTGTCCTCTTGGTTCTCCACTCAGGTGCGCATTTCCCTTGTACTCCTTACTCTTTCATAATCTGAACTTGTCCTCTTGGTTCTCCACTCAGCGTGCCACAGCGTGATTTCTTGCAGTTAGAGCTTTGTGTAAAGGCTCATAAGTTCTGCGCGTTCCGCTGTGACTGTACGTCTAGCGCGTGACTTGTCTCCGCGCTAAGTTGAGTGTGCTCCCTTACAGTTCACAACTCTTTTACACTTGACTTGGCGTAGCGCGGCAGTCGCACCGCTACAGGGACGGTGCAGGCAGTGCAAACGATGGTGAGCGTGGTGTTGATGGTGAGCGTTGTCGTTGTGGATGATGCGAATACCCATGTTTGGAGTGACAGTGCTGGGTTAACCCGGATTTGTTCCTCAAGACCCTCCCACAGCCGGGGTGGGGACAGGGATACATCGAACGGGGCATGTTGTGACTTGCGTTGAGACAATAATTTTGACTTGTGTTTTGACGAGCAACAGAACGGGGGCACGCTAAGATAATTTGCAACGGAACAGGGCTAGTACCTGTACGGAGCCCAAATTTTAGTGCATTTTTGTTGATTTTCACTCAACCGACTCAACCGACTCACGACAGTAAACAACCCCCGTTGCCTTCCTCCTCTTTGGTTCCTTTTCTCTTCTGTTCCCCCTTGCACGTTCCCACCTTGTCTACATGAATCGCCTAAGCACTCGCGCTGCTAACAAGGATAAGCACCCCGGGGTGGTAGATTTGAGCCCAAAGAGACGCACCCATGAACAGAAGAAGGCCGATGATGAAAAGGCCGAGGAAGACAAACAAGCCAGAGAAGAAACTCGCAAAGCGGGGATCCGTAAAGTCGCTGCGGTAGAGGAACGCAACAGGCAAAGACTAAACACTTTGATGGGACCAGGGCCCGGGCCACGATCACAAGCAAGACCGGTATTTGGATCAAACATGGCTGCAACCACCAGAATGGGGACAGGTAAGCGTATACAGATACAGTCAACAAATCAAAGACATACGATGCTAAACCTGAAAACCAGGAGCCGAGAAACCTGGTCTGCCAGTACCAAATGACAAGGTGATTCGAGAGGCGATTCCTGCTGAACAAAGAGTTGGTGGCAACAACGCAGGTGACTATTTGCGTGACACACCCAACTGAGATACTCCTAACACCTTTCACCTAGTGAATACGGGCAGTAACATCGATGGGGAAGAGGAAAAGCAAGGAAAGGTCAAGAAGACGAGGGTCGAGAGAGCCCTGTATCGTCAGGAGGTGGAGGCTGAAAAAACACAAGGTCAATCGGTTGCGGGCAACGAGGACGACGAGTCAGTTCTCGACTTGCCCACGCCACATTATCCCCGAAAGCCGAACACATCAGTTTTTTATTTTTTCTCACCATGCTTCAACTCACTGAGACGACCCTCTTTCACTGGGACTGCGCCTGGGGTTTTTTATCCCACAGTGTCTCCAACGAGAAGGATGGTATATCCGGTCCTCACACTGTGAGGAGGGTCCAATCGTGGATGTCCACGATTCAAGCCCCCGGCCAGCCGCTGCAAACTTGGGAGGGTCCGGGCAGTTCCCAAAGTCGTGTAACGATCGCAAATACCGAGTTCACTACATCCTCAGGACGTCAGACCGAGCCCATGCTTTCCTCCGACGATGGACTCAGGTACCGCATGTCTTCTGAACCAAACGAGGGTGAGTATCGCGATGCCCTGGCCAACCTTCCGAAGCGCAGCGACCGATTCCCATCAATGGTGAGTGATTGCCCCCGCTCCATGTGGTGCATCATTCATGCTTCAAGCCTCCAGGACATCATTGAAGTCATTTCGAATCAGAGAGACTCGCCAGCTTCAATCGGCTCATTCGCTTCAAATAAAGCCACCGAAAATTTGCCTGCGTTCTCATCCGAGTCACTCAACGAAAATCATGACATTGTGAGTTTCGCTGTCTCACACCTCAACTTTGAAACTAACACTCCACAGGATGGCGCTGATGTGGACATGTACCCGCCGCCCTCCCATGGTTACTACGACAACGATGACGATGACAATACTGACCAGGGACGTTACATACTGGCTACTCCAGAAGACGCGCAGCTTGGACTATTGTCTGCGTCGCTCATGTCTACGGACGCCTTGGTAGTACCTCTCACATGCCTGTATTCTCGTGTTGATCCTTTTCTTCTTAGACAGGAGCCGCGGCCCAGACCATCCGCAAGAGAGAGATCACGCAGACAAAGATGGAGAATTGGCCGGCCATGCTTGGTGCACCTCGCGCTGTGAAGAGCGAGTCCAGCGAGAAGATCACGAACAAGGATCTTCCTCCGGACGCACACCCGGCATTCCGCCGCGATGTTGTCCCGACAATCTGGCACTGGGCGGGGGGGAATGTACACGACCCCTTCAACATCGACGAGAGCGAACTAGTCGAGGCACTGGCGGTTATCTGGAGCCATGTATATATTGATGTGCCGTTTGAAATCCCTACGACCGTTAGCCTGGTAAGAATCTCTCGTACTTTTTTATGAAGTACTGACAACACGTTTTAGATCAACCAACGATTTTCCGAGTGGCGCAACAGTTTCACGTCAGCCGCGACCTCGACAATCATTTCTTTATTCTCAAGTGATGATCACTATCTCCAGTACAATGCTCATGTGGCATTTGCAGTGGATATGATGCAGAGCTACCGCTTCCTGTTTTCTGACTCTTTCTCTGATAACGACAAGGTGAGTTTAAGTTTTTGCTTCGCTTCTGTTGATTCATACGCACATTTCTGACATTTTGTAGGAGTGGACGGGCATGTGGCGTGGCCCCCTTTTTTTACAGGTTTTCGCATCACATCTCAACGCAACCACATCTCGCGTTATTGTCACGGAGCTGGATTCGGAAACCCAAGGATACGAGGGGGCCATGGGCCTTGCTGCCGCTGCGGTGAGTGTCGACCCTTTGGGCTTGTGTTCCATCTGCTTAGATCTTTGCAGCTTGAACGCACGCTTACCCTACTCGCAAATGGTGAGATCGACATCAAGCTTGTCATTGAGGACAAGGTGAGCACAGGCATCAAACGCAAGCGCAAGGCAACGAAGACTGCTGTGTGGAAGGTTGAGCAGTGCAACGGCCCACCTCAACCTTTCTCGGACGGACTTTGGGGTGGAGCGACTCGCGAATTTATGTCGCTATTGGGCCAAGTTCCCCGTAACGCAATGGAAACAATCCTTTATGATGCGCGGTTGGTTGCAACAAACCAAAAGGCGAGGACGTCAAAGGCAACAGCGCCATCGGAAAATGAGCAACTGTTCAGTGAACGTGCCGCTCTGGCATTCCGCTAATGGTGAGTCTTCAACATTTGTTTGTTACTGTGCTAATCACTTCTAATAGTATATATATTTTCTTGAAGCTGTCGACAATCATATGGCCATGGTTATCGTGTTCGTACTGTGTTCGTATCGGTATCGGTCCAGGCGTCGGGAAATCAAATCTTTTATTATACCAACCAAATTTGTCGATCACGTCGTCTTTCTTAACTTGCTTAGTCGCTTGCTTAGTCGCTTGCTTAGTCGTAAACCCGCTTTCTGAACAATGGATCAATTTGGATGTCATCTTTCTTAACTTGCTTAGTCGCTTGCTTAGTCGTAAACCCGCTTTCTGAACAATGGATTAATTTGGACTTAATTGGTGATTGAACAATAAGACATATGATTACTCAGTAAGCGGAAATATAATCCGAGAAATAAGCCCAATTTAAGAAAATGAATCTACTTGTTTGCTTAACAGCACTTAGACGGCACCTGATCTGAAATCGGATTAATGTACGCTTAATCCCGCTTAGGGACACTTAATTGGATTATTACTCAAATAAGCGAAAATTTAAGCGACTGTCGTGTTGCTGATGGAGCCCGAGCCCGAGCCCTCGTCCGCTTACATTCGCACTGGCCCTCGCAAACGCGAACGCTCCGGACTCGGCTCGTACAACGCCGCGAACAACGTTTCCTTTCACGGTCCCGGGTGTTAGGGCATACAAATGACGCTCGGCTGATCGCTCGCGCAAATTGGTACAACGCGCATCTTTCGGGGTTACTTGTGGGGTATAGATGCAAGCTCTCGACCACCTCTCCGTTTCTTTTGTCCTACCGTAGTCGAAATTTGGATGTAGTATTATTTCTTGTTAATAATCCCGTGAGTGGATGGTATTATGTCGTGCCGTACGAAGATAGGCTGGATAGCATCACTAGCATGGACCAGCCACGACTCGGAGATGAGCAGGGGTGAGGATGCAAGAAGCGACCTACCAGACAGAGACGATCTCTATGCGCGCCGATACATCCTTATCGGGACCGTAGAGATCATCTCTGGGACTGGGAAAATTGTTGACCGGTTGTTGCAAGTGGCGCTCCCACGCGGGGTGGTTGTTGTCCAAAGAAGTTGAGCAAGTTAAGGGGTCGGTCTGCGTCGGAATTTATGTAAAATTTATCTCTGCATATTTTCTGTGCGAGCCTGTAGCGCCTGATACTATATTTGAGTTGTGCTCTTGCAGCAAGCGTGTTCCACTTTTCGTGCTGGGGCCGACTGGGTGCCAATTTATCTGAGGCAGATATTGTTATTAGGCTGTGACACTGGTGCTTGAACTTGTGAGCGTGAGACGAAAGAAAAACGCACACTGCGGTAGCAAAAAGAGTATCAAGCCGCAAAATGCCGCTGACACGTGGCACCGACGACTTTATGCCTTTCCCTCTTGGCTGCCTCGCCTCGCATGTGAAGCTGTGGAGGGCGCTATCCTCGTCTCGTCCCCACTGCCGCCCTCTCATCAACGGCCTCCAAAGGATTACCTTCGTCCGTGCAAGGGACGATGATCCTCGCCCTGTTCTCTACCATTTCCTCGCCCTGCCCCGCCTTCTCCGGTGCTCCCTTCCCTGGCTCCGTACTCCTCCCGCGCTCTTTGACACTTCGGCACCCTTCCCTCCCTGTCTGCCCTGCCGAACCCCTCCTCGCGGTCACATGTGAGAGACTCTCGCCGCGGTCTCCCTCGCTCTGCTTCCGCCTCCCTGCCCGTGATACCGTCACCCCTACCTTCTGCCCTGTTCTGCACCCCCGGCCCCTAGCCATCACGTGTGAGGCCTGTGAGGGGCGGGTCTCCTCTCACTCCTGCCACCTGCTTGCCCACCCCGCTCCTGTACTCGCGCTCCCCCACCTCCATTGGTGCCACCGTGCCTCCCTGTCCCTGACGCCGACTCCTCGCTGTATCTGCTATGCCTTCTCCCTCTTCACCTTTGCGTGCTAGGTGGCCCTCTCAGATCACTGCTGCCTCTCCTACCCCGCTCACCTTTCCTGCGCGCCTCCCACGTTTCCCGGCCCGCACTATCCTTCTCCATCACACATGAGAGAGATCGTCACCTCTATCACCCTCTCCCTCGCACTGTCTGCTTGTCATCGTCACCATCTTCTCTCCCATCCCACTGTCTGCAGTCTGCACGGCATGCCCACCCTTTCTCTGCCTCGCCGCCTCCTTTGCCCGTGCCGCCGCTTCCCTTGCCCTTGAGCCGTACTGCATGCGTGGTACCCACGTTCCCTCATTTTCCTGGCTGTCACACGAGGGGCAACTGTTACCTCTCCTCTCGCTATCTCACCTCACCCCCGTCTCCCCACCATCCCCTCTCATCGTCTTCTCATGGATCCCCCCTCCACCACCACCCTCATACCCTCCCGCTTCCCCCGCCGCCCTCTCGCCCCCTGGCACCTTTTCCCTCTTCCTCCTGCCCTCTCGGTGTCACTCTCTCCCGCTCCTTGCCAGCACCTCCCCGCCTGCCCCCCATTTCACTTCCCTCCACCTTCATAATCGCTCCCCTCTTTCTTTGAACCCTCTTTCTCTCCCCCTCCTACCGTCTACCTTGAAACCTCTGTCCCCCTTACGCTGTCTACCTCACTCTACCATCACGCCTTGCCTTCTCCTTCCCGTCGTCTCAAGACCTCGGCATGGCCTGTCCCTCCCACCCGCTTGGCGCCCCTCCTCTCCTTCCCGCCCTCTTGCTCCTCACTCCTATTGTCATCACGTTTGAGCAACTCTCGCTTCCGTCCTCTCGTTCCTGGTGTCTCTTCACCTGCCCGCTTTCTGCCGATCCCTGTGCCAGCCCTCTGTACATTCTCTGGTTGCTTGCCCTACCGTCTCCTTACCCCTCGCCATCTTTTGTCATTGGCAATACCATCGACCTTAGACCAAATATATTTGGCGATATCTTCCTTGTGTCCAGTCTGGTCGTGAAGGGAGACGCGGTGTCAAATGCTCGAGTCGGTTGCAGATGTCTATCTCCGGCCGACTACTAACGCATATGTGTAGATTCGGGAGGTGGTGTTTAACAGGGTCGTTTATAAAGTTGCGAACATGTTCTCGGGGTGATGACACGCCCGAGGTATTGGGAGACTCAGGAAGAGCGTCCACGATGGTGTAACGCGGGTGTTGGATCGTAGTTAGAGAATGTCCGTTAGACAATTGATCAAAACATCATCGCTGAGTTGTTCTGTGCCTTTCCCGTGTGCAGAATAAACATGGGAAATTATATGCAACAAAGAATCGAGTGGGTAGCAAACTGGAAGAGTAAGGAATGTTGAGCGAGTGTGGCCAGTGAGCCGAGCGATCGGCGAGCGCCACAACGCTGAGCCACTGGCTCGGCCACAGCAGTGAGCTCGCTTATACGAATCAGAGCGCGGACAGCGTCTGCGCTCAGTTGAGTGGCCATAGGCCTTTAGATATGTTAGTTAGGTATTTATAGACGTTCTGAAGTGTATATATTATATAAGACCCTCAGGATGTCTCCAATACAATAGTTCATTCAGAACATACAGACTGATACAGTAGTCGTAAATACAACGCCTCACAGGTAAGCTAGAGTAGTATACAATACATCAATACATCTGTGCCTCCCATGCCTGCGCGACACGCACTTCTTTGGCCACCCTCGCCATGACACCATATTTGTTGTCTTTCGATGATTCAGCTGGGCATGGATGGCGTGGAGATTGGGTGGGTTCTACTTTGCATTTCACTTGAGTACCAGCGAAAGAGCCTTTCATGTGTGCTCAATTGGTTTGTTCGTGCTGACGAACACGACCATCTGTAAATGCAATTAGGTGTTCAGAGTGTTCAGAGCTGTTCGGAGTGTCCTTGAACAGCTCCGAACAGCTCTGAACACCTACTACAATTACAGATGTCACCGGCATGTGGCCCAGTGGGTCGTGAAGCAGGAAGTCGACCACCGTGGCCAACCGACTCTAGAAGTCATCCATGTTGATTCTGTTGCTCAGGCAGCACACCTTCTGCCCAGCGGCCTGGCATTCATCTTAATAGTAAGTTGACACCTCGCTGCTCTCAGGACGGGATTAGTGTCATGCGCTGGGAAATCTAGGAAACGTGATGCGCTAGGACGAGTGGAGACGGTGTCGCGCCGGCCTGCGAGCACGAGGTCATGCAGCAGATGAGGTACGAATTATATTGTGTGGAACCGCGGCCTATCCATGATCGTCTACATCGTCTGCGAAGTCCTTCATCTACTAGTTCTGAAAGCGCCAGTTGTGCTGCACGGTCGTTAAAATGAATACTTTTTGTCGCAATTGTGAGGTGGATGGTCACGTCACGCCGGTCGAGGGAATTGATGCGAAGCATATTGCATTCACGCCTCGAATCGACTTGTGCATGTAGCTCGGAAGCGGAACTCATCTATTGTCGTCATTCACCAGACTCACGGATCTTTGGCTGATTGTCCTGTCCTGCGGCGCCTCCCACGGGTGTCATAAATATGCTCTGCAGCCTTTGGAAGTTGGGCGTCCCAAGACCCGTGACCTATCCAACACAAATAAGCCAACGTCGAAAATGAATAAAACATGTCTGGCGGGACGAACGGGATCCCATCCAGGGACAGCAGAGAATCCATTGGTGCCGCAGCCGGGGTTAGAGCCAGATGTGATGTCGTTGAGGCCCGCAAACCCGTCGTCGTATAACCGGATATTGAGGAAACCAAGCGGGGGTCTGCCATTCGTAATAAGATGGTCATTCAGCAGCGAGATTACGCCTGCCACTATCTGGGCATTGATGGTCAGCTGGGAATCGACAACGCAGAGCGGATGGAGCAAGGAAAGACACACGGGAACCGAGCCGCTCGTTCCCTCCTGATTGACGCGAGCGTTTCTGAAGTAGATCGGGAATTTGAGAGCTTGGGCGGCGATATCAGGGATGCCACGACCGGCAGGGCTGCACAAATCACAAAGTGAGACACAGTCGGGTCAGGTGACAGCAGCGAGCTCACTTGTAGAGGCCAGCATATTGGGTGCCTTGGCGCTCGAGGAATGCGGACACGGCGGTGTCCTGGTAGACCGGGCGTGAAAAGTGGTCCGAGAAGCCGCCTCCAGAGAGGGGAGCCGCAACCTCGGGTCCATAGTCAGTAGTGCCGCCGACGGCAGTGAGATAGGGACCTGCGAAAGCACGGCAGTCTGGTGAGCTACTTGTAATCGCGCTTGTGTAGATAAAATGCCACACGTACAGGATGCAGGGAATTCGGGGACAAACCGGACAACTCCCTCCTCATCCTCGCAGTCATCCCCGACGCCGTCGTCGCCTGAAGGATAGAGGACGGTGACGCCACGGGCACCGAGCTGTGCATACAGGATGCACACGACCCTCGCATATTCCTCCGGAACAATCTTCTCGAAGGTGCCATATGATATGCTGATGGTCTGCGGGATGTCCGCCTTTCTGAACAAGTATCCGAGCGACTCGAGCTCCACGTCTCCAGGAAGTGGCTCGCCGCTGTCTGACACTTTCTCCGTGCCACCAATGCTGTAGAAAATGATCGGGGTAGGGTACACCATGGCCGAAGCGTACTGGACGTTGAGGTTCGCCTCTCTGCCGGGTTTGTTCTGGTCGTACCTACCGCCGTTCACCAGCTCAACGGTGAATGTTGCCAGAGTGGGGGGTTGCACATCGGAGCGAAAGTTACGCATGTACCTAGCCAGATCCGTCATACTCGGGTATTGTTTCTGGTAGCCAAATATCCCGAGGGTATTCCGGTCAGCCGCGGCGGGAACATATGCGGATGTCTTGTACAACACGCGCAGTATTGGTGACGTGATGCGGCTCGACAGCACCGTCACGGGCTTACCCGACGTCGGCTCCGTCTCTGCCAATGCCGCCGCTGCTTTGACGGAGCGCCTGGGTGGTGTCCGCCGCTGCGTCCGTATGGAGGTGAAGTATGTCGTCGGCGCGACCGCTTGAATGTGTGCGTGCAAAACATCAGGCAGTGCGTAGCTGACCGTGCGGATTATCGTGTCATTCACTTTGGCATGCCGGTATAGCTGGTATGACGCGCCGAGCATTTCGTTGGCCTGAGACACGAGCACGTTGCTGACTGTCAGCCACGCGCCGCCGTGTGTCGTTGAGATGGAGGAGGGCCGGACGCCGTGATGTGCGAGCCAGGAAGTGACAAACTCGAGCGTTTCTGGGTGCGGCCTGACGAGTTCGGCGACTTGTTCTTTCGAGAGGTGTGCGCCATATCTGAACACGAGGAGCAGTACGTGAATGAACGTGCGAGGGGAGCAGCGGTGAGATGGACGTGCCTTGGATGCTTGGGGTCGCTGACCTCGTATAGCGCATCAATCAACGCGTTGTCATGGCGGGGGTTGAGCGCGATGTAGAGGTCAATAGTGGTTCCGGCGGACGGACAGCCGAGAGTCTCCCAGTTGGCTGGAACGGAACTCCAAGCGTGCTTTACACGCACATCGCCCCAAGGAGCGAGGGGCTTCGCGAAGTCGGTGAGGGGTGTGGCAGCGAGGAATGAGAGAACATAGAGCCAGTGGTATCTCATGTGCCAGTGGACAGGAGACCAGCCAGGAAGGTAGTATCTGGGGGATCAAGTGGACTGTGTTGTTCAGGCCAGATACCCCTAAGGACTGGAACACTAAGTACATGGCTGATATGCAAGGCTTTATAGAGCATCAGGATCGAGGTGAGGTTGGAGCGGAATGGCAGGTCCCACTTTGGTGTCAATACGGCAACCCGCGGCTTTCAAGGAACCCTAGGCTCACTTGGTAGAGTTGAAAGGATGACTCGGAGGCCTCATCTCGACCCTCCTAATCTAAGAATCTGCTTCTACTGTAAATCCTCCAGGTTACGATCGTCTTTGGAGCGATGGCTAGTAGTCGGACACGGGCTGTTTGAAGAAAGAACGCCAAATCCGATTGGCGAAAAAACTGACAACTCTAGCTACCATAAGGACAACTTAAACACTCTTTTTTGGGGTTTCTCCTTGGGTTTTTCCAAGAACGCCCACCGTTGTTTCTATGTAAGTTACAATAACTGGGTGCACGGCCTCTGCCTGCTACTAGTAGGGCAAAGGGCAGTGACTTTGTGCAGACCCAACATGGTGCATCCGTCATCCGTCTCTGAGGATAAGGGTCAGTACAGTACAAGGGGTGTGCAGAAATGTAATTTCGTAAATGGGGTACAATTATCTCATTAAGGCTGAGGAGGCGGGGTGAGCAAGGACAGTTCCAAACGGATTCCCCAAGCTAGAAAATACTTTGAAACCCTCACTATATTTAATCTCCTCATTACTCCCTCTGCGTAGCAGGTGATTCAAACGATGCCCCTCATGGGCCGCACTTATCTACGCAGCCCCCAGCTCCTCTGTGATCTTCACCGCCCCCTCCTCCGGCTGTGTCCTGCCTCCGTATAGCGTTAACATTAAGTCCCTCGTCCCACGAAACGCCAATGCTAACACCGGTACCTGCTGCAGGAGTCTATTGGACCCCATGATGGCATAAAAAAGGGAGAGACGCACCGCCTGCTCGAGAGGCACGTCAAGCGCTGCGTGCAGTGCAGGCGTGCTTGATGCGTTCAACAGCACTTCAACGTTTCAACGTTCAACGTTCAACGTTCAACAGCCATTGCGACGCGCGGCCCGCCAAGCACCGGAGAGTCGTCATGCCTTGATGCAAGCTTGATAAGCGGGGTCGCGTGCGTTTTCATACGTCACGCCAATGTGAGTCGTGGAGTTTGTTCTCAGTCGTCTATCTCCGTCTCATCTGCCCATGACAGAATTTTCGCTACATTTGAGACGAAAGTCCTACAGTGCGAAATGTCCCCTTACAAGACCTTTATCGCCTTATTCGTCCGTCCGTCCGGGCTCCTGACGCCCTAGTCGCTGCCGCCAACGCCGCCACCGTGTCGAGCAGTTCCGCATCCCGCTCCTATCCTGCGTCATCCTTGGTGCATTTCCGATGTATACCGATAAGACGGGGGTGCAAAAATAGCTATAGCACGCGGGGGCATGTGAAACATACTGTGAGACCGTTGGACTCGCCTGCGACTCGATCGAGCCGCGCCACAGCGTCAAGATTCATACATTCGCCTTCGCACGTGGGACTCATCTACAAAATAGTAAAAAGGACGAGGGCCGCCAATGTGCGGTTGAGGTGATACATCCGGCGTCCCCACGACTCTTCTAGCGTGGCAGATCCGAACTCCTTGTTGTTGGCTAATGTAATGTTCTACAGCGCAAATTCCATTGACACCTATTGGTTTGTGTTACAACAGGACGGGGATGACGGGGAAGGACTGCGATGGAACTAGGTATGACTCATATGGCGGTTCACAGCACCACGGTGATTGAGGATCGCTTCTGCGACGTTCATTATGTCCCGTCCGAGAGTCGAGTTGAAGACTGTCCCGTGCATCTCCAGTTGACAGAACACTCATCGGAGGATGCCCCAGGGAGAGACCTTACATGCTATCAGATTTCTCGACAGTGTCTCGATGATCCGTTCCTCGTCATCCTCCCGCCATTTTTTTGTCATTGGCAAAAAATCAACCTCAAACCTAATACATTTGGCGATGTCTTCCAAGATGTCTTCCCTGTGTCAAGTTTAGTCGTGAAGGGAGACGCGGCGAGACATCAACGGCTCGAGATCGGTGCGGATGTCTATCTTCAGCGGAATGCTTAACAAGGTCTTTAAAGAGGCTGAGTACGCGTCCTCGAGGCGATCGCACACCAGACGTATTGGGAGGGTCATTCATCAAATCAAGGGCGTCCACGATGAGGTAAATTGGATGTTGAGTTGTAGTTGGGAGCATGTTCGTTAGACAATTGATCATGACTAGTACTTCGTCGGTGGGTTGTTCCGTGCCTCTCTTGCGTGCCGGATAAACACGGGAAATTAACTTGAAGCATGGAGGAACAAGGAAGGCAGGAAGTTAGGACGATGCTTCTCATTATCGTCTTTAAATCAACGATTGTAAAATAAGAGCAGGGCCTACAGTAAGCAAGCCAAATAGCTTGGAACACTCAAACTTCGTGCTAAATAAGATTCGGACCCTTCCCTCTCAATGCTGCGTCGCCGGACCACCAGACAGAGACGATCTCTATGCGCGCCGATACCTCCTTATCGGGACGCATAGAGATCGTCTCTGGGACAGAGGAAATTGTTGACCGGTTGTTGCAAGTGGCGCGACTCGCGCTCCCACGCGGGTTGGCTGCTGTCCAAGGCAGGGAAGTTGAGCAAGTTAAATAGAGGGAGGGGGTCAGTCTGCGTCGGAATATATGTAAAATTTATTACGAAGGAAAAAACGCACACTGCGGTAGCAAAAAGAGTATCAAGCCGCAAAATGCCGCAGACAGGTGACACACCGACGTCCTCGGGAGCGGAGGAACACTTTCTGCCTTTCCCTCTCGGCCGCCTCGCATGTGAAGCTGTGGAAGGCGCTATCCTCGCCTCGTCCGCACTGCTGCCCTCTCATCAACCCTCGGCATCCAAAGGATTACCTTCGTCCGTGCAAGGGACGATCGATGATCCTCGCCCTATTCTTTACCCTTTCCTCGCCCTGCCCCGCCTTCTCAGTGCTCCCTTCCCTGGCTCCGTGCTCCTCCCGCACTCTTTGACACTTCGGCACCCTTCCCTCCCCTGTCTGCCCTGTCGATCCCCTCCTCGCAGTCACATGTGAAAGACTCTCGCCTCCGTCTGCCTCTGTCTGCCTGCCCGTGCTACCGTCACCCCCGCCTTCTGCACCCCCGGCCCCTAGCCATCACGTGTGAGGGGCGGGTGTCTCCTCTCACTCCTGCCACCTGTTTGCCCACCCTGCTCCCGTACTCGCGCTCTCCCACCTCCATCGGTGCCCGTGCCTCCCTGTCGCTGACGCCAACTCCTCGCTGTATCTGCTATGCCTACCCCCTCTTCACATTTGCGTGCTAGGTGGCCCTCACCGATCACTGCTGCCTCTCCTACCCCGCTCACCTTTCCTGCGCGCCTCCCACGTTTCCCGGCCCACGCTCTCCTTCTCCATCGCACATGAGAGAGATCGTCACCTCTATCACCCTCCCCCTCACACTGCCTGCGTGTCATCGTCACCATCTTCTCTCCCATCCCACTGTCTGCAGTCTGCACGGCATGCCCACCCTTTCTCTGCCTCGCCGCCTCCTTTGCCCGTGCCGACGCTTCCCTTGCCCTTGAGCCGTACTGCATGCGTGGTACCCACACTCCCACACCTTCCTGGCTGTCACACGAGGGGCAACTGTGCCCTCTCGGTGCCACTCTCTCCCGCTCTTTGCCAGCACCTCCTCGCCTGCCCCTCATTTCACCTCCCTCCACCTTCATAATCGCCCCCCTCTTTCTCTGAACCCTCTTCCTCTACCCCTCCTACTGTCTGCCCCGACACCTCTGTCCCCCTTACGCTGTCTACCTCACTCTGTCATCACGCCTTGCCTTCTTCTTCCCGTCGTCTCAAGACCCTCAGCATAGCCTTGCCGTCCCTCCTGCCCGCTCGGCGCCCCTCACCCCTATTGTCATCACGTTTGAGCAACTCTCGCTTCCGTCCTCTCGTTCTTGGTGTCTCTTCACCTGCCTGCTTTCTGCCGACCTCTGTGCCGGCCCTCTGTACATTCTCTGGTTGCTTGCCCTACTGTCTCCTTCCCGTCACCATCTTTTGTCATTGGCAATACCATCGACCTTGGACCCATCATATTTGGCGATATCTTCCTTGTATCCAGTCTGGTCGTGAAGGGAGACCCGGTGAGACGTTAAATGCTCGAGTCGGTTGCAGATGTCCATCTCCGGCCGACTACTAACGCATATGTGTAGATTCGGGAGGTGGAGATTAACAAGGTCGTTTATAAGGTTGCGAACACGTTCTCGGGGTGATGACACGCCCGAGGTATCGGGAGACTCATCAAGAGCGCCCACGATGATGTAAAGCGGGTGTTGGATCGTAGTTGAGAGAATGTCCGTTAGACAGTTGATCGAAACCTCATCGCTGGGTCGTTCAGTGCCCTTCCCATGTGCCGAATAAACTTGGGAAATTATATGGCAACAAGGAATCGAGTGGGTAGCAAACTGGAAGAGTAAGGCGAGTGTGTGGCTAGTGAGCCGAGCGATCGGCGAGCGCCACAACACTGAGCCACAGGCTCGGCCACAGCAGTGAGCTGTGGCCCTGCTAGTACGAATCAGAGCGCGGGCATTGTGCTCAGTTGAGTGGCCATAGGCCTTAAGATATGGTAAGTATTTATAGACGTTCTGAAGTATATATATTATATAAGACCCTCAGGATGTCTCTCCAATACAATAGTTCATTCAGAACATACAATAGTCGGAAATACAACGCCTAAGAGGTAAGCTAGTAGTATACAATACATCAATACATCTGTGCCTCCCATGCCTGCGCGACACGCACTTCTTTGGCCACCCCCGCCATGACACCATATTTGTTGTCCCTCGATGACTCTCAGCTGGGCATGGATTGCGTGGAGATTGCGTGGGTTCTGCATTTCTTTTCATTTGAGTACCAGCGAAAGAGCTTTTCATGTGTGCTAATCAATTGGTTTGTTCATGCTGACGAACACGACCCTGACACAGGCATGTGGCCCAGTGGGTCGTGAAGCAGGAAGTCGACTACCGTGGCCAGCCGACTCTAGAAGTCATCCAACTTGATTCTGTTGCTCAGGCAGCACACCTTCTGCCCAGCGGCCTGGCATTCATCTTGATAGTAAGTTGACACCTCGCTACTCTCAGGACAGTATTAGTGTCAAGCGCTGGGAAATCTAGGAAACATGATGCGCTAGGACGAGTGGAGACGGTGTCGCGCCAGCCTCAGGCTGCGAGCACAAGGTCATGCAGCAGATGAGGTACGAATTATATTGTGTGGAACCGCGGCCTATCCATGATCGTCTACATCGTCTGCGTGGTCCTTCATCTACTAGTTCTGAAAGCGCCAGTTTTGCTGCACGGTCCTTAAAATGAATACTTTTTGTCGCAATTGTGAGGTGGATGGTCACGTCACGCCGGTCGAGGGAATTGATGCGAAACATATTGCCTTCACGCCTCGAATCGACTTGTGCATGTAGTTCCGAAGCGGAACTCATCTATTGTCGTCATTCACCAGGCATCACGAATCTTTGGCTAATTGCCCTGTCCTGCGGCACCTCCCAGGGGTGTCATAAATATGTTCTGCAGCATTTGGAAGTTGGGCGTCCCAAGACCCGTGACCTATCCAACACAAATAAGCCAACGTCGAAAACGAATAAAATAAGTCTGGCGGGACGAACGGGATCCCATCCAGGGGCAGCAGAGAATCCATTGGTGCCGCAGCCAGGATTAGAGCCAGATGTGATGTCGTTGAGGCCTGCAAACCCGTCGTCGTATAGCCGGATATTGAGGAAACCAAGCGGGGGTCTGCCATTCGTAATAAGATAGTCATTCAGCAGCGAGATTACGCCTGCCACTATCTGGGCATTGATGGTCAGCTGGGAATCGACAACGCAGAGCGGATGGAGCAAGGAAAGACACACGGGAACCGAGCAGCTCGTGCCGTACTGATTGACGCGAGCGTTTCTGAAGTAGATTGGGAATGTGAGAGCTTGGGCGGCGATGTCAGGGATGCCACGACCGGCAGGGCTGCACAAATCACAAAGTGAGACACAGTTGGGTCAGGTGACAGCAGCGAGCGCACTTGTAGAGGCCAGCATATTGGGTGCCTTGGCGCTCGAGGAATGCGGACACGGCGACGTCCTGGTAGACTGGGCGTGGAAAGTGGTCCGAAAAGCCGCCTCCAGAGAGGGGAGCCGCAACCTCGGGTCCGTAGTCAGTAGTGCCGCCGACGGCAGTGAGATAGGGACCTGCGAAAGCACGGCAGTCTGGTGAGCTACTTGTAATCGCGCTTGTGTAGATAAAATGCCACACGTACAGGATGCAGGGAATTCGGGGACAA
This sequence comes from Lactarius deliciosus, assembly GCA_021525775.1. Lineage (NCBI taxonomy): Eukaryota > Fungi > Basidiomycota > Agaricomycetes > Russulales > Russulaceae > Lactarius > Lactarius deliciosus. The sequence continues at coordinate 279,280 of JAKELK010000047.1, read as the reverse complement.
ACCGGACACTTCCATCCTCTTCCTCGCAGTCCGTCCCGACGCCGTCGTCGCCTGAAGGATAGAGGACGGTGACGCCACGGGCGCCGAGCTGTGCATACAGGATGCACACGACCCTCGTATATTCCTCCGGAACAATCGGCTCGTAGGTGCCATATGATACGCTGATGGTCTGCGGGATGTCCGCCTTTCTGAGCAAGTATCCGAGCGTCTCGAGCTCCACGTCTCCAGGAAGTGGCTCGCCGCTGTCCGACACTTCCCCCTCACCACCAATGCTATAGAAAATGATCGGGGTAGGGTACACCATGGCCGAAGCGTACTGGACGTTGAGGTTCGCCTCTCTGCCGGGTTTGTTCGGGTTGTACTCACCGCCGTTCACCAGCTCGACGGTAAATGTTGCCAGGGTGGGGGGTAGCACATCGGAGCGAAAGTTAGACATGTACCTAGCCAGATCCGTCCTACTCGGGTATTGTTTATGAAAGCCAAATATCCCGAGGGTATTCCGGTCAGCCGCGGCGGGAACATATGCGAACGTCTTGTACAACCCGCGCAGTTGTGACGACGTGGTGCGGCTCGACAGCACCGTCACGGGCTTACCCGACGTCGCCTCCGTCTCTGCCAACGCCGCTGCTGCTTTGACGGAGCGCCTGGGTGGTGTCCGCCGCTGCGTCCGTATGGAGGTGAAGTATGTCGTCGGCGCGACCGCTTGAATGTGTGCGTGCAATACCTCGGGGAGTGCGTAGCTGACCGTCCGGATTATCGTGTCATTCACTTTGGCATGCCGGTATAGCTGGTATGACGCGCCGAGCATTTCGTTGGCCCGAGACACGAGCACATTGCTGACCGTCAGCCACGCGCCGCCGTGTGTCGTTGAGATGGAGGAGGGCCGGATGCCGTGATGTGTGAGCCAGGAAGTGACAAATTCGAGCGTTTCTGGGTGCGGCCTGACGAGTTCGGCGACTTGTTCTCTAGAGAGGTGTGCGCCATATCTGAAAAGGAGGAGCAGCATGTGAATGAACGCGCGAGAGGAGCAGCGGTGAGATGGACGTACCTCGGATGCTTGGGGTCGCTGACCTCGTATAGTGCATCAATCAACGCGTTGTCATGGCGGGGGTTGAGCGCGATATAGAGGTCGATAGTGGTTCCGGCGGACGGGCAGCCCAGAGTCTCCCAGTTAGCTGGAACGGAACTCCAAGCGTGCTTTACACGCACGTCGCCCCAAGGAGCGTGGGGCGTCGCGAAGTCGGCAAGGGATGTGGCAGTGAGGAATGAGAGAACATAGAGCCAGTGGTATCTCATGTGAACAGGAGACCAGCCAGGAAGGAAGTATCTGGGGGATCAAGTGGACTGTGCTGTTCAGGAGGCTACACCGCTGATTTGCAAGGCTTTATAGAGCATCAGGATCGAGGTTGGAGCGAGACGGCAGGTCCCACTTTGGTGTCAACACGGCGACCCGCGGCTTTCGAGGAACACATGGTAGTTGAAAGGATGACCGGATGAGGCCTCATCTCGACCCTCCTAATTCCTAATCTAATCATCTGCTTTTAAATCCTCCGGGTTAGGCTTTGGAGCGATGGCACTAGTTATAACTTAAACCCTCTTTTTGGGTTTTTCCTTGGAAGAACGCCCACCGTTGTTTCTATGTGAGTTACAATCTGGGCGCACGCCGGCCTCTGCCTGGCCCTGCTACTAGTAGGGCAAAGGGCATTGACTTTGTGCAGACCCAACATGGTTCATCCGTCACCTGTCTCTGAGGATAACAGCACAAGGGGTGTAATTTCGTAAATGGGGTACAATTACTATCTCATTAAGCGTTCCAAACGGATTCCCCAAGCTAGAAAATACTTTGAAACCCTCACCGTATTTAATCTCCTCATTCCTCCCTCTGCGTAGCAGGTGATTCAAACGATGCCCCTCATGGCCCACACTTATCTATGCAACCCCCAGCTTCTCTGTGATCTTCACCGCCCCCTCCTCCGACTGTGTCTTGCCTCTGTATAGCGTTAACATTAAGTCCCTCGTCCCACGAACCGCCAATGCTAACACCGGTACCTGCTGCGGGAGTCTATCGGACCCAGTGATGGCATAAAAAGTGAGACGCACCGCCTGCTCGAGGGGCACGTCAAGCGCTGCGCGCAGTGCGGCGTTCTTGAATGCGCGCGGCCCGCCGAGGCACTAGTGGATCACGGGCGAGTCGTCATGAGCCTTGATGCAAGCTTGATGGGCCGCGGGGTCGCGTTTTCATAGTCGCGCCAATGTGAGGTGTGGAGTTTGCTCTCAGTCGTCTATACGTCTCATTTGCTCGTGCGAAATGTCCCCTTACAAGACCTTTATCGCCTTAGCCGTCCGTCCGGGCTCCTGACGCCCTAGTAGCCGCCGCCAACGCCGCCGCCGTGTTGAGCAGTTCCGCATCCTGCTCCTATCCTGCGTCATCCTTGGCGCATTTCCGATGTATACCGATAAGACGGGGTGAAAAAATAGCGCATATAGCACGCGGGGGCATGTGAAACGTCACGGTACTGAAACCGTTGGGCTCGCCCGCGACTCGACCGAGCCGCGCCGCAGCGTTAAGGTCCATACGCTCGCTTTCGCACGTGAGACTCATCTACACAATAGTAAAAAGGACGAGGGCCGCCAATGTGCGGTTGAGGTGATACATCCGGCATACTTGACGTCCCCACGACTCTTCTAGCAGTGGCAGATCCGAACTCCTCGTTGGATAATGTTCTATAGCGCCAATTCCCTTGACACCTATTTGTTTGTGTTACAACAGGATGGACACGACAGGGAAGGAGTGCGATCGGACTGGATATGACTCACATGGCGCTTCACAGCGCCACGGTAATTTGACTCGGAGTTGCTTGAGGATCGCTCCTGCGACGTTCATTATGTCCCGTCCGGGAGTCGAGTTGAAGATTGTCCCGTGCATCTCCAGTTGACAGAACACTCATCGGGGGAAGCCCCAGGGAGAGACCTTACATGCTATCAGCTTTTTCGACAGTGTCTCGATGACCCATTCCTTGTCATCCCCCCACCGCTTTTTATCATTGGCATAAAGTCAACCTCAAACCTAATATATTTGGCGATGTCTTCCTTGTGTCAAATTTAGTCGTGAAGGGAGACGCAGCGAGACGTCAAGGGCTCGAGATGGTTGCGGATGTCCATCTTCAGCAGAATGATTAACAAGGTCTTTAATGAGGCTGAGTACGTGTTCTCGAGGCGATCGCACACCAGACGTATTGGTAATGTCACTCATCAAGGGCGTCCACGATGAGGTAAATTGGATGTTGGGTTGTAGTTGGGACCATGTTCGTTAGACGACTTCGTCGGTGGGTTGTTGCGTGCCTCTCCCGCGTGCTGAATAAACACGGGAAATTAAGTACATTGTAACAAAGAAGGCAGGAAGTTAGGACGATGCTTCTCATTATCGTTTTTAAAAATCAACCAAGAGCAGGGCCTATATTAGTAAGCAAGCCAAATGGCTTTGAACACTCAAACATTTAATTTCCGTGCTAAACAAGATTCGGACCCCTTCCCTCTCAATGTTGCGTCGCCGGACCACCAGACAGAGACGATCTCTATGCGCGCCGATAACTCCTTATCGGGACGCATAGAGATGATCTCTGGGACGGAGGAATTGTTGACCGGTTGTTGCAAGTGGCGCGGCTGCTGTCCAAAGAAGTTGAGCAAGTTAAGGGGTCAGTACGGTCAGTCTGTGTCGGAATATATGTAAAATTATCTCTGCATATGTTCGGTGCGAACCTGTAGCGCCTATATTTGAGAGTTGTGCTCTTGCAGCAAGCATGCTCCGCTTTTCGTGCTGGGGCCGAGGTTCCAAGTTTTTTGGGGTGGATACTCGGACGTGAGCGTGAGACGCACACTGCGGCAGCAAAAAGAGTATCAAGCCGCAAAATGCCGCAGACACGTGGCACAGTGAACCTTGAACACGTGAAGCTGTGGAGGGCGCTATCCTCGCCTCCACTGGAACCGGGAATTGATCTGTAAGCAAAAATCTTGGAATAAAACTCAAATAAGACTCAAAGTATTTATTTGTAAATTTATGTGACAATATATTTAAAGTTTATAGATCACATGACAGCTGCAACAGGCGCATTTTGGGGCATGTGATTTACAAACTTTAAATCTATCCCTAATATATTGTCACACATAAATATTTTGAGTCTTAATTAAGTCATATTTCAAGATTTTTTGCTTAAAGATCAATTCCCGGTTCCAGCGCTCGTCCACTGTCGCCCTCTCATCAATGCATCAACGTGCATCAACCCTCGGCATCCAAAGTATTACCTTCGTCCGTGCAAGGGACGACCGATGATCCTCGCCCTGTCTACCCTTTCCTCACCCTGCCCCGCCTTCTCCGGTGCTCCCTTTCGCTCTTTGACACTTCGGCACCCTGCCCTTCCCTGTCTGCCCTGCCGAACCCGTCCTCGCGGTCACATGAGAGACTCTCGCCGCGGTCTCCCTCGCTGTGCCTCCGTCTCCCTACCTGTGCTACCGTCACCCCTGCCTTCTGCACCCCCGGCCCCAAGCCAGCTACCTGCTTGCTCACCCCGCTCCCGTACTCGCGCTCCCCACCTCCATCGGTGCCACTGTGCCCCCTCCTAACATGGGTATGGGCACTTGAATTCCCGCGACCCCCTTGAATGTAATGGTAAATTGTGCCAGTGTTCTATCATCGCGTTAGGGTCTGACACGTTCACCTGCCAGTGGTACTGACCTGATACTAATGTCCGTAGAGAAGACCCATCAATGCTACGCATTGTGCTCTCTGTAATCGCCCGAGCTGGAGCGGGATCTTGCCCTCTTTGTTCGCCGCATTTAGATCTGTACCATGTCTGAGAAGAAACCAAGCCACTTTGAGGCGACACAAGGCGGGATGCTAGGTGTAAATGGGTTTCAAGGTCGTTGTCTGGTGCGTTCACGTCCGCATTAATAGCTCCATAATGCCGAAATCGTCCAAGTAGTAACCCCTAAGGTAACCCCTGTCTCTTCCCTAGACTCGGTGCGACGGGGTCCTGCCCAAGTGATCCACCGCGTTGACATTTGCACCATAGTCGAGGAGCAACCGTACTAGTACCGATCTGAGATGCAAAAAGGAATTCGAAGATGTCAAATGTAACGGGGTTTCGCCATCCTTGTCCCGTACATTCGTGCTCGCTCCATGCTCCATTGCAAAATCGAACTGATTCCGAGTCTCCCATTCGTTCTCCCGGTCCAAACTACCGACCCCAGTGGGGTCCGGCCCCAGTTGTCCACCCCGTTGACATTCGTACCATGGTCGAGGAGCAACCGCACCGATTTGAGTTCCAGACAATCAGTGGCCATGTGTAAATGTAACGGGGTTTTGTCGTCCTTGTCTCGTGCCTTCACATCCGCACCACGTCCAATAGCTGTGCAATACCGAAAATACCATCGTTAGAGTATTTGATACCTTTGTCACGGTCCCGGCCAGAGTATTCACCCAATATTTCAGGGGTTCGAAAACTTAATGCAATGGGGTCCGGCCTGAGTTGTCGTAGAGGTCAACATTCATATCATGACCAACTTGAGCGAGGTGCCAAATGTAATGAGGTTTGTCATCCACGTCTCGTGCATTCACATCTGCACCACGTTCGACTAATAGCTGTGGCCATGCAGCGCATGAGGTACGAGTTATATTGTGTGGAACCGCGGCCTATCCATGATTGTCTACATCGTCTGCGTAGTCCTTCATCTACTAGTACTGTAAGCTCTAGTTGTGCTGCACGGACGTTGAAATGAGGTGGACGGTCACGTCACGCCGGTCGAGGGAATCGATGCGAAACATATTGCATTCACGCCTCGAATCGACTTGTGCATGTAGTTCCGAAGCGGAACTCATCTATTGTCGTCATTCACCAGGCCCACGAATCTTTGGCTGATTGCCCAGTCCTGCGGCGCCTCCCAGGGGTGTCATAAATATGCTCTGCAGCCTTTGGAAGTTGGGCGTCCCAAGACCCGTGACCTATCCAACACAAATCAACCAACGTCGAAGACGAATAAAACAAGTCTGGCGGGACGAACGGGATCCCATCCAGGGACAGCAGAGAATCCATTGGTGCCGCAGCCAGGGTTAGAGCCAGATGTGATGTCGTTGAGGCCCGCAAACCCGTCGCCGTATAGCCGGATATTGAGGAAACCAAGCGGGGATCTGCCATTCGTAATAAGATAGTCATTCAGCAGCGAGATTATGCCTGCCACTATCTGGGCATTGATGGTCAGCTTAGAATGGACAACGCAGAGCAGACGGAGCAAGGAAAGACACACGGGAACCGAGCAGCTCGTTCCCTCCTGATAGATGCGAGCGTTTCTGAAGTAGATTGGGAATTCGAGAGCTTGGGCGGCGATGTCAGGGATGCCACGACCGGCAGGGCTGCACAAATCACAGATTAAGACACAGTTGGGTCAGGTGACAGCAGCGAGCGCACTTGTAGAGGCCAGCATATTGGGTGCCTTGGCGCTCGAGGAATGCGGACACGGCGGCGTCCTGGTAGACCGGGCGTGAAAAGTGGTCCGAGAAGCCGCCTCCAGAGAGGGGAGCCGCAACCTCGGGGCCATAGTTTGTAGTGCCGCCGACGGCAGTGAGATAGGGACCTGCGAAAGCACGGCAGTCTGGTGAGCTACTTGTAATCGCGCTTGTGTAGATAAAATGCCACATGTACAGGATGCAGGGAATTCGGGGACAAACCGGACACCTCCCGACTCGCCCTTGCAGTCCTGCCCGACGCCGTCGTCGCCTGAAGGATAGAGGACGGTGACGCCACGGGTGCCGAGTTGTGCATACAGGGTGCACACGACCCTCCCATATTCCTCCGGAACAATCTTCTCGTCGGCGCCATATGATACGCTGATGGTCTGCGGGATGTCCGCCTTTCTGAACAAGTATCCGAGCGACTCGAGCTCCACGTCTCCAGGAAGTGGCTCGTCGCTGTCCGACATTTTCTCCGAGCCACCAATGCTGAAGAAAATGATCGGGGTAGGGTACGCCATGGCCGAAGCGTACTGGACGTTGAGGTTCGCCTCTTTGCCGGGCTTGTTCGGGTCGTACTTACCGCCGTTCACCAGCTCGACGGTGAATGTTGCCAGAGTGGAGGGTTGCACATCGCCGCGAAAGTTAGACATGTACCTAGTCAGATCCGTCTGACTCGGGTATTCTCTCCGGTAGCCAAATACCCCGAGGGTATTCCGGTCAGCCGCGGTGGGAACATATGCGTACGTTTTGTACAACCAGCGCAGTTGTGACGACGTGGCGCGGCTCGACAGCACTGTCACAGGCTTACCCGACGTCGGCTCCGTCTCTGCCAACGCCGCCGCCGCTTTGACGGAGCGCCTGGGTGGTGTCCGCCGCTGCGTCCGTATGGAGGCGAAGTATGTCGTCGGCGCGACCGCTTGAATGTGTGCGTGCAATACCTCGGGGAGTGCGTAGCTGACCGTCCGGATTATCGTGTCATTCACTTTGGCATGCCGGTATAGCTGGTATGACGCGCCGAGCATTTCGTTGGCCCGAGACACGAGCACGTTGCTGACCGTCAGCCACGCGCCGCCGTGTGTCGTTGAGATGGAGGAGGGCCGGACGCCGTGATGTGCGAGCCAGGAAGTGACAAACTCGAGCGTTTCTGGGTGCGGCCTGACGAGTTCGGCGACTTGTTCTCTAGAGAGGTGTGCGCCATATCTGAAAAGGAGGAGCAGCACGTGAATGATCGCGCGAGAGGAGCAGCGGTGAGATGGACGTACCTCGGATGCTTGGGGTCGCTGACCTCGTATAGTGCATCAATCAACGCGTTGTCATTGCGGGGGTTGAGCGCGATGTAGAAGTCGATAGTGGTTCCGGCGGACGGGCAGCCGAGAGTCTCCCAGTTAGCTGGAACGGAACTCCAAGCGTGTTTTATACGCACGTCGCCCCAAGGAGCGTGGGGTGTCGCGAAGTCGGCGAGGGATGTGGCAGTGAGGAATGCGAGAACATAGAGCCAGTGGTATCTCATGTGGACAGGAGACCAGCCAGGAAGGTAGTAGTATCTGGGGGATCAAGTGCACTGTGCTGTTCAGGCCAGAAACCCCCGAGGACTGGAACACTAAGTACATGGCCGATATGCAAGGCTTTATAGAGCATCAGGATCGAGGTTGGAGCGGAACGGCAGGTCCCACTTTGGTGTCAACACGGCAACCCGCGGCTTTCGAGGAACCCTCACATGGTAGAGTTGAAAAGATGTCCGGACGAGGCCTCATCTCGACCCTCCTAATCTAAGAATCTGCATAGCTTATTCACGCTGCGTCCGGTCTGGGCCTATGGCCTACCAGCCGGGATATAAGTGGATCCAAAAAAAATTCTAAGAATCTGCTTCTAAATCCTCCAGGTTACGATCGTCTTTGGAGCAATGGCTAGTAGTCGGACGTGGGCGTTTGAAGAAAGAACGTTAAATCCGATTGCCGAAATCGACAACTCTAGTCACTAAAGAACAACTTAAACACTCATTAGTACTCATTTTTTGTGATTTTTCCTTGGGTTTTTCCAAGAACGCCCACCGTTGTTACAATAACTGGATGCACGGCCTCTGCCTGCTGCCGGTAGGGCAAATGGGCAGTGACTTCGTGCAGACCCAACATCATGGTGCATCCGTCATCCGTCTCTGAGGATAAGGGTCAGTACAGCACAAGGGGTGTAAAATTATCTCATTAAGGCTGAGGAGGCGAGGTCAGTTCCAAACGGATTCCCCAAGCTAGAAAATACTTTGAAACCCTCACTGTATTCAATACAGTGAAGGTTTAATCTCTTCATTCCTCGTAGTAGGTGATTCAAATCATGCCTCTCATGGCCCGCACTTATCTACGCAGCCCCCAGCTCCTCTGTGATCTTCACCGCCCCCTCCGGCTGTGTCCTGCCTCCGTATAGCGTTAACATTAAGTCCCTCGTCCCACGAAACGCCAATGCTAACACCGGTACCTGCTGCGGGAGTCTCTCGGACCCCATGATAGCATAGAAAAGGGAGAGAGCGGCCGACGCACCGCCTGCTCGAGGGGCACGTCAAGCGCTGCGTGCAGGCGCATTGCGGCGCGCGGCCCGCCAAGCACCAGTAGATCGTGGGATCTACCGGGAGATAGCTGCAAGCTCGATAAGCTTGATGGGCCGCCGCGTCGCGTTTTCATAGTCGCGCCGATGTGGGTTGTTGCGTGCCTCCCCCGCGTGCTGAATAAACACGGGAAATCAAGCACATTGGAACAAGGAAGGCAGGAAGTTAGGACTATGCTTCTCATTATCGTCTTTAAAAATCAACCAAGCAGGGCCTACAGTAAGCAAGCCAAACGTTTGAACACTCAAGCATTTAATTTCCGTGTTAAACAAGATTCGGACCCCTTCCCTCTCAATGCGCGTTGCCGGACCACCAGGCAGAGGCGATCTCTATGCGCGCCGATAACTCCTTATCGGGACGCATAGAGATCATCTCTGGGACGGAGGAAATTGTTGACCGGTTGTTGCAAGTGGCGCTCCCACGCGGGGTGCTGCTGTCTAAAGAAGTTGAGCAAGTGAAGGGGTCAGTCTACGTCGGAATATATGTAAAATCTATGTTCTGTGTGAATCTGTGGCGCCTGATACTATCTTTGAGAGTTATGCTCTTGCAGCAAGCGTGCTCCGCTTTTCGTGCTGGGGCCGAGGTTCCAAGTTATCTGGGGCGGATAGGTGATTGGGTTCAGAATGAATGACTCGGACGTGAGCGTGAGACGAAGGAAAAAACGCGCACTGCGGTAGCAGAGTATCAAGCCGCAAAATGCCGCAGACACGTGGCACACCGACATCCGGGCGCCTTGCAAGCCTTCTCGCCTCCAAAGGATTACCTTCGTCCGTGCAAGGGTCGATGATCCTCGCCCTGTTCTCAACCATTTATTCGCTTTGCCACGCCTTCTCCGGTGCACCCTTCCCTGGCTCCGTGCTCCTCCCGCGCTTTGACACTTTGGCACCCTTCCCTCCCCTGTCTGCCCTGCCAAATTCCTCCTCGCGGTCACTTGTGAAAGACTCTCGTCGCGGTCTCTCTCTCTCTGCCTCCGTCTCCCTGCCCGTGCTACCGTCACCCCTGCCTTCTGCACCCCCGGTCCCTAGCCATCACGTGTGAGGGGCGGGTGTCTCCTCTCACTCCTGCCACCTGCTTGCCCACCCCGCTGCCTGCCCCCATACTCGTGCTCCCCCACCTCCATCAGTGCCACCGTGCCTCCCTGTCCCTGACGCCGACTCCTCGCTGTATCTGCTATACCTACCCCCTCCTCACCTTTGCGTGCTCGGGGTGGCCCTCACCGATCACTGCAGCCTCCCCTACCCCGCTCACCTTTCCTGCGCACCTCCCACGTTTCCCGGCCCACGCTCTCCTTCGCCATCATACATGAGAGAGATCATCACCTCTATCACCCTCTCCCTCACACTGCCTACTTGTCATCGTCACCACTTCTCTCCCATCCCACTGTCTGCAGTCTGCACGGCATACCCACCCTTTCTTTGCTGCATGCGTAATACCTATGCTCCCACACCTTCCTGGCTGTCACACGAGGGGTGACTGTTACCTCTCCTCTCGCCATCTCACCTCGCCCGCCGTCTCACCATCATCCCCTCTCACCGTCTTCTCCTGGATCCCCTCCGTTTGCACTCACTGCTCCTCCCACTATCTCCCACCTTCACCCTCCCACTTCCCCCGCCGCCCTCTCGCCCCCTGGCACCTTCTCCCTCTTCCTCCTGCCCTACCATCGCACCTTGCCTTTTCCTTCCCGTCGTCTCAAGACCCTCGGCATGGCTTTACCGTCCCTCCCGCACGCTCGGCGCCCCTCCTCTCCGTCCCACCCTCTTGCTACTCACACTTATTTTCATCACGTTTGAGCAACTCTCGCTTCCGTCCTCTCGTTCCTGGTGTCTCTTCACCTGCCTACTTTCTGCCGATCCCTGTGCCGACCCTCCGTACATTCTCTGGTTGCTTGCCTTACCGTCTCCTTACCCACGCTACTGTTCTCACCTCGTTCGTCAATCCTTTCTTTTGTCATCATTACCCTGTCCTGCATGTCATCGCTGCCCACTACCCCCTTGTCGTCTCCATCCTACCTTCTTCTCCTACCCTAAAGCTGGGATGCAAGGACTTTATTAACAGCTTAATCGTGGCTTCCGATTCCTCATCTTTCTGGCACCTCGATCCTTAGACTCGTAACCAGTCGTTCTATGAGGGTGCCGGCTGCTGCGCAAGGACTGCTCGATAGAGCGACTGGTCTAGCTGGGTTTAAAATGGGGGGGTAGCGCTATGATTGGGGGGCTGTCACTGCCTGTCAGCCGTATATAGTAGGGTACCCCAAATGCAGTAATGGATCTTGATTATCTGCCCGATTATCTCTATCTAAGATAATACGTCCTCTTCGACGCACCGCCCTGCTCTGGTGCTTGTTCTAAGATGTCTACGCACGCATTCGACACTGTATTGGGTCTCCGTGAACACCTCCAATACCTTTGGACTTGCCCTAGTGATGATCTCAGGCGACTTATCTTGAACCTTGAGCTGTGTAATCGTCTACTGGTGTCGTTCTTGGAAGCGCTTGATGAAGACGACAGGATTGTTTGCTATCGGGCTGCGCTCATATGCTACAGCGTCACTGGCTCCACCCAGGTCCCTCGTGAGATGCAGCTGAAGGTCGTTCTAGCCACCCAGAATGGGACTGATTGCCTTGTTTCTGCGGGTACCGGGAGTGGCAAGACACTGCCAATTGCGTTGAACGCGCTTCTGGATGACCCGGGTCGGAAGCTTATGACTCTGACTCTTTCACCCTTGAAGTGTCTCCAGGTGACGCAAGAGTCCGACTTTAATTCCCGGTATCAAATCCCAACGGTGGTTATAAACAAGGATACGCCTAGGGAGGACGCGTGGTGGAATGTGAGATGCGCCTTCTTCTGTCTTGGCTTGGGTCGACCATTCTAATATCTATAGGAAAACGTCTGGGACAACAAAGCGTGCTCTCCTGGCCGCGCTCGGATTCTGATTGTCACTGTAGAGCAGCTCTTCAAGTCTCGTGAAGGGCATCTTCCTCGTCTCGCCCTGCTTCTTCGTAATCTCCGGTTCCAGAGGCATGTCGCACGCGTCATTGTTGATGAGGCGCATAATATCTATACAGCTGGTCTACCGCATTACGGCCTCGATGCCTTCCGACCAGTGTGGGGTCGTCTGGACGAACTCAAGATAATACTTCCTCGTACTGTGCACTGGGCGTTCCTGTCAGCGACCTTCCCACCACATATACGAGCGACAATCGAAAAAAGGCTCTTGCGATCTGGCTATACCCCCATTCACGTTACTTCAAACCGCTCAAATACAATCTCTGCTACCCATGAAGTCCTAAACAGTATCGACAACCTTCAAAACTACGAGTGTTTCCTCTCGTGTCCCTTTCGTTGGAATCCCAACCACGTGTCCTCATATTCGCGGATAAGAAAGAGCTGGCCTGCCAAATCGCTGACCATTTAGATTCTTGTCTACCATCTGGCTGTCGGGACAAGGGTATTGTGCGGCATTACCACAGCACGATGTCGCAGAAGTTTTTGCAGGTCGCTCATGAAGCTTTTACGACGCCATCTGGAAACTGTCGTATTTTGGTGGCGACTTCGGGTCAATCTGTGGTATGTGTTCCTATCGTCCTGGGCCCCTTGTCGCAGGGACCGTGCTGATATACCTTAGGGCGTTGACTTCCCGGATGTCAAGATCGTGTGTACAGCCGGTCTACCAGGGACCATGGTCGACGTACTGCAGCGTGGTGGCCGCGCCCTTCGTAACTCGGATGAAGAAGCTCTGTTTGTCGTTTTCTACGAGTCTTGGGTTCACGAACTCTCCCTGGACGAGTATAGCGAAGGTGACTTGGGTGACCCCGACCGTCCCAGGGGCCTGTTGAAGCCGAGCTCGCGGCAACGGGACCGAGCACCGTTGTCTTGTGTAAAGCTGGTGAAGAGTATGACGTGTCTTTGAGCCGAATTTGCCTCGTATCTGGACAATACTTCTCATTCTGGTACTGTGATTGTCTTGTTCTGAAGCTCATGTCTTATCTCTCGTATCCAGCCCTCGCACGCCCAGCGACTTACTGCTGTACTGCTGCGGGTTGTGATGGGACTCAATTTAGCATCCAAGATCTCCTCCCCGGGAAGCTCGCGGTTGCTCCCTCAGCTCCTCCTATGGCCCAGAAACCGAAACGGAACTCTTATCGCCCTATGGAAGAACGCAAGTTCCTGGAGTTCCGTCTCAACGAGTGGCTAGAGTCCGAGCATTTGTCGGATCAACTCCACTTCGTCCGTCCGGTTGACCTCATCCTTTCTGACACACAGAGGGCGACTTTGGTACGTGCCAACCCAAGGGAAATCAAGACCGTGCAGAGCATAACGACATTGTTGAACAAGTCAGCTGAGTGGGAAGCCGAATGGTCCGCGAAGATATTGGAGGTTGTCACACGGTTTGATAACGAGTATGCGTGTATTCACGAACAATCAACTACACAGCGAAAGTAATAGTATCGGAATTGAATCGATGTTAGTCCTTGTGAAGTTCTGAGACCTCTTCAGATGGCTCTGGCTTGTCTGTGTCGCCGTCTTCCACCACTTGACATGGGGTGATCTCGTCGGCCTCAGACTGGTCTGGGCTTCCTTTCGCCCTATCGGCGATTTTTTTATTGAATGTCGCCAGTGAGGATGTTTGAAACTTCCTGAACCCAGTCGTGAAGATGTCGACAACCGAGTGTGCGTCAGAATTGACATCGCGGTCAGCGATTACACTTTGAAGCCCAAGTTCATCTGCTTTATTCGCGATCCGCCAGACAAGTGCTGACGTATCGACGTCCGTGTGTGTGGATCCCCGGTAACCAGACCTCAGCGAATTAGTAACTCGCTTTTTCACCAGCTGGAGGTAATTGATCCCGGCAGCAATGTTGCCAAGTCGGTCCCAGTTAGAATAGATGCCCTTGGCCGCAAATAATGTCTGTCGTCGGAATCATTTAGTATTAGAACACGGTCGACACGAACGGAAAAACTACCTTGAGATATCGAATCAAGTGTTCGATGTTCATGTCGATTCCCATGGCATGCCTGGGAAGACCAGACGGGTTTACCAGCATGTTGTCACGCATAATATTGCTTTGATAACACAAGCAGGGGTAAGGACACGAGAGTGACAGAGCAGGAAGACGTACGCAAACGCGGGAGTCCAGACCTCCTTGATATTGAAGATGAGATGGAGTATTTCCATCGAATAATTATTAGACCCAGAGCCACGGAACATACACGTGAGAGTCAGTAAGATGTCTTCGATCCGCCCAAAGTCCCCAGTAGCGATGGCATCAACCAGTTCCACGACAAGGAGGAGATCGCGTGTCAGTAATGCAACATTTCTGCGCACAACATCAACCACTGGCTTTGTAGATTCGACTCCAGATACCGGATCCTTAGGTGGTGCCTTTGGATTCACATGCTCAAAGATGGGTTCCACAGAGGTGTACTTCTCTGCAATCCGACGTGCACAGTCAAGCAAGCCACCAGGCGTAGGTTCGGCCTTGGCAAAGTCTCTGAGCGATGAGTAGTCGCACTCATTGCGCCATGCGTTGAGAATGAGACCGTGGAGGATTTGTGTCAGAGCAGCCAACAGTGTATGATAGTCGGGATGTTCACCACCAAGTCGAGTCTTCTCAAGCACAGCAAAGAATTGGGTCAAGCTGCCCATTTGATTCAGCGTTCCCCGATGAGTCTCGAGAACACACCAGAGTAAATTCATGGTCAAATGGAAACTGCCAAAGCCCAGCTGGAAGATTTCACGAGTTTCCCAGTAGGAGACGTCCTTCCGATGGATCTGTTGTCCACCCTGAATCCGCGCATTCGTTAACTGGTCATTGAAAGTCGGCACAGCCATCTTGTCGAGGTCTTCCAATGTCCGCTTAAGTTGCACCAGGTAAACGTCGTCATGCACCAAGAGGTTTCCGTCTACACTAGCCTCTTCAATCGTGGATGCCTGAAGAGGATGGAAGACAGTTTTTGTGACCAATTGGAAGAGGCCGCCTTGGAGGATGCTGCAGCATTGGGTCCGACTGTTGTGTTTCGAAACCCTTCACATACTTGGTGAGAATGCGAACGATAGTCACCGCCGTCTGGGATATATAAGACTGTCCAGCCACAAGAGTCATCCGAAGATCAGAGATGACCAACGGAGAAGAGCGTCGAAGATTCTTGATCAAGGGTCTCATGTCCATATCTTCTGCCTGGGCGTTGAGAAGCTCGTATATCACCGCGAATGTGCCCGACTGAACTTTGCTCATGGCATTGGGGCCCTGCTCGACGTATATTGAGCTTGAAATGTTGATGTTGTCGTACGCAAGAGCATGAGGAAGCAACGAAGCAGCTTTCGCCCGCTCAATAGAGCGATCTGCCAGCTTCAGTACCAAGCTCGAGATGCTGTTATACGAGACTGTGAGACCCATTCGGTGCAAGACATCGATCATTTGTCTCGACGTCCCACACGCCCAAGCCTGTAAACCAAGACCAATTTGCACCTTTGCAGAGTTCCTAGAGCGTAAAAAATGAATCTGAGCCATTGTTATAAGCAAGGCTGTAAAACGATTCTTCAACTTGGCAGATTTAGACTTAGCAAGAGAGACTTTTGATTCCACAGCAGCTTCCAGGACAGACCTCAAGGTAGGCGTAGTCACGGGTCCCATGATCTGGTGTATGTCCCAGTTCTCGATGAATTCCGGAGAGATGTTGGCTGTGTACATCCGGAGATGGGGTTTTGCTGCCTCCATTTTGACGTGGACCTCTTTGCAGACCAGACTGTTACGTTCGGCCCGGAAGTGGACACTGACGTCAAGGGTATGACACCGCGTCAGCAGTATATCGTCATGGACTTGTTAAGGATCAGTCAGCCGGGTAAGCTCCGGCACATGTGATTGTGTACGATAACGGATTGGATCATGACTCGAAGTGACTCATACTAGGATAGCTGTACTAGGGTTTGCTCTACTTACGCTATTGGCTAGTACTTCTTGGAGCGGCGCTTGAAAGCCCGCGCGTATCTGTATAAGTAGAGTACTGCGAAGACCAAGAACGGCATCTTGGTCTTCTTCCAATACCACTACCAGTTCTTCGCTCTATAGGGTCCTCCCCCTTGAAGTGAGTTGTCCGACATATCCCTCTTAGACCAAGGGATCCCTCGTGACTTAGTCCCTTCGTGAACAGTGGACAACTACCCCGCCGGCAGCATTTGTCATCGCGTCTACCTTTACATCAATCCACGTGTGGCTTCCCCCTATACCTTCTTATACGTCGTTGATCACGATACCTGGGACGACTTACGTATCGTCGGCACCCCTCCACTACTACTACCCCTAGGAGACGACTTGCACGGATACGAAGACCGTAACGGAGCACTGCAAGTACACCCAACAGACTTTCCCCAGGCCAGAGTCAACCGCAACTACGTTATCAAGAGGATCGCCACTCACACTGAAGCCTAAGTCAGGCAAGCGTTCGTGGTAAACGCTACATTAAGACCAAGATCCCAACCGTGGCCAATCCTACCAAGACAACCAAGGACTACTGGGTCCCATTCAGACCATATCACATCGACAGACGAGGAGAACGCAACGTACCAAAAAGATATCTAGAAACTGCATTTTGGAAGGACGACGCAGAAATACCAGGCTACGTCACCTATTACTTTGATCGATCAGGCAACCGACACATCATCCCAGTAGAATTCAACTTCGAAAACACCTGTTGGACGGAAATCAGGTGGGACGAACTCCACAACAAATACAAAGTTCTCCGACCCGCAGGAGGAGGACTTCGCCTTGACATCCTAGCCAGCAACGTAGTCACCAGAGACCAGTGGGGCCTTATCGACGGACAATACGAAGAACCAGCACGATCCCCCACACCAAAGACACCCGCACCATCACCATCACTCGCAAGCAATCCCAAGGATATCTACATTCACCAGGACGAAGCAGAAGAACTAGCACTGGAAAACATCGCTAAGTCTATCCCAGTCATGACATCCACAATCACCCAAGCACCTACCCAGATTAGAACAGCCCTCTTCACCCCACAAGACCAACCACGGCAACCAGAAGGGAACCCACCCGGAGGGGACCCAGCAGACAACCCAGGAGGAGGAGGAGATGACGGAGGCAACGGGGGAGGAGACGACGCAGGAGGCGTCCCACACCCCGGATTTGCGGATATTCCCCATCTCACCGACAGATTCATTGGCAAAGAGCCACCCATATTCACGGGCGATCAAGACAAAGCACAAGCCTTCCTATCCCAATGGAACCGGTTTGCCCAAGTAAACATAGCTAACCGAAGCCTACAAAGTCCCTACATCAAAGCAATGATGTTCCTCACCTACATCCAAGGCCCCCTTGTCGACGAATGGACCGCGGAAACCCAGAGGTGGATCGAAACAAGACCAGACAGAACCGACCCATGGGTATGGAGCGCGGTAGAACTCGCTTTCAAACGGCAATTCCGAGACAACATGGAACAAGAACGCGCCAGACTAGAGCTGGACAAAGGATTCAAAATGACGGGAGGGGACATTGATAGCTACGTGACCGCATTCGAAAAACTTGTTCGACAGGCTGACTACCGCCTGGACGACCCCCTGGTACTCGACAAATTCACCAGAGGCGTACCCCTCGACCTATACCGCAATGCATACCAATTCCACAGCCCAGTAACCTATCACCAGTGGAAGAATGCTCTGATCGAGCAGCAGAAGCGATACCTCCACATGAAGGCACGAGTGGATGGATTCGGAAGGCAGCTAACGCAACGCCCCAAACAACAGCAACAACCCGCAAGATTCCAACCACCCCAAAGACAAAACCAAGGGTGGCAGCAGTACCGCAACCACCCCGACGCTATGGACACCACACCGGGGAGAATCCGTGCCAGAGTGGCAGGATCCGAAGAGGCAAACCCAAACAACCCCCAGGAATGGAGAAACTACACGCAGGGAAGACCACCATTCCCCCCTCGCGGAGGATTCCTCACCAGAGGAAGGGGAGGACGCAGCGTCTTTAACACAAGGGACGTAACATGTTACAACTGTGGAAAGAAAGGTCACTTCTCACGAGAATGTCAGCAACCACGTCAAACACGTCAGGGACCACCTCAAGGCAGAAGCGCATACATCGAGGAAGTACCCACCGCTCCACAAAGTGTCGCAGGGGAACCCCTCATCGACCTCGATGAGCCGGTACAAGCCAATCGCGGTACCACATCGGCACAACAGGTAGAGGATATCATGGGGAGAATCGCAGAACTTCCGGAAGAAGGAAGAGAGATGTTCGCTAGAAATATGGCAGGAAGCCAGGATTTTCCAAGCGCCTGAACCCAACGGCCTGGGTGAGGGCAGTCAATTGTAACTCGTCGTTCATAACGCGCTATCGATCTATGCATGTTCCAGTTTCGATTCGCACGAGTAACTTCATGGCCGAAAGAAAAGCACTGGTGGACTCCGGAGCCACCGACAACTTCATACATCCAAACTTCGTCAAACGGATGCATCTAGGAACCAAAATACTAGAGCGTCCCCGCAACATCTGGAATATAGACGGGACACACAACAAAGGAGGGAAAATCACTCATTGTGTTGACCTGAACGTACAAACTGACGGAAAAATCAAGGACATCCGCTTCCTAGTCACCAACGTAGGAGGAGAAGATCTCATACTGGGATACCCATGGCTCGCAACCTTTCAACCCAGGATCCAATGGGCAACAGCCACCCTCGATACCAAACAATACCCCATCATCATCCGCACTACCAACCCACTCAAATCGCCTGGACTTACAGAACTCCGACGACTCATAGTGGAAATCGAGGAGGGAAACAAACTACAAGCCCTCCACGAGTTAGAAGAGCAATCCCTACCGGTACACCTACGAACAACGGCAACAGACATGGCAATAGCGGCACAACAATACACGGAGAAGAAGGAAATACCCGAACAATACAAAAGACATGCCAAGGTATTTAGCGAGGAGGAATCCCAACGCCTCCCACCTTCCAGACCATGGGACCACGCTATCGAACTCAAACCAGAAGCACCCGACTCATTCGACTGCAAGGTATACCCCGTAAACCAGGCAGAAGACAAGGCACTACGGGAATTCCTGGACGAACAACTGGCAAAAGGATATATACGCCCCTCTAAATCCCCGTACGCATCCCCATTCTTCTTCGTGAAAAAGAAGGACGGAAAACTACGCCCGGTACAGGACTATAGGACGCTCAACAAATGGACCATACGCAACCAGTATCCACTCCCCCTCATACCGGAACTCATCGCAAGCCTCAGTTCGGGGTGGATATTCTCCAAATTTGACGTTCGGCAGGGCTACAACAACATCCTAGTCAAAGACGGCGACCAGTACAAGGCAGCATTCAAGACTAAATACGGCTTCTTCGAACCGGTAGTAATGTATTTCGGCATGACCAACTCCCCATCCACTTTCCAGGAGATGATGAACGCTATATGCCAACCCCTTATCGACTACCACGAGAAAAAGGGAACCATCATCCGAGTCTACATGGACGACATCGGCATCGCAACATCAACCACGGAACAAGCGCACGCTGAAGCAGTACACGATATATTGGACCTACTGGAAGAACACGACCTCTACCTCAAACTCGAAAAATGCACCTTTCACTCTCCCTCCCTCGATTACCTGGGGGTAATCATTGAAAAGGGGGTGATTCGCATGGACCCCGTCAAAATTTCCGGCATAACAGATTGGCCCATACCAAAAACTGTCAAACAGGTGCGATCATTCCTAGGTTTTTGCAATTTTTACCGCGCTTTCATCCGAAACTTCGCCACACACGCACGACCACTCAACAAACTTACGCGCAAAGACACCGACTGGCAATGGGGAACGGAACAACAGCAAGCATTCGACAAGCTCAAAGCGCTGGTAACCGAAGAACCCGTACTCAAACACCCGGAGTTGGACAAGCAATTTGAGCTGGAAGTTGACGCATCCGGATACGCAGTAGGAGCAGTACTTCTCCAAAAGGGAACGGACAACAAACGACACCCAATCGCATTCTATTCAAACACCCTTAACGCAGCGGAAAGGAACTACGACATCTACGACTTAGAACTTCTAGCCATCGTAAAAGCGCTGCGAAACTGGAGACAATATCTCGCCGGATCACCACACAAAATCAAAGTCTTCTCCGATCACATGAACTTACAATATTGGAGACATCCCCAGAAGATCAGTCGCCGCGTAGCCAGGGAAGTACTAGAATTGGCGGAATACGACATAGAGATTCACCACATCAAAGGAACAGCCAACGGACGCGCAGATGCACTATCAAGACGGCCAGACTACGACCAAGGAGAACACGACAACGAGCAAGTCACGGTACTCCCAGATCACGTGTTCATCAGAGCCACCGAAATCGACACAACGGACGACCCAACACGCACACAGCACACTATCAACGTCATGGAGATGGAACCCACTAACCCGGTATACACCCAAGACGAAACCATGATAAAGCGATGGGTCGATCCCCACAAGCTAAAGAAAGTCGAAGGCACGTGGTACAAAGACGGACGGCGCGTAGTCACAGGAGACGCACACGAACGACAGCGCATCATACGAGCACACCACGACCCACCAGTCCACGGCCACCCCGGAATCAACCGAACAATCAAAATGGTAGAACGATATTACTGGTGGCCAGGCCTAAAACAGGAAACACAAGACTACGTCAAAGGCTGCGCCGATTGTCAACGGATCAAAGTCAATAACCGGCCCACGCGCGCACCATTACAGCCCATCTTCCCCAAAAAGGAAGCAATGCCATTCGAGACCATAGCCCTGGACTTCATCACCAAGTTACCACAAGCGGACGGCTGTGACTCCATACTAACAGTAACGGACCATGACTGCTCCAAAGCGGCAATATTCATACCGTGCCTCGAGGAGATAAGCGCAGAAGGAACTGCAGCCCTGTACGTGAAACACGTCTTCACCCGATTCGGACTACCAGCGCGCATCATCAGCGATCGAGACCCCAGATTCGCATCAAAATTCACACACGAACTATGCAAAATCCTAGGTATTGAACAGAACATATCCACGGCCTACCACCCGCGGACGGACGGACAGTCAGAACGCACCAACCAATGGCTAGAACAATACCTACGGTTCTGGGTTAACGAAAGGCAAGACGATTGGACACGTTACTTACCCATGGCAGAATTCACACACAACAACTGGCCCAACGAATCCACGAGGGAGTCCCCCTTTAACATCCTCATGGGCTATAACCCCCGCGCTGACTGGACCGATCGCCCTTCCCCTATACCGCAGGTGGCACTCCGTATCAAACAATTCCAAGAGGCTAGAACGCGCGCCCAGGAACTGATGATCAAAGCGCAGCAGGGGTGGATCAAACACAAAGATACGCCCAGGTACCAAATAGGGGACCTCGTATGGCTCGAAGGACACCACCTACGTACCAACCAACCAACCACAAAGCTTGCGCCCAGAAGACATGGCCCGTTCAAGGTTACTCAGGTGATGTCCGCAGTCAACTATCGCCTAGAACTTCCCACGCAGTGGAGCATCCACCCAGTGTTCCACACGGACCTCCTGACCCCTTATCGCGAAACCCCCACGCACGGACCCAACTACCAGCGCCCGCCACCAGATTTGATTGATGGCGAAGAAGAATACGAGGTCGAGAAGATTCTAGACTCTCGGCGCTTCGGCAGAACAAAGAAACTGCAGTATTTGGTCAAGTGGCGCAGATACCCTGATTCCGATAATCAGTGGGTCTCGAAGGATGACGTCTTCGCTGACGAAGCCATTCGGGAGTTCAAACGTTCAAACCCCACCAGAGAAGTGCATATAAGCGCAGGGCATTCCCAAGAGACGTCCCCATCTCCCACTCACACACTCCCATCTACTCATGTCCCAATCCCCAGTTCAAGTACACTATGTCCTCGACGACCTACTCCCCATCTCAGTCCAGCCTACCATTATCATCCAGAATGCGCCACCGTCACCCATGTCGATTCCCGAGCCCCTTCAACCAAGCCCCAGTCGTCCAGTTACCCCCATACCATCCCTCCTTCCTTCGCCTACACCTACAGCAGTCAGCACACGCAGCTCGTCTCCGCAAGGCTATGTTCCGACCCGACCTCCGTCCCGTCAAGACCAGACTCAGGTACAAGAAGATCGAGCACCTGTCGGAGGAGCATTGTCCTCTCAACCAGCACCTCACGTATGGGACTCACCTCACCACTACTCACGACGAAACCCCGCCGCTATGCTCCACAGACGGAGAGCCGATGGTCCTGCCGCCGAGTCAACAATCCGCACAAAGGTGCCTCTTCCGTGCAGAGGAACACAGTCCAGTTTCCCGACAGAGGGTGGAAACACCGCCACCGGTCGGGTTCAAACACAACAGGGGAGTGCACTTCATCCCCTTCCAGATACGCGACGCTCAAGGGCAGCTGCACCCAGCTCGGTATACGCAGCTCGTCTTTACGGCGGACCCCTTCGTCCTCGCCTACCGACGAGGCAGCAACCAGCAGTATGGCAAGTCGGTGCACACCGCACCTCAATACGACGAGCCCTCTCCCACCTACACCGACGACGACCTGGTCTTTCTAGACCAGAACAGCGCATACCGGCAATCGGTCGACCAGGCCTGTATGGCCATGAACAACCTGACAGTCACGGCCGAGGTACACCGGTACCGGTGCCTGCAAGCGGGCTACGAGGCCAAGGAGGAGGAGCTGAAGAAGAAGATCGCCGAGCTGGACAGGCTTGGAAGCATGCGCCGCCAGTGCGTGCTCCGCTTACAGTGCGCCAACGCGATCAAACGCATCGAGGACGAGCGCGACTCCTATCGCCCAGGAGCGGAGGAGGGACGGCGCATCGCGACGCTCAGAGAGGAGATCATGCGTGGTCGGTCTGGGGCCCGATCCTGAAAAGGGGGTGATGTTACGTTCGGCCCGGAAGTGGACACTGACGTCAAGGGTATGACACCGCGTCAGCAGTATATCGTCATGGACTTGTTAAGGATCAGTCAGCCGGGTAAGCTCCGGCACATGTGATTGTGTACGATAACGGATTGGATCATGACTCGAAGTGACTCATACTAGGATAGCTGTACTAGGGTTTGCTCTACTTACGCTATTGGCTAGTACTTCTTGGAGCGGCGCTTGAAAGCCCGCGCGTATCTGTATAAGTAGAGTACTGCGAAGACCAAGAACGGCATCTTGGTCTTCTTCCAATACCACTACCAGTTCTTCGCTCTATAGGGTCCTCCCCCTTGAAGTGAGTTGTCCGACATATCCCTCTTAGACCAAGGGATCCCTCGTGACTTAGTCCCTTCGTGAACAGTGGACAACTACCATGCCGGCAGCATTTGTCATCGCGTCTACCTTTACATCAATCCACGTGTGGCTTCCCCCTATACCTTCTTATACGTCGTCGATCACGATACCTGGGACGACTTACGTATCGTCGGCACCCCTCAACAATGGGTCGGCCCTTGTCGTCTTGAATCAATCGGTCCAAGAGACCGATGAGTGAGTCGCAATTCTTCGGCGAGAAAAAGGCATTGCGGAAGCCTTCAAACTTCCCGTTGCCGTTGATAATAGCCGTCAGGAGATCGACCGCAGTGAGCTTAAGTCCTTGAAGATCTCGCAGTATTGACGTCAATGTCGCTTTGCGCTGGGTCTTTGGTCTGCATTGACGTGCCACGGGACCACCCATCTCTAGGTCCTGTGTGTCGCCCATCGCATAACCTAACGGGAAAGACAGCGACGTAGGAGTGATTGGAGGCGTCCAAAGCTCACATCCAAACCCGTGGTCATGGAGCCCTGGTTGGATTCCACTCACAAATGGCGAAAACATCGACGGACCACCACCAGAATGGTCCAAGAGCGATGGCATTGTATTTGAAAGGATGGAAAGGCCGCTGTCTACCAAAATGGGTGTCATGGGAGGAGTAGTCTGGATTGTGCGTGGGGAGGGAAATACATCGACGCGCCTAGATGATAAAGGATGTTTAAAATCCACATACAATACTAAAACAAATAGAAAGCCCTTACCTGCTCTCAATAGCAGCTGGGAAAACGGTTTGGAAAGCGTCTATAGTTGTAGAACCATACCCCGGACCTGCACGTTGACCACCGTGTCCTGAACTGATCCCGTCCACTGCCATTGCCATAGGTACAGACATCGGCTCGGTATCCTGTTGCATGATACCACCCGGACGAACGAAGACCGGTCCCTGCTGGGCCTCAGATGCAGTCCCAGCCCTCCAGCGCTGATCCAGACTTCGAGCCTCAGCAATGCTCCCAGAAAGCGCAAAACACAACTGACTCCCACCAAGTTCTAGTGGTTCTGGCACAGACCCCCAAGGAAGAGAGACACCAGAGGTAGACTCAAGAGAATAGGAATAGCCCCACGGTGTTTGAGATGTCATGTAGCAACCAGAGTAACGCGTCAAAGTACTGCCAGCAGATAACTTACAAGTGATCGTACACATGCACGTGATACACAGTTACCAGACAAACGGTAACAGATTTACGATCAACCCTTTTCGGGTACACCAGATCCCGATTATCCTAAACTAGAAGGACCCTACTATACATGGGCAGATCTCAGAAAATCTCTCGATCATAGCGCTACCCCCCCCATTTTAAACCCAGCTGTACCGGTCGCTCTATCAAGCGGTCCTTGCGCAGCCGGCACCCCCATAGAGCGAGCGGTCACTGGTCTAGTGGATGACAAACCTCATTACATTTGGCACTTTGCTCAAGTTGGTCTAGACCGGTGACCGCTCGCTCTATGGGGGTGCCGGCTGCGCAAGGACCGCTTGATAGAGCGACCGGTACAGCTGGGTTTAAAATGGGGGGGTAGCGCTATGATCGAGAGATTTTCTGAGATCTGCCCATGTATAGTAGGGTCCTTCTAGTTTAGGATAATCGGGATCTGGTGTACCCGAAAAGGGTTGATCGTAAATCTGTTACCGTTTGTCTGGTAACTGTGTATCACGTGCATGTGTACGATCACTTGTAAGTTATCTGCTGGCAGTACTTTGACGCGTTACTCTGGTTGCTACATGACATCTCAAACACCGTGGGGCTATTCCTATTCTCTTGAGTCTACCTCTGGTGTCTCTCTTCCTTGGGGGTCTGTGCCAGAACCACTAGAACTTGGTGGGAGTCAGTTGTGTTTTGCGCTTTCTGGGAGCATTGCTGAGGCTCGAAGTCTGGATCAGCGCTGGAGGGCTGGGACTGCATCTGAGGCCCAGCAGGGACCGGTCTTCGTTCGTCCGGGTGGTATCATGCAACAGGATACCGAGCCGATGTCTGTACCTATGGCAATGGCAGTGGACGGGATCAGTTCAGGACACGGTGGTCAACGTGCAGGTCCGGGGTATGGTTCTACAACTATAGACGCTTTCCAAACCGTTTTCCCAGCTGCTATTGAGAGCAGGTAAGGGCTTTCTATTTGTTTTAGTATTGTATGTGGATTTTAAACATCCTTTATCATCTAGGCGCGTCGATGTATTTCCCTCCCCACGCACAATCCAGACTACTCCTCCCATGACACCCATTTTGGTAGACAGCGGCCTTTCCATCCTTTCAAATACAATGCCATCGCTCTTGGACCATTCTGGTGGTGGTCCGTCGATGTTTTCGCCATTTGTGAGTGGAATCCAACCAGGGCTCCATGACCACGGGTTTGGATGTGAGCTTTGGACGCCTCCAATCACTCCTACGTCGCTGTCTTTCCCGTTAGGTTATGCGATGGGCGACACACAGGACCTAGAGATGGGTGGTCCCGTGGCACGTCAATGCAGACCAAAGACCCAGCGCAAAGCGACATTGACGTCAATACTGCGAGATCTTCAAGGACTTAAGCTCACTGCGGTCGATCTCCTGACGGCTATTATCAACGGCAACGGGAAGTTTGAAGGCTTCCGCAATGCCTTTTTCTCGCCGAAGAATTGCGACTCACTCATCGGTCTCTTGGACCGATTGATTCAAGACGACAAGGGCCGACCCATTGTTGAGGGGTGGATGTTCCTGCACGCGCTTCGTCTGGTCTGCAAAGAGGTCCACGTCAAAATGGAGGCAGCAAAACCCCATCTCCGGATGTACACAGCCAACATCTCTCCGGAATTCATCGAGAACTGGGACATACACCAGATCATGGGACCCGTGACTATGCCTACCTTGAGGTCTGTCCTGGAAGCTGCTGTGGAATCAAAAGTCTCTCTTGCTAAGTCTAAATCTGCCAAGTTGAAGAATCGTTTTACAGCCTTGCTTATAACAATGGCTCAGATTCATTTTTTACGCTCTAGGAACTCTGCAAAGGTGCAAATTGGTCTTGGTTTACAGGCTTGGGCGTGTGGGACGTCGAGACAAATGATCGATGTCTTGCACCGAATGGGTCTCACAGTCTCGTATAACAGCATCTCGAGCTTGGTACTGAAGCTGGCAGATCGCTCTATTGAGCGGGCGAAAGCTGCTTCGTTGCTTCCTCATGCTCTTGCGTACGACAACATCAACATTTCAAGCTCAATATACGTCGAGCAGGGCCCCAATGCCATGAGCAAAGTTCAGTCGGGCACATTCGCGGTGATATACGAGCTTCTCAACGCCCAGGCAGAAGATATGGACATGAGACCCTTGATCAAGAATCTTCGACGCTCTTCTCCGTTGGTCATCTCTGATCTTCGGATGACTCTTGTGGCTGGACAGTCTTATATATCCCAGACGGCGGTGACTATCGTTCGCATTCTCACCAAGTATGTGAAGGGTTTCGAAACACAACAGTCGGACCCAATGCTGCAGCATCCTCCAAGGCGGCCTCTTCCAATTGGTCACAAAAACTGTCTTCCATCCTCTTCAGGCATCCACGATTGAAGAGGCTAGTGTAGACGGAAACCTCTTGGTGCATGACGACGTTTACCTGGTGCAACTTAAGCGGACATTGGAAGACCTCGACAAGATGGCTGTGCCGACTTTCAATGACCAGTTAACGAATGCGCGGATTCAGGGTGGACAACAGATCCATCGGAAGGACGTCTCCTACTGGGAAACTCGTGAAATCTTCCAGCTGGGCTTTGGCAGTTTCCATTTGACCATGAATTTACTCTGGTGTGTTCTCGAGACTCATCGGGGAACGCTGAATCAAATGGGCAGCTTGACCCAATTCTTTGCTGTGCTTGAGAAGACTCGACTTGGTGGTGAACATCCCGACTATCATACACTGTTGGCTGCTCTGACACAAATCCTCCACGGTCTCATTCTCAACGCATGGCGCAATGAGTGCGACTACTCATCGCTCAGAGACTTTGCCAAGGCCGAACCTACGCCTGGTGGCTTGCTTGACTGTGCACGTCGGATTGCAGAGAAGTACACCTCTGTGGAACCCATCTTTGAGCATGTGAATCCAAAGGCACCACCTAAGGATCCGGTATCTGGAGTCGAATCTACAAAGCCAGTGGTTGATGTTGTGCGCAGAAATGTTGCATTACTGACACGCGATCTCCTCCTTGTCGTGGAACTGGTTGATGCCATCGCTACTGGGGACTTTGGGCGGATCGAAGACATCTTACTGACTCTCACGTGTATGTTCCGTGGCTCTGGGTCTAATAATTATTCGATGGAAATACTCCATCTCATCTTCAATATCAAGGAGGTCTGGACTCCCGCGTTTGCGTACGTCTTCCTGCTCTGTCACTCTCGTGTCCTTACCCCTGCTTGTGTTATCAAAGCAATATTATGCGTGACAACATGCTGGTAAACCCGTCTGGTCTTCCCAGGCATGCCATGGGAATCGACATGAACATCGAACACTTGATTCGATATCTCAAGGTAGTTTTTCCGTTCGTGTCGACCGTGTTCTAATACTAAATGATTCCGACGACAGACATTATTTGCGGCCAAGGGCATCTATTCTAACTGGGACCGACTTGGCAACATTGCTGCCGGGATCAATTACCTCCAGCTGGTGAAAAAGCGAGTTACTAATTCGCTGAGGTCTGGTTACCGGGGATCCACACACACGGACGTCGATACGTCAGCACTTGTCTGGCGGATCGCGAATAAAGCAGATGAACTTGGGCTTCAAAGTGTAATCGCTGACCGCGATGTCAATTCTGACGCACACTCGGTTGTCGACATCTTCACGACTGGGTTCAGGAAGTTTCAAACATCCTCACTGGCGACATTCAATAAAAAAATCGCCGATAGGGCGAAAGGAAGCCCAGACCAGTCTGAGGCCGACGAGATCACCCCATGTCAAGTGGTGGAAGACGGCGACACAGACAAGCCAGAGCCATCTGAAGAGGTCTCAGAACTTCACAAGGACTAACATCGATTCAATTCCGATACTATTACTTTCGCTGTGTAGTTGATTGTTCGTGAATACACGCATACTCGTTATCAAACCGTGTGACAACCTCCAATATCTTCGCGGACCATTCGGCTTCCCACTCAGCTGACTTGTTCAACAATGTCGTTATGCTCTGCACGGTCTTGATTTCCCTTGGGTTGGCACGTACCAAAGTCGCCCTCTGTGTGTCAGAAAGGATGAGGTCAACCGGACGGACGAAGTGGAGTTGATCCGACAAATGCTCGGACTCTAGCCACTCGTTGAGACGGAACTCCAGGAACTTGCGTTCTTCCATAGGGCGATAAGAGTTCCGTTTCGGTTTCTGGGCCATAGGAGGAGCTGAGGGAGCAACCGCGAGCTTCCCGGGGAGGAGATCTTGGATGCTAAATTGAGTCCCATCACAACCCGCAGCAGTACAGCAGTAAGTCGCTGGGCGTGCGAGGGCTGGATACGAGAGATAAGACATGAGCTTCAGAACAAGACAATCACAGTACCAGAATGAGAAGTATTGTCCAGATACGAGGCAAATTCGGCTCAAAGACACGTCATACTCTTCACCAGCTTTACACAAGACAACGGTGCTCGGTCCCGTTGCCGCGAGCTCGGCTTCAACAGGCCCCTGGGACGGTCGGGGTCACCCAAGTCACCTTCGCTATACTCGTCCAGGGAGAGTTCGTGAACCCAAGACTCGTAGAAAACGACAAACAGAGCTTCTTCATCCGAGTTACGAAGGGCGCGGCCACCACGCTGCAGTACGTCGACCATGGTCCCTGGTAGACCGGCTGTACACACGATCTTGACATCCGGGAAGTCAACGCCCTAAGGTATATCAGCACGGTCCCTGCGACAAGGGGCCCAGGACGATAGGAACACATACCACAGATTGACCCGAAGTCGCCACCAAAATACGACAGTTTCCAGATGGCGTCGTAAAAGCTTCATGAGCGACCTGCAAAAACTTCTGCGACATCGTGCTGTGGTAATGCCGCACAATACCCTTGTCCCGACAGCCAGATGGTAGACAAGAATCTAAATGGTCAGCGATTTGGCAGGCCAGCTCTTTCTTATCCGCGAATATGAGGACACGTGGTTGGGATTCCAACGAAAGGGACACGAGAGGAAACACTCGTAGTTTTGAAGGTTGTCGATACTGTTTAGGACTTCATGGGTAGCAGAGATTGTATTTGAGCGGTTTGAAGTAACGTGAATGGGGGTATAGCCAGATCGCAAGAGCCTTTTTTCGATTGTCGCTCGTATATGTGGTGGGAAGGTCGCTGACAGGAACGCCCAGTGCACAGTACGAGGAAGTATTATCTTGAGTTCGTCCAGACGACCCCACACTGGTCGGAAGGCATCGAGGCCGTAATGCGGTAGACCAGCTGTATAGATATTATGCGCCTCATCAACAATGACGCGTGCGACATGCCTCTGGAACCGGAGATTACGAAGAAGCAGGGCGAGACGAGGAAGATGCCCTTCACGAGACTTGAAGAGCTGCTCTACAGTGACAATCAGAATCCGAGCGCGGCCAGGAGAGCACGCTTTGTTGTCCCAGACGTTTTCCTATAGATATTAGAATGGTCGACCCAAGCCAAGACAGAAGAAGGCGCATCTCACATTCCACCACGCGTCCTCCCTAGGCGTATCCTTGTTTATAACCACCGTTGGGATTTGATACCGGGAATTAAAGTCGGACTCTTGCGTCACCTGGAGACACTTCAAGGGTGAAAGAGTCAGAGTCATAAGCTTCCGACCCGGGTCATCCAGAAGCGCGTTCAACGCAATTGGCAGTGTCTTGCCACTCCCGGTACCCGCAGAAACAAGGCAATCAGTCCCATTCTGGGTGGCTAGAACGACCTTCAGCTGCATCTCACGAGGGACCTGGGTGGAGCCAGTGACGCTGTAGCATATGAGCGCAGCCCGATAGCAAACAATCCTGTCGTCTTCATCAAGCGCTTCCAAGAACGACACCAGTAGACGATTACACAGCTCAAGGTTCAAGATAAGTCGCCTGAGATCATCACTAGGGCAAGTCCAAAGGTATTGGAGGTGTTCACGGAGACCCAATACAGTGTCGAATGCGTGCGTAGACATCTTAGAACAAGCACCAGAGCAGGGCGGTGCGTCGAAGAGGACGTATTATCTTAGATAGAGATAATCGGGCAGATAATCAAGATCCATTACTGCATTTGGGGTACCCTACTATATACGGCTGACAGGCAGTGACAGCCCCCCGATCATAGCGCTACCCCCCCATTTTAAACCCAGCTAGACCAGTCGCTCTATCGAGCAGTCCTTGCGCAGCAGCCGGCACCCTCATAGAACGACTGGTTACGAGTCTAGTCATCCACGTCTCGTCCATTCACATGTGCACTACGTTCGACTAATAGCTATGGTCATGCAGCGCATGAGGTACGATTTATATTGTGTGGAACCGCGGCCTATCCATGGTTGTCTACATCGTCTGCGTAGTCCTTCATCTACTAGTACTGTAAGCGCCAGTTGTGCTGCACGGGCGTTGAAATGAGGTGGACGGTCACGTCATGCCAGTCGAGGGAATCGATGCGAAACATATTGCCTTCGCTCCTCGAATCGACTTGTGCATGTAGTTCGGAAGCGGAACTCATCTATTGTCGTGATTCACCGAGCACCATGAATCTTTGGCTGATTGCCCTGTCCTGCGGCACCTCCCAGGGGTGTCATAAATATGTTCTGCAGCTTTTGGAAGTTGGGCGTCCCAAGACCCGTGACCTATGCAACACAGATCAGCCAACGTCGAAAACGATTAAAACCGGGACGAACGGGATCCCATCCAGGGACAGCAGAGAATCCATTGGTGCCGCAGCCAGGGTTAGAGCCAGATGTGATGTCGTTGAGGCCCGCAAACCCGTCGTCGTATAACCGGATATTGAGGAAACCAAGCGGGGGTCTGCCATTCGTAATAAGATAGTCATTCAGCAGCGATATTATGCCTGCCACTATCTGGGCATTGATGGTCAGCTTAGAATGGACAATGCAGAGCGGACGGAGCAAGGAAAGAGGCCCCCTGAAAGCTGTAAGTGAGGTTGAATACGAAAATCACGGATTTCAGGCCAATAGTAGTGGACAGTGGACCTCCTTAAAATAGGAATTTTGTAGTGGATTCCGTATCTGACCTTCGCGCTTGGTCCAAAAGAGTCCCAAAAGTAGTGGATGGATGTATCAAACCTCAAAAAATCAAATAAATTCGTAAAAATACCAAATAAAATACAGATTCCTCATCCTTTAAGGAAGATGTTTTTACTTGGAGATTACGGACAGACCCAGTAATCGACGACCTTGAAGTAAGTAGCTTTCCTAAAACAGTATCCATGAAGAGGGCGTTGATTTCAAGATTGCTACCATTTCTTGAAGCAAAGCCAGCAGGTAGGACGTAGAGGAATGACGTCGAATGGATGTGTGCAAAACGAGGCAGTGACAAATGCGAGGATGGGCCTTGAATAGTAGCCTTGAACAGACAGCGCTGACTGAGGCTTTGACGCCAGAGTTGGACGACCATGTACGATATGAGGCCAACGTTTCGACACTCTCTGATACAAGCATGTCGTGCAACATTCCCACCTCCTTTCTCATACATAGTCAGCACTAGATAGTAATTTGATCAGGTTGCGTGGTCCACAGACTGTTGCACGGCATCATACCTTGACAAATCATAAGGTCGTCTTCAATTGAAGCAATACCATATGAGTCTCGCTGAGGCATGGTCAGCGCGTTCACCTTGGCGGTTGAAAGGTCTTCGGAATTTGGCTCTATTGTGGGAGAAACACTTGAGGGTGTCGGGAGAGATAGCTTGAGGAGCTCAGAGACTGAGAGACCATCCGATGGAAGTGCTGCATGCTGTACGGAGCCGAGTCCGTGTGAGTTCGAAGGCGGAGGGGATCCCGCAGGGGTTACAGAGGGACAGATGGTGGAGAACCAGGTCCGAGGCGATGGCGATGGCGAAGGCCGATGCGAGAGCGAACGGACGAGACTGGGAGCGAGCGGGGACGAGATCCAAGCGAAACGAGGGGCGATGCCATCCGATACAGCGAGACAAGGTGAGGCGACGACGAAATGTGATGCAATGTCCTTCGAGTGCCCGCGGTAGGGCCTAACTTCCGGGACGATCGCGCAGTCGAGAAGAAAAGAGAGGGGAAAACTAAGCTGATATTTCCGAGTCAAGAGCGCGGGCTTAAATACAAGTGGGACTGTAGCTACGAGCGAGCCACTGGCAGTAAGAAGTAAGTAGAAGGAAGGTAGTGAAGGGTGGCGTAGGGAAATGAACAACGAGACGCGGATGGAGACAAGATGAAACGGAAACGAGGCAGTCAGGTACGAAGGGCATGATGAACAGTATACATGGAGGGGATACTCACAGTGGCAGAGGTGACTGTGGTGAGATATCAAGGTAAACTGGAAGCAGCAACAGAGTAGTTCTTGCAAGTGAAGCAGAGGTGGTGTCTGGCACACAACAGATGAGAACTGGTGTTTATACAACAGAGGGAGACATACCTGGCACACAACAGATGAGAACTGGTGTGGTGCCAGAGCGTACATGGTACTCTACTTATACTGCTACAGGAGGTGACGGTGGTAACACAGGTCACAGTAAATACAAGGCGCATTGTTCTACAGGAAGACAAAAGGAATGTACTGTTCTGGAGAACAAGGTGTATAGAACAATAAAAGTCCAGACTATGATATCATAGTGACATCACAATAAAGATAAGGGAACAAAGGGAAGTACAAAGACAATAGTACAAGGACGGTCTAGAGAAGTCCATGATGTCATGTACATGTGATGTCATAGATAAGAGAATACAATAAGTCCGAGATTGTAATGATCATAATGATCTAATCTACATGTTCTGTATATCTAATCTAAAGGCAGTCCGTTATCTGCGTGTCCATGCGAGCCGCTAAGTGCGCGCGGGTCACTTATCAACATCTCCCCGTGATCAGCAATCTAGGATTAGCACAAGCCCATGTCTATATTATGTTGTTGGAGCAGGGTGCGTGCAAGCGACTTGGTAAAGCCGTCTGCAACCATTTCCAGAGTAGGGGTTCTAATAAGAGTGATGGTCCTCTTTTCGATGTACTCCCTAATGACATGATGCCTAATGGCAATGTGCTTTGATCGCCTCCCAGTGACAGGGTTCAAGGCCAAGTCAATGGCACCCTTGTTGTCACCATGCAGTGGGATGGGGTCGTCGACCTCGTACCCGAGTTCCAGAAGGAAGCTCTGATACCAAGCGGCTTGGTTGGCCGCATCGGTCATGGCCATGTATTCCGCCTCTGTAGTGTTTTGGGCCACTGTCTTTTGCTTTCGCGAGGACCAGCTTATTGCACCATTGGCTAAAAGGAACACATAACCCGAAGTGGAGTGTCTGTCGTCGACCTGGTCACCCAGGGAAGAGTCAGAGTAGCCAACAAGGCCGTCTCCATTGGCGCCATCGTAGACTATCCGCATATCCACAGTGCCTACTAAGTAAGCCAGGACATATTGCGCAAGTCGCAGATGTTGGGGGGAAGGATTCGCTGCATACTGCGCCAGACGTGACACAGCGAAGGAAATGTCCAGTCTAGTACCAATCTGAACGTACAGCAGACTACCAATGAGTGACTGGTAGTGCGTAGTGTCAGAGGCAGTAGCCTGACCCGTATATTTATGAAGGTGCTCGTCAGCACCAGCGGGTAAGGGTGTGGAGTGTGGTGTGGCATCAGTCATGCCAAAGCGTTCAAGGACATCTTTGACATAGCCAGACTGGTCTATTTCGATGCGTCTGAGGGAGCGGTCGCGCACAATGCGCATACCAAGATATGATTCTATCTCCCCGAGATCTGTCATCTCATAGCGCTCAGAGAGATCCGACTTAAGACACTTAATTCTCTCCAGAGAAGCACCCAGAATAGTGATGTCGTCAACGTAAACGATAACGAAGAGTGGTCCATCCCCCTCTCGTTGAGGCAACACATATACGCCGGCATCGGCAAACGTCCGTTTAAAGCCGAGTGCTAGTAGCACTCCATGGAATTGCAAGTTCCATGCACGGGAGGCTTGTTTGAGACCATATATCACCTTGACTAGGCGACACACCTTCGTTTCTGCACCAGTGGTGATGAAGCCTTGTGGTTGCTCCATGTAAATCTCCTCGTCAAGCACGCCATTGAGGAACGCAGACTTGACATCCATCTGATGGATGTGCCAGTCCTCCAGCGCGGCCAACGCCAGAAGTAATCTCAGCGACTCGAATCGTGCGACGGGAGAGAAGGTTTCATCAAAATCTATGCCAGGGATTTGCGTAAACCCCTTAGCCACCAAGCGAGCTCTGTAGCGGCCATCCGCTTTGAGCTTGAAGACCCATTTGGATTTTACTGCCTTGCGATTAGGCGGGAGATCTACTAACTCCCATGTGCCATTCTTGGCAAGTGCATCCATCTCATACTGGCACGCCATTGTCCATTCACCTGCATCCACAGACCGCATGGCCTCTGCATAGGATGCAGGATCTCTTCCGACATAAGCTGCAGCCAACAGCTCTGCAAAACCCAACCGTCTACCACGTGTGGCCACATTATCCGCTGTGAAGTAGCGGGGATTGGGCACTGGTGCACGGGTAGAGCGTCTAGGTGCATTGTCCATCTCACGCAACAGCTGACTACGCTGTGCACGGTCCTCAAAGCCACCAGGCATGTCTGGTGAGGGAGGAGGGACATTGCGCATAATGCGCGTTGCACTTTGACGCGGTGGTGGAGAAGTTAGAGGGGGCTGTTCACGCTTAGGTGTGACAGGAAGAGTGGGTGGGGCAGGTGGTGGTGGCGTGTGTGGGCGCTCTTGTGTGGGGTCTAAAATGTCTTCGACATCCTCCTCACTACTGTCAGAGTGTGTAGGGGAGGGTGCTCGCTGTGGTGGTAACGCCGACGTGCTAGGTACGGCAATTACTGGTGTAGTTAGTGGTGGTGAGGCCACTTGAGAAGGTGGTGGGTGTGTCTCAGCACCCTGGAGGGACGGGAAGCTGCTCTCGTCGAATGTCACATCCCTGGACAAACGGACAGAGTGGGTTTGGCGGTCCCAGAGCTTATAGCCCTTAGATTCGGGCTCAAACCCAATAAGCGTGACTTCAATAGCCTTCGCATCCAATTTGTGATGCTTATCAGCGGGTACGTGCATGTACCCCTTGCATCCGAAGATGCGCAAGTGTGAGACATCTGGTACCTTGCCAGAGTACCAGAGCTCATAAGGTGTGCGCCACTTAAGCGTACGGGTGGGGGAGCGGTTATAGATGTGTACCGCAGTGCTTATAGCATGCTCCCAGAAGCCTTTAGACATGCCTGCTGTGTGTAGCATGGCCATTGCCTTATCCGTAATGGTGCGGTTAAACCGCTCGGCTTTCCCGTTCGACTGTGGTGAACCTGGCATCGTAAGGTGATGCTCTATCCCTCTCTGCTTGAGAATGTCCTGTACTTGGCTCGCCATGTACTCGCCTCCACGATCAGAGTGGAGTGTGCGCAGTTTATGGGACGTCTGGGTTTCACCCCAGGCCAAATACATCTGCATCGCTTTCACAAACTGATCCTTCGACTTAATGAAGTACACCACTGCATGCTTGGAGTGGTCGTCTATGAAGGTGGCGGTGTATGCGGAGCCTTGTAGGGACTGAGTTTGCATTGGACCGGCTAGGTCACTGTGTACAATCTCAAAGTTACGGGTTGTCCTTTTGGTGGAGGACGCAGAGAAAGGTTGGCGAGTGGATTTACCCAACTCGCACCCACGACACACAGCAGTATGCGTGGTAGAGCAGTCAATGTCCATGCCAGTAGTGGCAGAGGGACCATACGATTTGAGAGCAGCAGAGGAGATGTGTCCCATGCGCTGATGCCAGATATCAAGAGTGGTGGCAGCACTTTTGACGTGAGCATTGAGGCCAATGCTTGAAGTGTCCAACCAGTAGAGGTTGTCCTCCAAGTAGCCAACAGCTACACATTGTTTTTTGACAGATATTTTAAAAGAGCCACTGTCAAAAGCCACTTCCGCACCCTTTTGTGCTAAGGCACGCGTCGACAAGAAGCGTGTCTTCACCTGTGGAAGGTGTAGCACATTGCTGAGGGTGATGGGAAGGCCCTGGCTCGTAGTGAAGACGACGGAACCTACACCAACTTGGTCGATGGTGGACTTATCCCCAAGGCGCACAGCACCTTTGCATGGGGTATAGTCCTTGAAGTCGGACCGATGTGGTGTGATGTGGTGTGTAGCACCACTGTCCATCATCCAACGCACACACGAGGCAGCATACAAGGCAACACCAACTGTATTGTCCGCCCAGTTAATGGCGGGTTCGTCATCGACCTCTTTAATGGAGGCGGTGGTTGGTACTAATACATGACTATTGGCAGCCTTGTTGCTAGTGTCCTTCAATTTCCCCGCAGCTTCATCCTTCTTCCTCTGTCT
The DNA here is from genome assembly GCA_021525775.1 of Lactarius deliciosus. Taxonomy (NCBI): domain Eukaryota; kingdom Fungi; phylum Basidiomycota; class Agaricomycetes; order Russulales; family Russulaceae; genus Lactarius; species Lactarius deliciosus. The sequence continues at coordinate 242,339 of JAKELK010000047.1, read as the reverse complement.
GCAATCAGGCTTGATGTGCCCTTTTTTGTTACAGTAGTGGCAGGTAAGTTGGGAATGGTCTCTCTTCTTACGTGGGCCACTGCTGGTGGGCCTAATAGGGGCAGCTTTGTTGAGGGAGGAGCCAGAGGGGCCGGTACGACGTGCTTCCTCCGAGACGATGCGCGCAATTATTTCAGCGTGCTTGAGCTTGGAGGGGGCGCCACTGGCGAGGATGGTGGATGCCAAGACCTCATAAGAGGCTGGCAGGGCGTGGAGGAGAATGAGACAGAATTGGGTGTCAGTGACACCCATCTGTGCGTTGGAAAGGCCGACTCGCAGCTCATTGAGTTTAGCCAGCTGAGAGGCCATGGGTGCGGAGTCGTCGAGGTGGGCTTGGGTTAATTGGATCCACAAATTAAAGATGGTGGTGCTGCCGCTAGCACCAGCGTAGACGTCCTTCAGCTTATCCCACTTCGACTTGAAAGTGGGGTAGACAAGTGGGTCGGCAACAAGGGAGTAGACGTCGGGTTTGAGGTAGAGGCGGAGGTACGCTTTTGCCCGACGCTGGACAGAGTCCCATTCATCAGCAGTGACTCCCGAGGGTGGGACCTGGAGGGTGAACACATCCTCAGCTTCATGCAGCGTGAGAATGGCTTCCAGGGTCCCAGACCACTCGTTCTAGTTGGACCCGTCAAATCGGCTGAGGTGGATGCCAGAGGGCATGCCAAATGAGTTGCCATATGCGGCACCCAGACGTGTGGAGGGTGAGGACCCAGTGGGAAAAGGGGGGAGTGAGCCCCCTGCTGTGCCTGCAGCCGCACCGGTGGCGCCAGTGGGTGAGGCAGCACGAGAGGAGTGTGTAGAAGACATGGGGATGATTTATCTATCACCGAGGAGCAGTCAGCGATAGTGCTTCATAACAGTTGCAAGATATGATGGGGTAGTCACTCCTGTCTGTGAATCTGTAAGGCCAGAACGCTAACGCGTCCTGCCTCCTGTGGTATGCCAGTGATACAAGGGCTAGGCCCAGGTTGGAAGATCCCTTTGCCATACTAGGAGCCAGCTGCCAGCCAGGATGTGTCTAGGACACGGCTCACTAGTTTGCGTCAGGGGGATATGGAATGATGTCTTTCAGAGCCCAAGGCTGTCTACCTCAGCCTTCTCGGCCTGTTGGTTGCCTCATCGCCACAAGTGGCTTCACTGAATCCTTTCCCATTGCCGCTACAAGGCAGGAGTCTGGTTGCAGAACACCATAAGGTGAACACCCCCCAGAGTCTGAACCAGGTTTTACACTCCCATGGTGAGGAGATCCTGCGCCCAGTGTGGAGCACCAGAGACAGCTGGCGCTAAGCTCCACAATACACAGCCCAGTGGGCCATGCACACCTGGATATGGATTAAGGGGCTACCAGATCCAATCTCCTTGCGCATAGCGCAGGGGCTAGGAAAAACAGTGGGGGTGAAAGTAGGACTACTGGGCAGTACATGTACAGGAGGTTCCTCAGCAGTGACAACTGACGCCTCAGTGTCCACTGCCTTGGGCAAGGCTGGTGAGGCCCCAGACAGACCTTGACCTGGTGTGTGATCCTAAGAACACAGTGACCAGCCAAGTGGAGTGGCTTGGGCACCAGGGCCCATAACCTGATGAACAGTATACATGGAGGGGATACTCACAGTGGCAGAGGTGACTGTGGTGAGATATCAAGGTAAACTGGAAGCAGCAACAGAGTAGTTCTTGCAAGTGAAGCAGAGGTGGTGTCTGGCACACAACAGATGAGAACTGGTGTTTATACAACAGAGGGAGACATACCTGGCACACAACAGATGAGAACTGGTGTGGTGCCAGAGCGTACATGGTACTCTACTTATACTGCTACAGGAGGTGACGGTGGTAACACAGGTCACAGTAAATACAAGGCGCATTGTTCTACAGGAAGACAAAAGGAATGTACTGTTCTGGAGAACAAGGTGTATAGAACAATAAAAGTCCAGACTATGATATCATAGTGACATCACAATAAAGATAAGGGAACAAAGGGAAGTACAAAGACAATAGTACAAGGACGGTCTAGAGAAGTCCATGATGTCATGTACATGTGATGTCATAGATAAGAGAATACAATAAGTCCGAGATTGTAATGATCATAATGATCTAATCTACATGTTCTGTATATCTAATCTAAAGGCAGTCTGTTATCTGCATGTCCATGCGAGCCGCTAAGTGCACACGGGTCACTTATCAACAGGGCAGAGACAGGTGGCGGGGTCATCAAAGAAGTAGCGAGAGCGATGCCGATGTGGCGAACGGCGGTGCGCGCACTATTGTACAATAGATTAGTATACCAAACAAAGAAAATAGACCGCGCCCTTTCCAGAGACAAAGGGGCGGCGTGGCCGAGGAGATCGACGATTGTGAAGCATCTTGACAGCTTCAAAGGGAGATGGGCGGTGCGACGGAGACGGGGTGTTGAGGGATAAAGACAGCACGAGGCGTGAGGACATCCGGCCTGTCTCCGAGCGGCTTGCGAGCCTCTTGCAGGGCGAGTATGGGCGATGGAAGTAGAACGACGGAAATAACGAGCGGGAGGAGAGAGAGAGAGTCGAGTCCGAAATGGTAGCTGAGCCGCGCGACACCGGACCGAGGCCGAAAAGACTGAAAATGCGTGATTTCGGGGCCAGAGCCCGAGGCATCCTTACAACACATGCCTGCTGTCAGTGTGAGGCGTCGTGTGAGTTTGGCTCCTGTGGGAGTGTCGTTGTGCTCGTTCCCACCAGTTTTGAGGAGACGTGTGCGCTGCCCGAAAGAGAGGGTACGTGATGTGAAGACAGAGGGTCGCGCATCAGAGTCTCAGTGATCTCACGTCAGACAGAATCGGAGAAGGTGTAGTGCACCAATCAATTAACATAACGCAGAACAGATATATAGAACACAAGACAAAAAGACAGTTTGAGTGTGTCAACGGATTGTGGAAGTAGGAAGCAGCGTAGACACTGGAAGGCACTCGGCAGCCTGAGGTCCCGCTAGCAGAGGCAGAAAAATGTGAGTCATTTTGTGACGGTGGATAGACCGCGCACCAAAGGAATTGTAGTGGATATAGTATCCGACCTATTGTTCCGAGTCAGCGACGGGGCCATATAGTAGTGGACAATCGTATCCGAGATGAGACCACTCTGAGGGGGGTCAAGTAGTGGACACCTGCGAGACCCGTATCAAAGCTCATGCCCAAAAAAGGAAGGTCTGCAGTGGACGCGTATTCAACCTCACTTGGAGCTTTCAGGGGGCCTCGCTGCGTCCAGTCTGGGCCTATGGCCTACCAGCCGGGATATAAATGGATCCAAAAAAAAAATCTAAGAATCTGCTTCTAAATCCTCCGGGTTACGATCCTCTTTGGAGCAATGTAGTCGGATGTGGGCCGTTTGAAGAAAGAACGTTAAATCCGATTGACAACTCTAGTTACTAAAGGACAACTTAAACACTCTTTTTTGGGGGGTTTTTTTTCCTTGGGTTTTTCCAAGAACGCCCACCATTGTTACAATAACTGGGTGCACGGCCGCTGCCTGCTACCAGTAGGGCAAATGGGCAGTGACTTTGTGCAGACCCAACGTGGTGCATCCGTCATCCGTCTCTGAGGATAAGGGTCAGTACAGTACAAGGGGGCGGGGCCTGGGGTGTGCAGAATAGTGTTTTCCCAGCCCGGCTCATAGGCCGGAAGCCAGCCTAAGCCGGCATTTCAAAAGCCGGACCGGGCTGGGCCGAGGAGCGGCCCGGAAAGGCCCAAGGCTCAGGCTTCAAATTTGGAAGGCCGCTTGCACGGCCCGTGGCCCAGGCTTCCATTTTTGGGGCCGTCTCCAGCCGGGCTCAGCCACACGTTGCCACCAACCACCAACATCAACCAACGGGTCCCTTGAACGCCGATTTTTGCGCATATTCAGAGTGATCTGCTTCTGTACACTTCAACTCAGCTGAGGGCCATGGCTGTCTTGATGGCTGTATTCGAGTACAAAATTAATTTCCCCCAGATTGACCATGTCACCACGTTTGTCGCCCCAACTGCCACATCAGATTTGTCTTTGGAAATGTAACTTCGCATCGCGCGTCTGCGAACTCAGCTGCCGCATCTACTTGTTGCGATCAGACTCATCGGTACGAGCTGCAGTCTCACAGGGTTCTGACTACCTTAGTATTAGTCAGGGACAGTCGTCTCAGTCAGCTTACTATAGTTATCACATGTCTCATGGTATGGACTTGACTCATGCCTAGGACAGCCGTAGTAGGGTTCGAGCTATTATGGCTACTGGGTACTTTACATTCTGGAGGAGCTTCAAAGCTCCTTGTCAACTGTATATCTAGTGGGTAGTGCGAAGACCGAGCTCCTTAGCTTGGTCTTCTTGAATCCTTATTCGATCCTGTCTCCCTCTCTCTTCGTCTGCATCCTTCTCGTCCTTTGCCTATTATCGCGTCTGGCCTTGATCAGGCAGATCGCCCAGCAGCACGTATGCCTGGTGGACTTCGCCCCAGTGCTAGTAGCAGTCGCATTCCTTCTGAGGTCGTGTACTCACATTCGCTAAGTCGCTCCCCGCATATCCCGCCACTCTGTCCCCGCTCAAGTCGAGCATCGTTAGGACAGGCCTAACGCAACATTAAGACCAAGCTATCCCCACCAACGACACAGTGGCGTCCACAACAAAAGATCGGTGGGACTGGAATCAAGTCCAATCATATACCATCCCCAGCAGAGGAGAATGGAATGTCCCCACACGCTATCTAAAGGCTGCTAGGTGGAGGACACATAGAGAAGAAACCGGATACTTCGTTGACTTCCCAACTCGACCAAGTCGATACTACCCAGTTGAGTTCAACTTTGAACATACTTGTTGGTGTATACTCGCAACAAACGACGCAGGAGTACGAACGGTGGTCAGACCAACCACACGAGAATACCGGTGCGATATCCTAGAAAGTGAAGTAGTCCCCCAAGCAAGAGTGGGACCCATCGACGGTGCAGCTACCACAAGCACCACAGAAGAAGAGGGCTCCGGATCAGACCGAAGCAGCGAAGGGTCAGAAGAAGATCACCTCTCCCAGGTGAACGCGGAAGAAGAAGAAGAACTAGCAAACCTAGCAGGAGGGATTACGCTTAACGAAGCGCCCCAAGCTGAGCAGATCATCGTTCATCCACCAGACGAGATGACAACCACCCAGTTAGAACCAACATACGCACTTCAAGTGGACCTGGTGCAACTACCACAAGACGGAGTCCCAGAAGACCTACTCCCCATCGACCCCGGCACAGGACATCGAATGACCGCAGACGACGCAGCCCTCATGAGGGCCATTGGACCTGACGAACCAGACCCTCCCAGAGGAGGAGGACCACCTAGAAGAGGCCCAGGCGGAGGCCACCCACACGGAGGAGGCGGAGGACACGGAGGCGGAGGAGGACCACCCGGAGGAGGCGGATTCCCAGGAGTGGCCCCCATAGGTAACCCACCTCGATCGTCAGATAGGCTCCAAGGCAACCCGCCTATGATCTTCAATGGAGACCGCACCAAGGCCCTGCAGTTCAGAGCACAGTGGAACCTCTACCAAGGAGTCAACAGTATGAGTGACATCATGCGCAACTACTACCGCCGATCACTCCTCTTCCTCGGCTACATCCAGGGAGAGACAGTTAACGAATGGGTGATGTATATGACCGACTGGCTGATGCGCCAGACAGAGGCTGGATTCCCCGAGCACACTCGGCGCCTCTGGGAAGAGACCCTTCACGCCTTCACCAGACGATTCGCCAACACCATGGAGAAAGAACAGGTGCAGGCGGAGCTGCGCAAGGGCGTCCACATGAAGGACGGGGATATTGACAGCTACGTGGCTACCTTCGAACGCCTAGCCCGACAAGCTGACTACAACCTCGACGCCCCTCAAACACTGGACCTGTTCACGGCAGGACTACCAAGGGCGCTATTCGCCAAGGTCTACGAACAGTACGAGCCCGCCACGTTCGAAGCATGGAAGCAAGCGGCGATGAAGAAACAACAGCAGTACATGCATCTACAGGCACGTCTCAACTCACTAAAAACACCCACTCCGAGAACTACTCCGCGCCCTAGCCCGTGGGGGAATCCCCAGAGCGGATGGGCACCAAGGAACCTTCCCCATCACCAGAACCCCAACGCAATGGACACCTCCGCAGATAGGACACGAGCACGCGGTGCAGAAGCAGAAGACACCCAGGGGAGGCTCGCCAGAGCAGAGTTCATACTCAACCAACAAAGGCCACCCTACCCGCCCAGAGGAGGACCAAGGGGACGAGGTAGGGGAAGAGGACCGCCCCGAGACGCAAGGGAAGTGATCTGCTACACCTGTAACCAGAAGGGACACTTCAGCCGCGACTGCCCACAGCATCGCAACAACGCGCAGAGCAGTGGTAGTAGGAGGTCAGAAACAGACTACTACACTCAAGAACCAAGAGTACAAGCACACGCAGCGGCAACCCTGCAACAACAAGCCCAGGAGTGGCTCCAGGGAGTAGCCGGAGCACCAGATGAAGTAAAAGATCTGGTCCTCCAAGAACTGTGGGGAAAAGAGGGTTTTCCAAACGCCTGAACCCGTCGGCCTGGGTGAGGGCGCTCCGTTGTAACTCTGTAATAATCACACGCTACCGATCGTTGAGAATTCCAGTTTCCGTTCGAACAAGTTACAACATGGCCGAAGTAAAAGCACTGGTGGACTCGGGAGCCACAGACAGCTTCATTAAACCTGCGTTCGCGAAACGAATGGGGATTGGTCTCAAGGAGCTGGAGACCCCCAAAAAGATATGGAACATCGATAACTCCGAGAACAAAGCAGGACTAATCACACACTGCGCAGATCTCGACGTACAAACCAAAGGGACTCACAAAACAATGAGGTTCCTACTCACAGACACAGGAAATGAGGACATCGTCCTCGGATACCCATGGCTGGCCGCCTACGAACCACAGATCAGTTGGCAACACGCCGTCATCAAAGAAGACGCCTACCCAGTGGTCCTTCGAACCACGCATCCAGAGGAGCGAGGGGTAACAATCGCATTCGCCCCTACCGAGTTCACCGAAGAGGAGAAGTGCCACGTCGTGCGACAACTCTACAACGAATGGGAGACAGTCAGGGCACGCACCACTGCCACGGAGCTGGCCATCGAAGCACAACAGTTCACTGGCACAACAGAGATCCCAGAAGAGTACGTGGACTTTGCCAAGGTATTTAGCGAAGAGGAATCACATCGCTTCCCGCCCTCGCGACCTTGGGACCATGCCATCGAGTTCAGGGAGGACACCCCAACCGCCATCGACTGCAAGATCTACCCCATGTCACGCGACGAAGACATTGCCCTCCGCAAATTCCTTGACGAGCAACTGGAGAAGGGATACATCCGACCGTCGAAATCCCCTTACGCATTGTCCTTCTTCTTCGTCAAGAAGAAGGATGGGAAGCTGCGACCGGTCCAGGACTATCGAAAGATCAACTCGTTCACCGTGCGTAATCAGTACCCCCTACCGCTCATACAGGAGCTCATCACGGACTTGGGTAATGCGGACATCTACACTAAACTCGACGTCCGCTGGGGATACAACAATGTCCGCATCAAGCAAGGCGACGAAGAAAAAGCTGCCTTCAAAACACGCCATGGATTCTTCGAACCACTCGTCATGTACTTTGGCCTCACCAACTCGCCGGCCACCTTCCAGGATATGATGGACTCCCTCTGCGGCCCCACCATCAACAAACATGAGTTACTGGGCACCACCATCTGTGTCTACATGGACGACATCGGCATCGCCTCCCGAAACGGCCGAGCAGGCCACATTGCAGCTGTACGTGACATACTCCAGATCGCAAAGGACAATGACTTGTACTTCAAACCAGAAAAATGCGTCTTCCACGCGCCGGCAATCGATTACCTGGGGGTAATCCTTGAAAAGGGGGTGACACGCATGGACCCCGTTAAAGTTGCTGGCATCCGCAACTGGCCAACACCAACCACGGTCAAACAGGTCCGATCTTTTCTTGGGTTCTGCAACTTTTATCGCCTCTTCATCAAAGGATTTGCCACATACGCACGACCGCTGAACCGATTAACGCGGAAAGACACAGAGTGGCAATGGGGATGAGCAGAGGAAGACGCCTTCGCAAAGCTCAAGACGCTGGTCACAAGCGAACCAGTACTGGCACACCCGGACCTCACAAAACAATTCGAGATGGAAGTAGACGCATCAGGCTTCGCGGTGGGTGCTGTACTCTTACAACACAAAGAGGACGGTAAACGACACCCCATAGGCTATTACTCTGCAACGCTCAACGAAGCAGAACGCAACTACGACATCTACGACCTGGAACTACTAGCCATCGTCAAAGCCTTCCGCCACTGGAGACCCCTACTCGCAGGCTCCCCACATAAAACCAAAGTATTCTCCGACCACCTCAACCTGCAGTACTGGAGGTCGCCACAAAGGATAAGCAGACGCATCGCCAGGGAAGTACTCGAACTATCCGAATACGACTTTGAGATTCACCACATCAAAGGCACAGCCAACGGAAGGGCAGATGCACTCTCCCGAAGACCAGACTATGACCAGGGGGATAACGACAACAAGGACGTAGTGGTCCTCCCCGACGCGCTCTTCGTGCGAGCCACACAAGTAGAAACCATCATGCCGAACACCCTGATGATAGAACCTGGAGAAATGGAGCGGCCAGACGCAACATACCACCAAGACGAGGACTACCTTCGCCCATGGATCGACGCACACCGGCTAAAGAAGATCGAAGGCACTTGGTACAAGGATGGAAGACGGGTGGTGACTGGCGGATTATATGACAAGAGAAGTATCATCTCCGCTCACCATACACCACCGGTTTATGGACATCCAGGTATCAACAAAACCTCGCAACTGGTGGGACGCTCCTACTGGTGGCCAAACCTTGCCCAAGACGTCCTGGACTATGTCAAGGGATGCACCGAATGCCAAAGGCACAAGGCCAACAACCGACCAACCCGAGCACCGCTGTCCCCAATCTATCCGAACCCTGAAGCACTCCCCTTCGAAACTATCGCCCTCGACTTCATCACCAAGTTACCCCAGTCGCAGGGGTTCGACTCAATCCTCACCATCACGGATCACGACTGCACCAAGGCAGCCGTCTTCATCCCCTGTCAAGAAGAAATCACCGCAGAGGGAACCGCTGCCCTATACGCTAAGCACGTCTTCCTGCAATTCGGGCTTCCCTCCAAAGTCATTAGTGACAGAGACCCACGCTTCGCATCCAAATTCACGCGAGAACTGTGCAAGATCCTAGGGATTTCGCAGAACGTCTCCACCGCCTACCACCCCCGAACAGACGGGCAATCAGAACGGACTAACCAGTGGCTCGAGCAATATCTCCACTTCTGGACTAATGAGAGGCAGGACAATTGGGCGACTTATCTCCCTATAGCGGAATTCACGCACAACAACTGGCCTCATGAGACCACCAGGAAGTCTCCTTTCTACCTCCTAATGGGGTACAACCCACGCGCTGATTGGATCGATAGGCCATCACCCATACCCCAAGTGGCGCTGAGAATCGATCAATTCCAGGAGGCCAGAGCGCAGGCCAAGGCCCTCCTTATCAAGGCACAGAAGTCATGGGTCAAACACAAAGATACGCCCAAGTACAAGGAAGGAGACCTCGTGTGGCTAGAAGGATGCCACTTGCACACCAACCAGCCAACCACAAAGCTTGCGCCCAAAAGACATGGCCCCTTTAAGGTCGCACAGGTGATGTCCTCTGTCAACTATCGCCTCGAACTTCCCACACAGTGGAGTATCCACCCGGTGTTCCACACCGATCTTCTCACCAGATACCACGAGACCGCAACGCATGGGCCTAACTACCAACGGCCGCCGCCAGATCTAGTAGAAGGGGAAGAAGAATACGAAGTCGAGAAGATTCTAGACTCGCGAAGATTCGGAAGGACGCGGAAACTGCAGTACCTCGTGAAATGGAAGGGATACCCGGACTCGGAGAATCAGTGGGTCGACCGAAGCAAAGTATTCGCCGACCAGGCCATCCGGGACTTCAAAGCATTGAACCCCGCCCGGGAAACGCATATAAGAGGAGCCCACTACGAGCTAAGTCCCCCAGCAACTCCTGCTACCTCTTCACATCCTGTCTACCTTCGCATCATGTCCTCCTGCTCTCTCCCGTCGCAGTCCACCATCGACGCCATCACCGAGGCCCTGTCCACCACCCATGGGCCCGCCACCCGCGAGGACGCCCTCACCGTCCTCCGAGCCTTCCCAGACCCCACTGTTGGGGGAAGCGCCGACTCCCCCGGTGCGCAGCCTCTTACCTACAGAGCGGCGCCCGAAGAAGAAGAGCGTGCCCTACTCGAGGGCCAGGCCGCAGATAGCCTCGTTTCACACCCTGACGGACATGGTGACGGTGAACCTGTCCAAGTACCACACCGAGTTCGGGCCCGTGTGGCCGTGGAAGGAGGTGGTGAAGGAGTGGAGGGACGAGCAACTGCGGAGGGCACAGTTGAGGCAGCAGCAGTTGAAGCATCGGCGCCTGTTACAGCAGACTGGGGTCTGGACGAGGACGCTCCCAACAACTACCCAGCTACGCACCCCCTCATCTCCTCCACCACAGACACTGACAACCCACGCGAGACCCCCTACTCGCTTAACACTGACGGATCCCCCATGTACAAGCGGGACCTCGGGGTGTTGGGAGGTCCCACCCATCAGCCCCTCGCCGTCATCAACACACGAGTCCCCAGTGGCTTCAAGGCCAACACTGGCGCGGACTACCTCCCTTTTCGCATCGTCTCCCCTGACGGGGTTGAGCGCGAGGCCCGATACCACCAGGTGATCATGGGACTGGACCCTCTGGTAGTGGGCATCATCGATGAGTCAGATAAGGTCTACGCTCGCCCCCTCTATGCTGCCCCTCACTATGTGTACGGCGGCAAACCCATGTACCCTGCCGCGGACATGGTCCTCTTCACCGAGGCCTTCGAAGATTGGGCGCGCGTCGACCGCTGCCTCGACTCCCTTCACGACCTCTCCCTCTCGGCGGAGGTCCATCGCTACCGCCTCGCCGACCGGGAGCAGCAGCGCCTTAACCAGCGCATCGACGACCTCATCGCCGCCCTGGGGGAGGTCCAAGGAAAGGTGGCGGGCAGTCGGCGCCGACTGGAGATGGCCAACGCGTTGGAGCGTATCGAGGATGAGGCGGGCACCATGGTGGATTACGAGCTGACGAAGAAGAAGACCTGTAGGGGTAGGAGAAGCGCCCAGCAGCCGCAGCGTACGCGGGTTCGTTACGAGGAGGAGGGCTTTGGAGCGTCGGGGCGTCGCACCTGAAAAGGGGGTGATGTTGCGATCGGACTCATCGGTACGAGCTGCAGTCTCACAGGGTTCTGACTACCTTAGTATTAGTCAGGGACAGTCGTCTCAGTCAGCTTACTATAGTTATCACATGTCTCGTGGTATGGACTTGACTCATGCCTAGGACAGCCGTAGTAGGGTTCGAGCTATTATGGCTACTGGGTACTTTACATTCTGGAGGAGCTTCAAAGCTCCTCGTCAACTGTATATCTAGTGGGTAGTGCGAAGACCGAGCTCCTTAGCTTGGTCTTCTTGAATCCTTATTCGATCCTGTCTCCCTCTCTCTTCGTCTGCATCCTTCTCGTCCTTTGCCTATTATCGCGTCTGGCCTTGATCAGGCAGATCGCCCAGCAGCACGTATGCCTGGTGGACTTCGCCCCAGTGCTAGTAGCGGTCGCGTTCCTTCTGAGGTTGTGTACTCACATTCGCTAAGTCGCTCCCCGCATATCCCGCCACTCTGTCCCCGCTCAAGTCGAGCATCGTTAGGACAGGCCTAACGCAACATACTCCCTCGTTAGTCAACGCCCACAGATTTGGAAGTGGGGTCAGTCAGGCTTGTCACCTGATCCCGTTTCAGCTCGGACGACTAAGCAACCCCCTCTCGCGCAATTGGCTTGGCCACGCCCTTTCGTCTCTGGCAAAGGTGTGGCCATTTTCTCTATTTTTCTTTATCTTTTTTACTAACCTTTGCCTTAGTTATGTTGGTATGCGCGTTGTCGCCCTTCAACGGGCTGACTTGTCTTGTGGCGGCTTTCGCCACTCTGTCTGACCTTGCCGACGTTGCCATCATTATCACCAACATTCCACACTATTTTCCACAAGTAAGGGTTTTCTTTTCTTTTCTTTTTGTTTCTTATCTTTTCTCACTTTCACAGAGCCACGTCGCCGCCGCCGCCCTGCCACCCATCAACTAGCCCTATGCGGCCGTTCATGGACACCGGCCGCTTATGATACCCACCAACTGCGGTACTCGCCGACGTCTCATTCTCACTGAGATCCCCACACTATTCTCCACAAAATAAGTGCTTTTCTTTTTTCTTTTGTTTTGTATCATTTCTCACTCTCACAGAGCCACGTCATCGTCGCCGCCACCGCTCTGCCACGTGCTAGCCCCTGGCTTCCTTCCTTCGCTACATGCAAGTTCACCATCACCACCCCACCGCGCGATTCGCGGTGCGAAAGCCCCATCCCGACGCGCAAGACCCACCGCGATACCACTCCCTTGTGACACCACCCAAGGTGAGAAGGTCCCCACCGCCGATGATGGCGGGGCAACGTCGACACGACGACGACGATAGCTACAAGGACGACAGCAGCAGTGTCGTCGCAGCAGCAAGATGACATCGACGACGCCGGCGATATCAGCACCGACAACGACGACGATAGCTGCAAGGACGACAGCAGCAGTGTCATCGCAGCAGCCTTGGCAGCAGCAGGATGACATCGACGATGCCGGCGATATCAGCACCGACAACGACGACGATAGCTGCAAGGACGACAGCAGCAGTGTCGTCGCAGCACCAAGACAACATCGACGACGCCGACGATATCAGCACCGACAACGACAGCACAAGGCCCACGACCATGGATGACGATTAGTGATTAGTTAGATTGTAGTTGCTTAGTTGCACATGGATTTTAAATATACAAAACTTGTGCTCATCTGTCTACGAGCCGTGGCTGGCTGGCCGTGGCCAGCCTAAGCCGTGTGCTTGCTGGCCGTGTCAAGCCTAAGCCCTCATGGGCCGTTGGTAGGGGCTCAGGCCTCCATGTTGTGAGGCTGTGGGCCACCAAAAGCTGGGCTGTGACCCAAATCTTTGAGCCGAGCCGGGCTGGGAAAACACTAGTGCAGAAACTTGAATGTAATTTCGTAAATGGGGTACAATTATCTCATTAAGGCTGAGAAGGATTCCCCATGCTAGAAAATACTTTGAAACCCTCACTGTATTTAATCTCCTCATTCCTCCCTCTGCGTAGCAGGTGATTCAAACGATGCCTCTCATGGCCCGCGCTTATCTACGCATAGTGATGTGCATGGCCCGGCTTCAAGCCAGAAGCCGGGCCAAGCCAAGCCCATTTAGGCCGGGCCAAGCCAAGCCAAATTAACGGCCTAGCAAGGGCTTTGGCCCGGCTCAGGAAACCAAAAAGCCAAAGCCAACGGCTCAAGCCGGGGCTTTGGTTATGTAAGCGTCACATGGTTCTGTTTGTTTATTGCAACGGCTCTGTTCGAGTCTGTTGTGTACACTTATTACACCTCAGACAAAAGTGATTCCCCTCGTACCTTGTCTTGGACTTCAGAGCTACTATGTGTGGATTGTCCCTTACATTCCCCAGTGTACCGCAATCATGTGCGGCATTAGCTATTCGAACCCTACCTGTGTCTGACCCAGGTGACCACTTATCCAATGTTTCGTGCTGCGCAAAAGCATGCACGACCGTTTCTGACTACCTTCAACCACCCGACCCAGCAGGCACAGTGTAGCCTCTCGCGACCTCGCTGCACGTGCGCGCGGGCTTAGTAATTCGACATAGACTTGTTTGCGATCGTTGAAGACCCGCATTCGACATCTCGTGCCCCGCGGAAGCCTGTGCAATTAAGTAATACTATCGTCTCCTCCCCAGTAACCTCTACGCTTACCCCTTGCGTTTGGCCGTTCCCCAGTGTGCCGCACTCCTGTGCAGCCTTGGATATTTGAACCCGACGTGTTTCAGATATAGGCGGCCATCTATGTGAAGTTTTGCGCCGTGCAGAAGCATGCGCAACCGTTTTCGACTACCCTCGACCACGCAACCCAGTAGGCACAGTGTAGCCTCTCCCAACCTAGCTGCACTCGCGCGCGGGCTTAGTAATTCAATGTAGACTCGTCTGCGATCGTTGAAAACCCGCATACGACATCTCGTGCCCCGCGGAAGCCTGTGCAATTAAGTAATACTATCATCTCCTCCCCAGTAACATCTACGCTTACCCCTTGCATTCCGCTGTTCCCCAGTATGCCGCACTTTTGTGCAGCCTTAGATACTGAAACCCGACGTGTTTCAGTTATAGGCGGCCACCTACGCGAAGTTTTGAGCCACGCAGAAGCGTGCGCAACCGTGTTCGACCGCCCTCGACCATGCAACCCAGCAAGTACAGTGTTAGCCTCTGCCAACCTCGCTCCACCTGCGCGCAGGCTTAGAAATCCGACACAGACGCGTCTGCGGTCGCCACGGGCCCACATACAACATTTCGTGCCCCGCGAAGGCCTGCGCAATTACTTCTCTCTGCTATTAGATTTAGTTTAGATGCTTGTGCTTGTAGAAATACAAGTATCTTTATCATCTACCTAATCTACCTAAGCCGGGGCTTGGGCCAAGCCAGGCCAGAGCCAAGCCCTAAGTGGGGGCTTTGGCTTGGCCCAGCATTTGAGCAAGCCGGAGCCGCCTCAGGCCAAGCCAAAGCCGGGGCTTTCAGGCCAAGCCGGGCCGGAACATCACTATCTACGCACCCCCTGTTGATAAGTGACCCGCGCGCACTTAGCGGCTCGCATGGACACGCAGATAACGGACTGCTTTAGATTAGATATACAGGACATGTAGATTAGATCATTATGATCATTACAATCTCGGACCTATTGTATTCTCTTATCTATGACATCACATGTACATGACATCATGGACTTCTCTAGACCGTCCTTGTACTATTGTCTTTGTACTTACCTTTGTTTCCTTATCTTTATTGTGATGTCACTATGATATCATAGTCTGGACTCTTATTGTTCTATACGCCTTGTTCTCCAGAACAGCACATTCCTTTTGTCTTCTTGTAGAACAATGCGCCTTGTATTTACTGTGACCTGTGTTACTACCGTCACTCCCTGTAGCAGTATAAGTAGAGTACCATGTACGCTCTGGCACCACACCAGTTCTCATCTGTTGTGTGCCAGGTATGTCTCCCTCTGTTGTATAAAACACCAGTTCTCATCTGTTGTGTGCCAGACCACCATCTGCTTCACTTGCTAGATCATCTCTGTTGCTGCTTCAAGTACCACCCTCATATCTCACCACAGTCTACTTTGTCACTGTGAGTATGTCCTACATGTGTACTGTTCATCAGGTTATGGGCCCTGGTGCCCAAGCCACTCCACTTGGCTGGTCACTGTGTTCCTAGGATCACACACCAGGTCAAGGTCTGTCTGGGGCCTCACCAGCCTTGCCCAAAGCAGTGGACACTGAGGCGTCAGTTGTCACTGCTGAGGAACCTCCTGTTACATGTACTGCCCAGTAGTCCTACTTTCACCCCCACTGTTTTCCTAGCCCCTGCGCTATGCGCAAGGAGATTGGATCTGGTAGCCCCTTAATCCATATCCAGGTGTGCATGGCCCACTGGGCTGTGTATTGTGGAGCTTAGCGCCAGCTGTCTCTGGTGCTCCACACTGGGCGCAGGATCTCCTCACCATGGGAGTGTAAAACCTGGTTCAGACTCTGGGGGGTGTTCACCTTATGGTGTTCTGCAACCAGACTCCTGCCTTGTAGCGGCAATGGGAAAGGATTCAGTGAAGCCACTTGTGGCGATGAGGCAACCAACAGGCCGAGAAGGCTGAGGTAGACAGCCTTGGGCTCTGAAAGACATCATTCCATATCCCCCTGACGCAAACTAGTGAGCCGTGTCTTAGACACATCCTGGCTGGCAGCTGGCTCCTAGTATGGCAAAGGGATCTTCCAACCTGGGCCTAGCCCTTGTATCACTGGCATACATCAGGAGGCAGGACGCGTTAGCGTTCTGGCCTTACAGATTCACAGACAGGAGTGACTACCCCATTACATCTTGCAACTATTATGAAGCACTGTCGCTGACTGCTCCTCGGTGATAGATAAATCATCCCTATGTCTGGCCAATCATCTCGCGCTGCCTCGCCCACTGGTGCCACCGGTGCGGCTGCAGGCGCCACAGCAGGGGGCTCACTCCCCCCTTTTCCTACTGGGTCCACACCCTCCTCACGCATCGCCAATGCCTATGGCAATTCCTTCGGCATGCCCTCAGGCATCCATCTCAGCCGGTTTGACGGGTCAAACTGGAACGAGTGGTCTGGGACCCTGGAGGCAATCCTCACACTGCACGAAGCGGAGGATGTATTCTACCTTCAGGTCCCTCCCTCTGGAGTCACCTCTGATGAGTGGGACTCTGTCCAGCGTCGGGCAAAGGCGTATCTCCGCCTCTACCTCAAACCTGACGTCTACTCCCTCGTTGCCGACCCCCTCACCTATCCCACCTTCAAGTCAAAGTGGGACAAGCTGAAGGATGTCTATGCTGGTGCTAGCGGCAGCACCACCATTTTTAATTTGTGGATCCAACTCACCCAAGCCCGCCTCGACGACTCCGCGCCCATGGCCTCTCAGTTGGCCAAGCTCAATGAGCTGCGGGTCGGCCTCACCAACGCGCAGATGGGTGTCACCGACACCCAATTCTGCCTCATACTTCTCCACGCCCTGCCAGCCTCTTATGAGGTCCTGGCATCCACCATCCTCGCCAGTGGCGCCCCCTCCAAACTAAAGCACGCTGAAATAATTGCGCGCATTGTTTCTGAGGAGGCGCGTCGTACTGGCCCCTCTGGCTCCTCCCTCAACAAGGCTGCCCCCATTAGGCCCACCAGCAGTGGCCCACGTAAGAAGAGAGATCACTCTCAACTTACCTGCCACTACTGTAACAAAAAGGGGCACATCAAGCCTGACTGCAGGCAGAGGAAGAAGGATGAAGCTGCGGGGAAGCTGAAGGACACAGGCAATAAGGCTGCCAACTCTCATGTACTAGTACCTACCACCGCCTCCATTAAGGAGGTCGATGATGAGCCCGCCATTAACTGGGCGGACAATGCAGTTGGAGTTGCCTTGTATGCTGCCTCGCGTGTGCGTTGGATGATGGACAGTGGTGCTACACACCACATCACACCACATCGGTCCGACTTCAAGGACTATACCCCATGCAAAGGTGCTGTGCGCCTTGGGGACAAGTCCACAATCGACCAAGTTGGTGTAGGCTCCGTCGTCTTCACTACGAGCCAGGGTCTTCCCATCACCCTAAGTAATGTGCTACACCTTCCACAGGTGAAGACACGCTTCTTGTCGACGCGTGCCTTAGCACAAAAGGGTGCGGAAGTGGCCTTTGACAGTGGCTCGTTTAAAATATCTGTCAAAAAGCAATGTGTAGCTGTTGGCTACTTGGAGGACAACCTTTACTGGTTGGACGCTTCAAGCATTGGCCTCAATGCTCACGTCAAAAGTGCTGCCACCACTCTTGATATCTGGCATCAGCGCATGGGACACATCTCCTCTGCCGCTCTCAAGTCGTACGGTCCCTCTGCCACTACTGGCATGGACATTGACAGCTCTACCACGCATACTGCTGTGTGTCGTGGGTGCGAGTTGGGTAAATCCACTCGCCAACCCTTCTCTGCGTCCTCCACCAAAAGGACAACCCGTATTTTTGAGATTGTACACAGTGACCTCGCCGGTCCAATGCAAACTCAGTCCCTACAAGGCTCCGCGTACACCGCCACCTTCATAGACGACCACTCCAAGCATGCAGTGGTGTACTTTATTAAGTCGAAGGATCAGTTTGTGAAAGCGCTACAGATGTATTTGGCCTGGGGTGAAACCCAGACGTCCCATAAACTGCGCGCACTCCACTCTGACCGCGGAGGCGAATACATGGCGAGCCAAGTACAGGACATTCTCAAGCAGAGAGGGATAGAGCATCACCTTACGATGCCAGGTTCACCACAATCGAACGGGAAAGCCGAGCGGTTTAACCGCACCATTACGGATAAGGCAATGGCCATGCTACACACAGCAGGCATGTCTAAAGGCTTCTGGGAGCATGCTATGAGCACTGCGGTACACATCTATAACCGCTCTCCCACCCGTACGCTTAAGTGGCGCACACCCTATGAGCTCTGGTACTCTGGCAAGGTACCAGATGTCTCACACTTGCGCATCTTTGGATGCAAGGGGTACATGCACGTACCCGCTGATAAGTGTCGCAAATTGGATGCGAAGGCCATTGAGGTCACGCTTATTGGGTTTGAGCCCGAATCAAAGGGCTATAAGCTCTGGGACCGCCAAACCCGCTCTGTCCGTTTGTCCAGGGATGTGACATTCGACGAGAGTAGCTTCCCGTCCCTCCAGGGTGTTGAGACACACCCACCACCTTCTCAAGTGGCCTCACCACCACTACCTACACCAGTAATTGCCGTACCTAGCACGTCGGCGTTACCACCACAGCGAGCACCCTCCCCTACACACTCAGACAGTAGCGAGGAGGATGTTGAAGACATTCTAGACCCTAAACAAGAGCGCCCACACACGCCACCACCACCTGCCCCACCCACTCTTCCAGTCACACCTAAGCGTGAGCAGCCCCCTCTGACTTCCCCACCACCACGTCAAAGTGCAACGCGCATTATGCGCAATGTCCCTCCTCCCTCACCAGATATGCCTGGTGGCTTTGAGGACCGCGCACAGCGTAGTCAGCTGTTGCGTGAAATGGACAATGCACCTAGACGCTCTGCCCGTGCACCAGTGCCCAATCCCCGCTACTTCACAGCGGATAATGTGGCCACACGTGGTAGACGGTTGGGGTTTGCAGAGCTGCTGGCTGCAGCTTATGTCGGAAGAGATCCTGCATCCTATGCAGAGGCCATGCGGTCTGTGGATGCAGGTGAGTGGACAACGGCGTGTCAATATGAAATGGATGCGCTTGCCAAGAATGGCACATGGGAGTTAGTAGATCTCCCGCCTAATCGCAAGGCAGTAAAATCCAAATGGGTCTTCAAGCTCAAAGCGGATGGCCGCTACAGAGCTCGCTTGGTGGCTAAGGGGTTTACGCAAATCCCTGGCATAGATTTTGATGAAACCTTCTCTCCCGTCGCACGATTCGAGTCGCTGAGATTACTTCTGGCGTTGGCTGCGCTGGAGGACTGGCACATCCATCAAATGGATGTCAAGTCTGCGTTCCTCAATGGCGTGCTTGACGAGGAGATTTACATGGAGCAACCACAAGGGTTCATCACCACTGGTGCAGAGACGAAGGTGTGTCGCCTAGTCAAGGCGATATATGGTCTCAAACAAGCCTCCCGTGCATGGAACTTGCAATTCCATGGAGTGCTACTAGCACTCGGCTTTAAGCGGACGTTTGCCGATGCCGGCGTATATGTGTTGCCTCAACGAGAGGGGGATGGACCACTCTTCGTTATCGTTTACATTGACGACATCACTATTCTGGGTGCTTCTCTGGAGAGAATCAAGCGTCTTAAGTCAGATCTTTCTGAGCGCTATGAGATGACAGATCTCGGGGAGATAGAGTCATACCTAGGTATACGCATTATGCGCAACCGCTCCCTCAGACGCATCGAAATAGACCAGTCTGGCTATGTCAAGGATGTCCTTGAACGCTTTGGCATGACTGATGCCACTCCACACTCCACACCCTTGCCCGCTGGTGCTGACGAGCACCTTCATAAATATACGGGTCAGGCTACTGCCTCTGACATTACGCACTACCAGTCACTCATTGGTAGTCTGCTGTACGTTCAGATTGGTACTAGACCGGACATTTCCTTCGCTGTGTCACGTCTGGCGCAGTACGCAGCGAATCCTTCCCCCCAACATCTGCGACTTGCGCAATATGTCCTGGCTTACTTAGTAGGCACTGTGGATATGCGGATAGTCTACGATGGCGCCAGTGGAGACGGCCTTGTTGGCTACTCTGACTCTTCCCTGGGTGACCAGGTTGACGACAGACACTCCACTTCGGGTTATGTGTTCCTTTTAGCCAATGGTGCAATAAGCTGGTCTTCGCGAAAGCAAAAGACAGTGGCCCAAAACACTACAGAGGCGGAATACATGGCCATGACCGATGCGGCCAACCAAGCCGCTTGGTATCAGAGCTTCCTTTTGGAACTCGGGTACGAGGTCGACGACCCCATCCCATTGCATGGTGACAACAAGGGTGCCATTGACTTGGCCTTGAACCCTGTCACTGGGAGGCGATCGAAGCACATTGCCATTAGGCATCATGTCATTAGGGAGTACATCGAAAAGAGGACCATCACTCTTATTAGAACCCCTACTCTGGAAATGGTTGCAGACGGCTTTACCAAGTCGCTCGCGCGCACCCTGCTCCAACAACACAATGTTGACATGGGCTTGTGCTAACCCTAGATTGCTGATCACGGGGAGATGTTGATAAGTGACCCGCGCGCACTTAGCGGCTCGCATGGACACGCAGATAACGGACTGCTTTAGATTAGATATACAGGACATGTAGATTAGATCATTATGATCATTACAATCTCGGACCTATTGTATTCTCTTATCTATGACATCACATGTACATGACATCATGGACTTCTCTAGACCGTCCTTGTACTATTGTCTTTGTACTTACCTTTGTTTCCTTATCTTTATTGTGATGTCACTATGATATCATAGTCTGGACTCTTATTGTTCTATACGCCTTGTTCTCCAGAACAGCACATTCCTTTTGTCTTCTTGTAGAACAATGCGCCTTGTATTTACTGTGACCTGTGTTACTACCGTCACTCCCTGTAGCAGTATAAGTAGAGTACCATGTACGCTCTGGCACCACACCAGTTCTCATCTGTTGTGTGCCAGGTATGTCTCCCTCTGTTGTATAAAACACCAGTTCTCATCTGTTGTGTGCCAGACCACCATCTGCTTCACTTGCTAGATCATCTCTGTTGCTGCTTCAAGTACCACCCTCATATCTCACCACAGTCTACTTTGTCACTGTGAGTATGTCCTACATGTGTACTGTTCATCACCCCCCAGCTCCTCCGGCTGTGTCCTGCCTCTGTATAGCGTTAACATTAAGTCCCTCGTCCCACGAAACGCCAATGCTAACACCGGTACCTGCTGCGGGAGTCTATCGGACCCAAGTGATGACATTAAAAAAAAGGGAGAGATGCACCACCGCTCGAGGTGTATGTCAAGCGCTGCACGTCATGTGGGGTGCTCGATGTGTTCAACAGCAGTTCAACAGCCATTGCGACGCGCGGCCCGCCGAGGCACCAGTGGATCGCGGGAGAGTCTTCATGGGGGGCGGGGTCGCGTTTTCATACATCAGCAAGACGACACTCGCTTAATTTTTCACTTATTTGAGTAATAAGCGGGCTAAGCAAGATTAAGCAGGCATTAAACACATTTCAGAATAGCCGAGGTTTAACTCAGTTAAGCAAATAAGTAGATTCGATTCCTGAAATTGGGCTTAATTCTCGCTTATTCACAGCTGAGTCCGTCCTTAATTATTTAACACCTGGCTTATTTTTCGCAGAAATTGGGTCTATTATGTGTACACGGAACATCTACGATACATGGTATTGTTGATCCTACAACACCTGGGTATCCTAATCCTGTACTACGTCGTGGTCACAGTCCAAGTAGCGGCGGGTTAGTGCGCTCATTCCGGTGATCCGTGGCAGCTCGAGGCCATTACCTTGCATGAAGAGACCGTTGTCCGAGCTTGGGCCAGCGCAGTGGAGTTGCCCGAAGCAACCCCGCTTGAAATTGTGGCCGACGACGGTGATGTGTGCTGGATAGGCGCTTATGAGCTCGCGGAAGTGGGCGACGGAAAAAAAAAAAAAAGAAAAAACACATTTTGATTTGAAATGACTTGAGTGCGGTGTCTTCTTTTGCCACTCGCATGAACCTGTCTGTGGGCAGGAGAAGGCCTGGCACGTGTGAAGCGCAGGTACGATTCGCCCTCGGATGTCGCGCTCAGGGGAGATGTGTAACCTCTGCATCCAAAGTTAGAGTCAGGTTTCGGGCTGTTCGCTGGCGACATGATGAACGAGAGCCATACCCGCTGAAGACAAAAGGTGCTTTGGGATCTTCTGAGGCAATTTGGGAACTGGGTCATGATTGAAAACGGAAAGTGGGACTTAAAGCTCAGACTGTACTCACCCATGAGAGATCTCCAACTGGGCGTGGGCGATGTCAGGACCTTGTGTTATGGGAAGGATGGAATGTTGCTGTATTGTTGCGTTAGGCCTGTCCTAACGATGCTCGACTTGAGCGGGGACAGAGTGGCGCGATATGCGGGGAGCGACTTAGTGAATATGAGTACACGACCTCAGAAGGAACGTGACCGCTACTAGCACTGGGGCGAAGTCCACCAGGCGTACGTGCTGCTGGGCGATCTGCCTGATCAAGGCCAGACGCGATAATAGGCAAAGGACAAGAAGGACGCAGACGAAGAGAGAGGAAGACAGGATCGAATAAGGATTCAAGAAGACCAAGCTAAGGAGCTCGGTCTTCGCACTACCCACTAGATATACAGTTGACGAGGAGCTTTGAAGCTCCTCCAGAATGTAAAGTACCCAGTAGCCATAATAGCTCGAACCCTACTACGGCTGTCCTAGGTATGAGTCAAGTCCGTACCACGAGACATGTGATAACTACAGTAAGCTGACTGAGACGACTGTCCCTGACTAATACTAAGGTAGTCAGAACCCTGTGAGACTACAGCTCATACCGATGAGTCCGATCGCAACATGTATTGCAGAAGGTTTTTTTGAAGTCTGGTTAGTTGTCGAACGTGGAGATGAGTGCAAAAACAAAATGACATACATGAGGTCAAAGGATGGCTGTGTAGCCACAATCTGGTTATGCTTCGGGGCTGAAAACGATGCATTAATACCACAGAAATACTCTTGGTGGGGACAGAATGGACTCGATGGTGCGATGGGAGACGAGACAGACGCGGACGGTTGAACGCGTTGATTCGAACATTTTGAACTCCGTCTCAAATTTGCGACTGTAATTGGCTACTTGTTGGAGTCTTTGTGTTTGTTTGGTCAGATGTTCTCGTTTTCTCACCAAGTCGAACTCGGGGCTACATTGCAAGCCAGGTGATGCTGCCACCTGAGGCATCTCCCAGTGTGGCCTTAATGACACTGTATGATACTTTCCGAGTCTTAGGAGTCCTTATAAATTTATGTCACATATTTGAGTAATAATTGGGCCCTGAGTGGCCTTAAACTTGATTGCAGTGCTTAGTGGTCGCTTAGCGTTGCTGACAGCTTAGAGAGCAAAGTTCAAATTTAAGCGATGAAATAAGCCGGTCTAATCTTGTGTCGTTTTGCTGATGACTAGGTGCGCCAATGTGAGTTGTGGAGTTTGGTCTCCATCGTCTATCTCCGTCACGTCTGCCCATGACAGAATTTTCGGCACATTCGAAACGAAAGTCCTACAGTGCGAAATGCCCTCTTACAAGATGCCCATCCCCCCCCCCCCCCTTATTCGTCTGTCTGTCCGGGCTTGGCCTGACGCGCTTGTCGCTGGCCGCAGTGCGGCAAATGCCGCCGCCATGTCGAGTAGTTCCGCATCTCGCTCCTATTTTGCATCATCCTTGGTGCTTTTCCGGTGCATACCGATAAGGCGTGGCGAAAAATAGTGCATATAGCATGCGGGGGTATGTGAGACCGTTGAACTCGGCCGCGACTCGATCGAGCCGCGTCGTCGCAGCGTTAACTTGAAAATCCATGCGTTCGCTTTCGCACATGAGACTCATCTACACAACAGTAAAAAGGACGGGGGCGGCCAATGTGCGGTAGAGGCGATACATCCGGCATGCTTGATGTCCCCACGACTCTTCTAGCAGAGGCAGATCCGAACTCCTTGTTGTTGGCTAAATGTTCTACAGCCTATCGGTTTGTGTTGCGACAGGATGAGGATGACTGGGAAGGGATGGGGAATCGACTCATAGAGCGCTTCACGATGCCACTGCAATTTGATTTGCTTTTGCGACGTTCGTTATATCCGGCAGTCGAGTTGAAGACTGTCCCATGCGACGCTGTATACCATTCTAAAGTGATGCTCAACACGTGCATCACTGCATCAATGTTGACAGTAAGGATCTCCATAAGCTCGTACAATCGAGGGGTCGAAGGGCCACAGCCAGGCATTGGAGCAAACGGTGGACAAGACCTCGGAAGCCTCAGGGAGACCTTACATGCTATCAGCTATCTCAGACAGTGTCTTGATGACCCGTTCCTTGTCGTCTTCCCGCCATTTTTTTTGTCATTGGCAATCAAATCAACCTCAGACCTGATGTATTTGGCGGTGTCTTCCTTGTGTCAAGCTTAGTCGTGTCAATGAAGGGAGACGCAGCGAGACGTCAAGGGCTCGAGACGGTTGCGGGTGTCTATCTCCAGCTGAAAACTAACGCATATGTGGAGGTAGGAATCAACAAGGTCTTCGATGATGCTGGGTACGCGTTCTCGAAGCGGTCGCACACCGGTATTGGGACATTCATCAAGGGTGTCTACGATGATGTAAATTGGGTGTTGGGTAATTGGGAGCATGTTCGTTAGACAATTGATCATGACGTCGGTGGGTTGTTGCGTGCCTCTCCCGCGTACCGAATAAACACGGGAAATTATATCGCAACAAGAAATCGAGAGGGCAGCAAATTGGAGGAACAAGGCAGGTGGTTACGACGGTGCTCTTTATTGCCATCTCTAAAATCAACGTCTGTAAAACAAGAGCAGGGCGAGCTGAATGGGTTTGAACACTCAAAATTTTAATTTCCGTGCTGAACGAGATTCGGTCCACGTCCCTCTCAATTGCTGCGTTGCCGGTCCATCAGACAGAGATGATCTTGTTGCGCGCCGATACCACAGAAACCGTCGTATCTGCACGCATTCAGATCGTCTCTGGGACAGAGGAAATCATTGACTGGGTGTTGCAAGTGGTGCGACTCGCGTTCCCACGCGGGGTGGCTGCTGTCAAGACAGACAGAGAAGTTGAGCAAGGTTAACTAGAGGGAAGGGGGTCTGCGTTGGAATGTATGTAAAATTTTATGCACCTCTCTGCTTATTTTAGGCGCGAACCTGTAGTGCCTGGTACCATATCTGTGACTTGCACTCTCAGATATAGTACCAGTTGCACTTTTGCAGCAAGCGTGCTCCGCTTTTCGTGTTGGGGCCGACTGGGTGCCAAGTTTTCTGAAGCAGAGTCTGTCCCAGAAAACTTGGCACCTAGTCTCGGATACGTTGCCGTTACAGTAGGTTATGAGATTGGTGCTTGAACCTGACTGGCTGGGTTCAGAGGAGATGGCGTGAGCGTGAAACGAAGGAAAAATGGAACACTGCGGCAGTGGCGCTGAAATGACCTCCCTAAAATTCCTGACGCGTGGCGCGTGGTTGCCCTCTCGCTGATGTCCTTGCCTTTTCCCCTCGGCCGCCTCGCATTATGAAGCTGCTGTAGAGCGCTATCCTCGCCTCGTCCCCACTCTCGCCCTCTCGCCATCCTCTCATCAACGTTGTTCAACCCCTGGCCTCCAAAAGATTACATTTGAACTCTACCTGCTCCCTCTTCGCAGTGACACGTAAGGCCATGTGAAGGGAGACTCTCGCCGCGGTCTCCCTCGTTCTACCTCCGTCTCCCTTCCGCGCTATCGTCTCCCCTCCTTACCGCTTTCTGCACGGCATGCCCACCTTTTCTTTGCCTCGCCGTGCCATCGCTTCCCTTGCCCTTTGTACTGCATGCGCGGAACCCGCGCCCCCACTCCTTCCTCGCTTTCACATGAGGAGCGACTGTTCCCTCTCCTCTCACCATCTCACCTCACCTCACCCGCCGTAGCCCCACCCTCCCCTCTCCCTGCTTCCCACCTTCCCTCTCCCTGCTCTTCCCACCTTCTAACCCCCCGCTTCTCTCGCCGTTCTCTTGCCCCCTTGCGCATTCTTCCTCTTCCTCCCGCCCTCTCGGTGCCACTCCCTCCCGCTTCTCGCTTGCCCGCCATCTCACCGTCCTCCGCCTTCATAATCACTCCCCTCTTTCTCTGAACACTCTTCCTCTTCCTCCCCCCTCCCGCCATCTACCCTTCCTGACATCTCTATCCCCTTACGCTATCTACCTCTCCCTACCCTCACGCCTTTGCCTTCGTCTCAAACCCTCGGCATAGCCTTGCCACCTCCCGCCCGCTCGGCGCCTTCCTCCTCTCCGTCCCGGTTTCTCGCTACTCGCTCCTATTGTCATCACGTTTGAGCAACTCTAGCTTCCATCCTCTCATTTCTCTTCACATGCCTACTTTCTGCCGATCCCTGCCGGCCCTCTGCATATTCTCTGGTTGTTCGGCCTACCGTCTCCTTACCCGCTACTGTGCCTGTTCATCAATCCCTTCTTTTGTTGCCATCACCCTGTCCTACATGTCCTCTACATCCGCTTCCCGCCACTCCCTGGTCGTCGTAGTCAACTCCATTCCGTATCTTCCCGCCTCAGCTTGCGTCCGGGATGCGAGGACTTTAATGACAGCCTAATCATAGTTTCCGATTCCTCCTCATCTTTCTGGCACCTTGGTCTCCCTTAGTCTATTGTTATCTGCGCTCAGATAATGCGTTCCACGAGGGTTCATGGAAACCGAGTTGCGCTTTCGCCATCTGACGTTAATATCTTATATTTTGACGGCGAGCGCAGCGAACTATTCGTCATCGGTTTCAGCGGATACTTTGGAACATTTACGTGCGTCATGATTTCTCTCTTCCGCCTCCCCATTCCCGCTCCCGTTCCCTTCAGGCATCAATACAATATATAAAGCATCGACGATGCATTTGCTGACACATATTTTTGCTTTGCTGACACATAGAATGCTGACACATAGAATGCTGACAAAGAAATTGTTCGTGCGTGTGTCTGCCTCCTGTCCATTTAAACACGTACGGCTCCCCCTCCCTCCTCTGCTTCAGACTTGCTTGGATGTTACTGCCAGTTTACTGTGAGGCTATTTCGTTCTTGCTATGATGAGACATGGGACGTTACTCCCGGCTATTCGACATTTTCTCTGTCCAAATATGGGTCTCGCGCGGGTGTCTCGCATGGCTACCCCTATTCCACTATGATGTGAAAATGGGACGTTAGTGCCGACTAACCTTCGTTTGGTCTGTCCAAATATGTGTCTCGCGTTGCTGTCTGTCACTGTGTCTCGCACATGGCTGGCTCTATTCCGCTGCCCCTATTTGACATTCACGCCCTGCCTCCTCCACTTCACACGCTCAGACATTACTGCAAACTTACTGTGTCCACTATTTCGCTCTTGCTATGCTCTCGAATACCTTGTGTACCACCACTTTACCTTGCGTGTATCCAATGCCCCCTCTAGCACAATCTGACAGACATTACTGCCAGCTCGCTGTCGTTTTGCAAATTGGTTCATACGTGGGTTCATAAGAAAGATTTGAAATATGACAGAATGGCCTGATTGAATCTTATTCGCTCAACATTTGCTTGTCTGCACTTTTTTTTGCGGAGGTCTTCGAACCTCATCAGGTTGACGTCCTTTGCATAATGTCGTCAACAAATTGTTTTCGGTGATGTAATTCTCGTGTATTTGAAATTGACTCGATTTTATCAATCGTAAACTCACGGCCGTGAAGACTTCACCAAAAAGGGCACATAGGGGTGTCGGACCTGCATCCTTGTCAATTGGTTCTGTACAACAACTTCAGTTTTTTCCTGTTCAACAGTGCACATGCAAATGACAGACACCGACGACCTTTTTACCATGGATACTACATTGACGCCGGCTCAACTTTCACAGCGACGTCGTCAAGAATGAGAAAAACAAACTGCAATTTTCCGTATTCTAAATGACCACACTGAAAGTGCCGACGAACACGGGGTGGCAGATTTTTCCGCTTTCGTCTTTGCGACATTTTGCGTTGCTGATAAGTTTAGTAGACTTCTCAACGTCCACAAGTACGACAGAATGATGTCGAGAGAACTGATGTGCGTTCGTCGCTGCGTCAGCATGATATGAGTGCTCAACAATTTCGCGAATCGGTGAGAATCATAGCATGTATTACACTGCCTAATAGTAACAGACGAACATGAGGTTCCCGCCGATTTCTGTGAAGTTAGTGATTTAACTCCTGCTCAAACGGGTCAACGTTGACGCCGTGAGCGGGAGCGGAATGCACAATCGAATGGGGCGCCTGGTTTTGGTTCACCAGGAGAAGGCAGCCAGACGGCCTATGTACGTCGTCGGAGACGGGCAACGGTATGTTCAATGTGTTGATAAGTGACCCACGCGCACTTAGTGGCTTGTATGGACACGCAGATAACGGACTGCTTTAGATTAGATATACAGGACATGTAGATTAGATTAGTATGCTCTTTACAATCTCGGACTTCTTGTGTATTCTTATCTATGACATCACATGTACATGACATCATGGACTTCTCTAGACCATCCTTGTACTATTGTCTTTGTACTTCCCTTTTGTTCCCTTATCTTTATTGTGATGTCACTATGATATCATAGTCTGGACTCTTCTTGTTCTTACGCCTTGTTCTCCAGAACAGTACACTCCTTTGTCCCTTTGTAGAACAATGCATCTTGTATTTACTGTGACTTGTTGTTACCAGTGTCACTCTCTGTAGCAGTATAAGTAGAGTACTCTGTACGCTCTGGCACCACACCAGTTCTCATCTGTTGTGTGCCAGGTATGTCTCCTCCTCTGTAATAACACCAGTTCTCATCTGTTGTGTGCCAGACTCCACATCTGCTTCACTTGCTAGATCCTCTGTTGCTGCTTCAAGTACCACCCACATATCTCACCACAGTCTCCTTTGTTACTGTGAGTATGTTCTACATGTGTACTGTTCATCACAATGCGTTGTGCCGACTCACACTGAGTAACACGCAACAGCATAATACATCTCAACCTTACTCTACCGTAACAGACGAACATGAGGTTGCCGCTGATTTCTGTGAAGTTAGCGATTTAACTCCTGCTCAAACAGGTCAACGTTGACGCCGTGAGCGGGAGCAGAATGCACGAGCGAGTGGGGCGCCTGGTTTTGGTTCACCAGGAGAGGGCAGCCAGGCGGCCTATGTACATCGTCGGAGACAATTGACAGTACGTTCAATGCGTTGTCTCGACTCACACTGACTAACACGCAGCAGCGTAATACATCTCGACCTTACACTACCCTTCCCCGCAGACAAAGAACAAACATTGTTGTGCAAACAGTATGCTTCAAATTTCACATTGCAATTATGACATCTTGATCGGCTTTGCAGTATCAACGTGCGCGACACATTCCTGCGGCCAACGAGATACAAGAACATTACTTGGGATCATTCGATTATGAATGTCCACACTGTCACGTGTTCCATTGGCTAGCAGAAAAACGCGCAAACTCACCAAAGTCAAATCCACAATACGCTAAATGCTGCCGTGGAGGCGACATATCTCTCGACTGGCTTGACGCGATCCCAGATGAACTTAAATGGCTGTATGAAGGACATGATCAATCCGCTTCAGAATTCCGTTGCAACATCTGTCAATATAACAAGGCATTGGCATTTACATCTACAGGGGGAAGTGGTCACTTAGTTGGCACCTCGTTTGACGGTTGTGGTCCTCCAATTTACAAAATACAGGGCGAAATCCATCATCAGATTGGCTCAATCCTACCGGAAGAAAATTGCTCGCCCGTCTACAGTCAAATGTACATTTATGATCCAACGAATCGTTACAATATCGGCTGCAAAATAATCCTCAGCGCAGTCCAGCAACGATGAACACGTTAGTCGGCGTGCTCAAATGATGCCATCCTTTTGTCGACATATATCAACAAGCGTATCAAGTGACTCAATCGACAAGTCTTAATGAATATTGAATCCAATTAGACTTTCGAAAGGGTTCAGATCGTCGTCAGTATAATCCCCCAACCGGAAACAATGAACTCGCTCTGATCATTCCTGGAGATGAGGACGCCTGTGTGAATTCTCAGGATGTTATTGTGCGTCCATGCGGTGGACCTCTCATTCGCATTTCAGAATGTAATCCAGCATATCTCGCGTTGCATTTCCCTCTTCTTCACCCTACTGGACAGCTCAGTTGGCATCCGCACATTCCTTATGTGCGGTCTACTGTGTCTGAATCCGCTTCCGAACAATACGTTTCTTTCTGCGAATTCACCAAATTTTGCTTGCATCCGCGACCATCACATATCGAATCATCACATATCTTCCAATCTGACCTCCTATTGCAAGAATACATTGTTCATTTGTGGGCGGCCGCTGAAAATTCGTGTCTCAATTGGATTCGCAAGCATCAAAGTGACCTACGAGCAGAACTATACCAAGGTGCTGTTGATGCGTTACAAGATGGCGTCGACATTTCAACTATTGGCAAAAAAATTATTATGCCTTCCAGTTTCACCAGCAGTCCATGCTTCATGCACAAGAACCTACAAAACACGCTCACTTTGTTGCACAAGTTTGGAGGGTCTGATTTGTTTATTACCTTCACAGTGAATCCGCAGTGGAGAGAAGTTAAAGAAGCTTTGCTTCCTGACCAAACTCCTGCACAGAGACCAGACATCGTCGCATGCGTGTTTAACCTCAAAGTGGAAAGTCTCATCAACGACATCATGCAAAAAAGCGTGTTTGGAAAAGCGGAAGCTTTCGTGTATACCGTCAAGTATCAGAAGAGAGGGCTTCCACATATTCATCTCATCCTTTTCTTGGAGCGTTCAGCACGCATCTCTACTCCTGAAGCAGTTGACCAAGTCATATCGACTGAATTTCCAGATGAAGTGTCCAATCCACGTCTCTTCGAACTCGTGAAATGATTCATGGTGCACGGTCCCTGTGGTCCTGGTCATTCCTCTCCATGCATGCACGCAAAGGGGAAGTGCACAAAACACTTCTCGAAACCTTTCCGAACTGAAACTGAAATCACCGGTGACTCTTATGTGCAGACGCGTAGACGGGACACAGGTCAATTTGTCGCCATTGGCAACAGCTTCGTCGACAATCGCAGCGTCGTCTCTCATTCGCCTTATCTTCTTCTCAAATACAACACCCATATTAATGTCAAATGCACCACAGGATTTCACACAGTGAAATATATCTACAAGGTGCTTCTTTACTTGGTAGACTCGACTATAATTCACGCGATCGCACAGTACATTTACAAGGGCCAGATCGTGCCTCTTTATCCGTCCACACTCATCACACACTGGAAAACACTGTCGATGAAACTGCGCAAACACACGACGAAACAAGACTTTACGTCGACGCGCATTACATTAGTTCCTCCAAAGGTTATGCGAGAATCATGGGCTGGCCTACACATTGAGTATGTTTTCATCCATACTACGCGTCTTACCAAATCTCGGAACTTTACAATCTCAGGAATATCCTGCGACGACGCAACTCCCTGTTCATTTAGAACGGGAACAATATGTTGTTTTCGATCGTGACCATCCCGAGAGAATACACAACCAAACCAACACGCAACTCACTGCGTTCTTCCAAGCAAATCAGCAATGGCCTGAAGTGTGTGACATATTGTATCCAGACTTCCCATCGAAATTCACCTGGGATAACAAGTGCAA
Source organism: Lactarius deliciosus (assembly GCA_021525775.1). Taxonomy (NCBI): domain Eukaryota; kingdom Fungi; phylum Basidiomycota; class Agaricomycetes; order Russulales; family Russulaceae; genus Lactarius; species Lactarius deliciosus. The sequence continues at coordinate 210,543 of JAKELK010000047.1, read as the reverse complement.
ACTATGGTATCCTCGAAGAGGTGGAAACACATGCGGAAGATTGATCTATGTTCCCCCAAATGTGGGCGAAAATTTTTATGCCCAACTTATTCTGTCACATGTCCGCGATTTGCGCAGTTTTGACGATATGCGTAAATATGGAGACACTATTTATCCCACTATCCGTGACGCCTGTTTCGCACGTGGACTGTTGGCCGATGATGGAGAATGGAAACACGCACTGCAATAAGGTGCACATATGCAGACCGGATTCAAATTGCGACTCGTTTTCATTACAATCGTGTGGGATTGCCAGCCATCACGTCCAGCGCATTTATGGGATCTCTTCAAACAACACCTGTGCGATGATCTCAGACGCTTCTTGAGTAGCCAACATATTAATCCACTATCAAACGAAATGATCTACGACTACGGACTCTATCTCATTCAAACGAGACTATGGTTAGATGACAAGACAATGCAATCTGTAGGCTTACCCAATCCGACCACTGATTGGAGTCGGCTACATATGCAAACGCCTTCGTCCCTCAATCCTACTTTTAACCCTCACGAACAAAGACACCTATTGGATGAGTCTCTCCCTCTCCTGAACAATCAGCAACGAATCGCATTTGACCGCATCTTAGCGTCTGCACTCTCACAAACTTGCAAAACTTTCTTCCTACAAGGTGCAGCAGGTGCGGGCAAAACATTTGTATATAACACCTTATGCTTCGCCACTCGATCACGAGGGATGAAAGTGATGTGTGTCGCTTCTTCAGGTATTGCCGCGTTGTTGCTTCCTGGAGGTAGAACGGTACATTCCACCTTACGAATTCCCATCCAACTCAATCCGAACTCAACATGCTCCATTACAAAGCGCTGCGATATTGCTGACGTATTAAAAAAGGTGCAATTGTTGATATGGGACGAATGTTCTATGCAACATCGATCTGCTTTCGAGGCGGTGAATAGAACATTACAGGACGTTCGCAATTGCCAAGAACTCTTTGGAGGGATTCCTACTGTATTAGGCTTCTTGCAGACGCTACCCATCATCACTTATGGAACCAAATCAGACATTCTCAACGCTGCGCTTTTCTCTTCGCCGTTATGGCCGTCCATTCAACCCAACTTTTTCACTCTTGATAAAAACATGCGCGTAGGAAATGATCCTCAAGAGCAACAATACGCACACTGGTTTGGACAACTCGCACAAGGAGTATTAAATGACGCCGATGACACCCTGCAGATTCCCAATTATCTCTGTTGTACATCAAACGACCTCACCTCTCTCATCAATCATACGTATCCAGACATTCAACAACGTCATGGAATGGAATACTTTCGTGAACATTGCATACTATCTCCTTGAAATCGCGAGGCCAACGAAATTAACGACTACATTCTTGACCTATTTCCCGGCCCCGCTTTTGATTTATGGGCGAGCAATGAGGCAGTTAATCCCGACACAGAAACACCTTCGGCAGATTTGTATTCGTCCGAAGTGCTTCATAGCGCCACTCCCTCTGGGTTTCCTCAAGCTCATTTAAGACTTAAGATTGGCTGCCCCGTCATTGTTTTACACAACATGCATCCAGACCGAGGTATTTGCAATGGCACCAGAGGAATCATCACACAAATAACCACCTGGATCGTTGAGATTCTATTGCATGATGGAGAACGATATTTGACGCCTCGCATCACACTATCTTGTACAGACCATCAACTGCCATTCCATTTGCATCGACGTCAATTTCCGATTGCCCTTGCCTTTGCAATAACAATCAATAAATCGCAAGGCCAGTCATTCTCCACAGTCAGCGTCGACTTGCGAGTACCCGCTTTTGCTCACGGCCAACTGTACATCGCCCTATCACAAGGCAGATCTCGAAAACAGGTGTGATGCATTCTCGATGAAAACACCAGCCCACGAACAAAAAATGTGGTATATCGAGAAGCCATATTGTAACGCACACCTCTTTGAAGTGGTCTTACATTCCGTACGTCCTTCTTCCTTCATAACAGCATTTACCAACACTCATTTGACAAGTTGCGCAACATTTTCTTCCTTACTTGTACATCCAAATCACTATACGAACTGTTTGTGCCGCCATCTTTTGTAAAGTTCGCTGGCGAAAAACCTGTTTGCACTTAGTACTGATTGGAAATTTGATGACACTCCTATATCTTACACTCCTATATCCTGTCCAATCGCCCCTATCATTCTCAACACTGCACTTCACGTCGTGCGACAATCTACCGCGTTCCCCCTTATCTGTCTCTCTCCCTTCTCATGTCCAAAGACGGTCTCAATCCTGGATGAATTGAACTTTTTGGAATGGCAAGCCTAGAAGACAGACGCGCTGTTCCTGGCAAAGGATACAGCTGCATTTATGACGCCATTTTCACTTGTGCAGACTCTGCCAACAACAGAGTAGGCAGCTTCAGAACATACGTTGGACGTGACAAAAACAAAAAAAAGGATGGCATATACGAAATTCGCGCAAAGGTTAGTAACAACTAACTTGCTCCTCATCGTGCACCAATAACCTAATATACAGATCATTGGATTTAAGCCTGGACGCAATCCAAACAGCGAGAAATACAACGACCACCAAATTAACCTGCTAGGAGACATTGACAAAGTTCGTCGCCTTCATGTCAAATGATCATATGCCTCATTCAACCTGTCAACACAGATGCAACTTCTACAAGAAGAAAACATATCAGACCTTCAAGATGAGGTCCACATTGGCGCCGCGGGCATTGTGACATCCACCAAAAAGTTCCCACCGTCTTTCTTGATACATGCCAAGCAATATACAGACAGAGGAGCCAGTACTGACGAAATCGCAGTACAAGGCTGCATGGAAAACAACCCCAAATGGCCTGATCCCGCTGAACGCCTTCCTCAACAAAACCAAGTAGTTGCATTCAACGGAGTACTGCAAAGCTTTGACTCTTACTTCCCTCCTGGCAAAAAACCTATCACATGCGTCGTCGTCGTCGTCAAAGACATTACATACATTCTCAATCCTGAGAAGAGAAAAGAGGATGAATCAACTCCTGCAACACAGAAGCGCAATCTGCGACTAACTTTACGTGCCCACAACCGTGCAGACACCTCGAACACCTCAGAATCTTCACAAACTCTCCCTTCTCCTTCTACATCGCAACTGAAAGGTAAACGCAAGGCTGAAAACTCCAAAGATGAAGTAAACGAAGATGTGTAACTCTTTGTGTAACTTCCAATACGTCGGTGCCAATTTCACGCGCAAAGGTTCTCTCATCTAATATCTCTGGAATTTAGGCCCCAATATTTCTTACGAATTGCCCGTCTCATTCTTAAACCGAAGAATCTTCATGTTTTTCCCTGTCTGAGTAGTTACACATATCAAAAATGAGCAGCTTTCGACGTCATCTCTATTTCTCAACGCACGTATGTTAACTTATGCCAAAATTGAGACGACTCGGAAACCCGAACTACATAAAGATACGCCAAGCGTAGAAAGCATGTACCCCGTAAAACGATATATAATAAAGTGTCCTCCTCTGACATCAGCAACACGACACTCGCTTATTTTTTGCTTAATTCAATTAATAAGTGCTATAAGCACCCATAAGCTCCCCTAATCGGGATTAAGCGGGAAATCAGAATAACTGATGTTTAAAGCAGTTAAGCAAATAAGTAGATTATATTCCTGAATCGGGCTTAATTTTCGCTTATTCACGACTGAATCACAGCTGAAATCGGTCCTTATTTATCAAACACCTGGCTTATTTTTCAAGAATGGGTCTATTATGTGTATTCCAAAAACTACGATACATGGTGTGTTACGAAGAAGCGTTCCTTATCTTTTCCTCTGCTGTGTTGCCTCGCATTCGCGTGTACTTTTACCCACGATCCGCTTCCTTTCTACCTTTAGCTTCTATCTCGCACCTACCACCTGACCGTTACGATACCAATCTTACGACTCTTAGAGTCCGCGGACGTCATCTGACCTCCGCGTGCCCCCGCGGGATTCGCTTGTTCCACTTACGGACTCTCCTTTCATCCTACTTGATTAGCTCGCTAGGGCCAGTACCCTAGGATCGCGCCATATGTTTGCGACTCGCAAACACCCTGTACTAGTATATAAGTCACGCCCTACCTAGCTTGTATGGTAGACTTGACTTCTTGTGTAATACCACATCGTCTTCGCCTCACGAACTCTGCTTGACTCGCCCTTACGCTTGAGTCCTCGCCTTTGCTCGCCCTTGCGCTTGAGCCTTACTTCCTGCTATTACTCTAGTGCCCCAGGGAGGCCTAGTAGTACTTGTTCATCATCGAACTGAGTCCTAACCGACTCGCGTCTTTCCGATCCCGATTGACTTACGAAGTACACGTCGTACTTAACGCCCCTGTGGTGGCGTTACATTAAGTCAAGTCTCCACAGTGGCGACATCTAGTCGCAGTCAGTCTCGGTTTCAGGCCGAGTACATTGATCGTTACAGCACCGACGAACTCTCTGACAAAGTCAAAGGATCTGCAGTTTGGGCAGAACACGACGGAGTTGAAGGATACTTTCTCTTTCACCCCAGTACACAAAAGTACCGACAAATCCACTACCTCGACGACATCCGCCAGTGGGCATACATCGACTACTCACCAAAGCAAGGGAAGTGGTACACTATTAGCATCGTACCCTCCGCACTTGGAGTAGGACCCTTTGGAGCCCGCACTACTAGTGGCATCAACGTCGACAGCCCAGACCCCGATTCCCCGAGCGTACCTGTCCCTACAACAAACCTACCAATCACCGCATTTCCAACATACGCAATGTCACAGACCCAACAACAAGCTTCGGCCAGCACGACGCTCACCAGCGGAGGAAGTGGAGGAGGAGGAGGACCCTCGGGAGCCTCGAGCTCAGGAGGAGGGGGAGCCCCAGTGCCACCCAGTGGAGCCCCGGCCGGAGGAGCCGGTGGTGGCGGTGGCGGCGGTGGCGGTGGCGGCGGTGGCGGTGGCGCCGGTGGCGGTGGTGGCGCTGCGCCAGGAGGAGCCGCGCCGATAGTTGCGCCTGGAGGCCATGGGAGACTAGGAGGAAACCCACCCCCGGAGTTCACAGGAATAAGGGACAAGAGCAAAGCTTTCCTGCTCGCGTTCGACCTCTACATCGGAATGAACCCAGAAGTCGACCAACTCAGGATCCCCTCCTCACGTGCTATGACTCTCCTCTCTTACATCAGAGGGCCCCTTGTCGACGACTGGGTGGCGGAACAAGTGCGATGGCTCAACGAACAAATAGCCAATGGGGTGGACCGAGGAAACATGGTCCTGTGGAACACCGTCCGAGACAGATTCGTAGCCGCCTACTTCGATACGGCGGAACGAACCAACGCCCGCAAATCGCTCCAGACGCTTACCATGAAAGGGGAAGACATCGACACGTATATCGCCACATTCGAAAACCTTGTTATCAAGGCCGGGTATAACCCCGATGAAGCCACAACCCTCGACATCTTCCAAGACGGACTACCTAATCAGATCGCCTGGGCAAGAACAAACCATCACGCAGTCGAAAAGGGGGACACAGCCGAGAGCAGTGGGTCCAGGCCCTCAACAGAACGCGCGACCCGAATGCCATGGATGTTGGACGCGCCAGAGCCTCCGTGGCCCTTACCGACACCGACAAAGCCCAACTTCAGAAGGAGGGACGATGTTTTAGATGTCGTGCTCAAGGGCACATCTCGCGTAACTGCCCACAAAAAGGCGTGCGCGTGGCTACAGCCAGCGCTGCCATGGCGATACCCGCCACTTCCTCGAGAGTTGCGCTCCCCCCTCCCCCGACTACAAACATACCAACTCCCGCCATCAGTACTATCGCCGTATCAGCTAATCGCATCCTTTCGAATGAAGAGCAGGCAGACGTACAAATCGCAGCGATGAAGGCACAGTCACAAGAGGTGCGCGACCTCATGGTCGAAAAGCTATTCGGAAAAGAGGATTTTCTCGACGCTTGAACCCGGCGGCCTGGGCTAGAGCTTTAAACTTAAACGTGTATACTAGCAGATACCGATCTATGCGAATTCCAGTTCTGTTTAAATCTGCACACGCAACGGCCGAACGACAAGTCCTTATCGACTCGGGAGCAACAGACAATTTCATATGCTCCGCACTTCTTAAACGACTCCAGATCGGGACCAGAGACGTCACTCACCCTATTCGTATCTGGAATGTAGACGGCACCCATAATCAGGACGGCGCCATCACTCAATACACGGACCTCACCGTGAAGACAGGAAAAGAGGAGAGGACGCTTCGCTTCCTGGTCACGAACCTAGGGAGGGACGAAGTTATCCTCGGATACCCTTGGTTTACGGCCTTTGAGCCGAGTATCAAGTGGGGGGATGCAACGTTGAATGAGGAGTTTCAACCGGTTGTAATCTCGAGCCTTCACTTGTCAGACGAAGCCACGCCCATGGAGGCATCCATTCGGGCGTTGGAGACGTATGAACTTGACGAGGAAGCATGGGAGCAACTCGTAGACGACGAGTGTGAACCTCAGATCGCATTTTTGCGAAAAACGACGACTGCGTCGGAACTGGCACAGCGAGAAGCAGCGAAGAAGGAGCAACGGACATTCGAAGAGATGGTCCCAGCGGAGTATCATCGTCACCGAAAAATATTTGATGAGGAAGCATCCCACCGATTTCCCCCGTCACGTATTTGGGACCACGCTATTGACCTACTTCCTAACGCCCCCGCCGCGCTCGACTGTAAGGTCTACCCCCTCGCGCAGAATGAACAGGAAGCGCTCACAACGTTCCTTACGGAACAGCTAGAAAAAGGATATATACGTCCATCCAAATCACCTTACGCGTCTCCGTTCTTCTTTATTAAAAAGAAAGATGGTAGGCTGCGACCTGTGCAAGACTATCGGCGGCTGAATGAAATAACCGTTCGCAACCACTACCCCCTTCCTCTTATCCCGGAATTGGTGGATCGCATACGAGGAGCACGCCTATACTCCAAGCTTGACATCAAGTGGGGTTACAATAATGTACGGGTCAAAGGAGGAGACGAATGGAAAGCTGCGTTTAAAACTAACCAAGGACTCTACGAACCCTTGGTCATGTACTTTGGCCTCACAAACTCGCCCTCGACGTTCCAGGAAATGATGGACACGATTTTCCGACCCCTTGTCCTTACCAACGAAGTAATCGTCTACATGGACGACATCCTGATCGCAACCGCCATCGACTACCCTCATCATCGCGCAGTGCTCCATGAAGTCCTCCGCCTATGTGAGGAGCACGACTTATACATCAAGCCGGAGAAGTGCGAGTTCGAAGTCCTCGAGGTGGAGTATCTGGGGCTGATCATAGGCCACGGAAACCTGCGTATGGACCCTGTTAAAGTACGGGGCATCCAGGAGTGGCAAGCCCCGAAGACCCTCCGGGAAGTACGCGCGTTCCTCGGATTTTGCAACTTCTACCGCCGATTCATCCGAGGATTCTCCTCGCTGGCACGACCGCTCCACAACCTCACGCGAAAAGACACACCATGGCGGTGGGGGCAGGACGAACAAGACGCGTTCACAAGCATCAAACGGTGTATTGGACGTGAACCAACGCTACTATTCCCCGACTTCTTAAAACCATTCGAACTAGAAGTAGATGCCTCAAACGTGGCCATCGGAGCCGTACTGAATCAGCTCGGCCCGGATCAGAAATTACACCCCGTCGCATTCCACTCCGAATCACTCAGCGCAGCGGAACGCAATTATGATATCTACGACCGAGAACTCTTGGCCGTCGTAAAAGCACTGAGAGCCTGGCGGACGTACCTAGTCGGGTCCCCACACAAAATCATCATCCACACCGACCACGCCAACCTTCAGTACTGGAAGGAACCACGGAAAATTAGTCGCCGAGTAGCACGCGAGTTCTTGGAACTATCAGAGTACGACTTTGTATTGAAGCACGTCTCTGGAGTAAAGAACGGTCGCGCAGATGCCCTGTCAAGGCGAGCGGATTACGCAGTCGATGAAGAAGACAACAACAATGTAACCGTCCTCCCCGCTGAACGATTTATCCGCGCTACCGAGATGTCAATGCACGACATGGACATCTGGACCCAAATCTCACAGAATCTTGACGAGAAGGACGTACTGCGTTGGATTGAACCCCACAACCTGAAAAAGGTGGGGGGGCTATGGTGGAAAGGCGACGCCTTGGTTGTCGTGGGCGACAACGATCTTAAACGGGGGGTAATCACCTTTTTCCACGACACTCCCGCGATGGGACACCCCGGAATCGCAAACACTTTCGAGCTTCTCCGTCGCGACTACTGGTGGCCCAACATGCGCAAGGACGTGGAAGACTACGTCAAAGGTTGCGCAACGTGCCAAGCCAACAAAATCAACACACACCGACAAAAACCACACCTCTTCCCCATCACCACTGACCCAAACGCCGAACCCTTTGAAGTTGTAGCTATGGACTTCATCACGAAGCTCCCAGTGTCCGACGGATACGACTCCATCTTGACGATCACAGACCACGACTGCTCGAAAGCAGCCATCTTCATCCCCTGCCACGAGTCGATAACTGCAGAAGGAGTAGCACGACTCTATCTACGTCACGTATATCCGCATTACGGCATCCCCCGGAAAATAATCACGGACCGCGACCCCCGATTCACCTCCGCATTCATGAAAAACCTCTGCAAGGTACTCGGCATCCGTCAAAACATCTCCTCTGCCTACCACCCACAGACAGACGGACAGTCAGAACGTACGAATCAGTGGCTGGAGCAATATCTGCGACACTGGAGCAACGTGCAGCAGGATAACTGGGCCGAAGCACTGCCAGTCGCACAATTCGCGCATAATGCGTGGCCAAACGCGACCACAAAGGAATCCCCCTTTTCCCTCATCATGGGCTGGGAACCACGCACCATGTGGACGCCAAAGCCTACAACATCCCCATCCGTCGAACAGCGCCTAGAAGAGATGGTCATCAGACGACAACACGCGCAAGACTGCATTAAGCATGCGCAAGACTTGATGATGAAGCGAGGAAAGACGCGCTTCGTTCCGTATCAAGAAGGAGCCCAGGTCTGGCTAGAAGGAACGAACCTGCGAACCTTCTACCCAACCGCCAAACTTGGTCCGAAGCGCCACGGACCCTTCCGCATTAAGAAGGTTCTATCAGACGTCTCTTACGAATTGGAACTTCCCGCTACATGGAAGATTCACCCCGTATTCCATGCTAACCTCCTCACCCCATATAAGGAGACGGAGTTGCACGGCGCAAACTTCACGCGACCCCCGCCTGACCTTATTGACGGGGAAGAAGAATTCGAAGTAGAGCGTATCCTGCAGTCACGACTGCATGGACGAGGGCGCAAACTTCAATTCCTAGTTCAGTGGAAGGGATTCCCCATAAGTGACAGCTCATGGGAACCGCTCGAAAATGTACGGCATGCCTCGGAACTCATCGCTGACTTCTATCACCTAAATCCTACCGCCGAAGGGGCTGGACGAAAGATATAAATAACACCCCATCGACGCCTACCGCTCCCCATCCCCATTCCTATCTCCCTCATGGCCTCCACTCCCATCGTCTCCATTGTTCCCGCTCGCCGCCCAGTCGAGATCATTCTCGAAAATCTAACTGTACCCTCACAGGAACTCGGTGTCCCGTCTGAAGTAGACGGTCGTACGCCATACTCGGTGATTCTCAGCCGCCCCACATCCCCTGTCCTTGCCCAAGTCGCGACGGCCCTTTCTAAACTCCAAGAACCACCTACTCCCATACTCCCCCCTTGTCTCCCCACCATCCCAATCATCCAACCTTCGCCAGCCTCACCCCCACTAGTCGACACGCCCGTTGCCGTGCACGATGTGCCGGTTCCATACTCCCTCACACCACCACCTCCTCTCGAATCGTCGATAGTCGACGCAGCCCATTTTCCCACCCCGACGTTCCCCGCAGGAATTGACCACATCCCGACGCCTGTTCCCCAGCTACGCATCGCCGAGCCAGACCCCGCCTTGGCCCTCCTCGATGATGAGGATGAGGAGGGAGACGCGATCGACCCCGGCCTCCCCTTCTTCCTCAACAACGCCACCTCCCCCGCCTTCTTCCCACTCCTGATCGGCGGAGTCGACTGTCCACTGCAGACCGCCCGTTTTATCTATTACCGAAAAAGTTATCAGGAGGTCGTCGGGACCATGGGGAAAGGTCATCCCTGCTACATTTCGCAGGTCTACCTCAATTCGGTCTATGGCGATCAACTCCCTCAGCACGTCACCAACAACCAGCTAGACATGTTCCACCCCCACGACCCCCGTGCTATTGTGCTCGACAAGGTGCTTGCAGAGTTGCGAAGCCCCCGTCTCCATGCTGAGGTGTCCCGTCTCCGCGAGTGTCTGGAGCGCCGGGACGCAATACAGACGCGGGCATCAGACCTCCGACGCCTTCAGTCCGAGCTAACTAAAGACGAGTTTGGGCTGGATATGGACCTCGCTGGCGTGCGTAAGCGACTGCAGTACGCCCGGGCCATCCCCCTCATATCCAACAAATACGCAGAGCTTCATGCGAAGCCGGTACGCCCTAGGGGGACACCCGAGCAGACCCCCCTCCCCCCGCGTGTGGGAGGACCTTGCGAGATGCCGCGCCTTCAAGGAGAAGGCCGTCAGCGGCAGCGCAAGTGCTTTCAGTGTAAGTCCACCGAACACTTAGTGGCGCAGTGCCCAGACCAGCGAGAGCGCGAACCATGCAAGTGGTGCGGCAGTCGAGTTCATCGGTCCAACACCTGCCTGATTCGCAGGCTCTCTCCCATGTCCCCCGCGTACGTCGACCCAGACAGTCGCCCCAGGTGGTGCGGCAAGTGTCTAAGACACGACGCGAGGCATGAAGAGATCAAGTGTCCGATGTACGAGCAGTGTCGGGATTGCGGTGAGCGTGGACGTTTCCTGTTCCTGCGTCGTCATACCTGCCCCCGCACTCCATCCCCCACACCTACCAATGTTGCGCCGGAAGAGGACTATTACTACGCTAGTGACTAGTCGAAGTCGTGGCGGCTTCGAGTCTGATGGGGGGGTAATGTTACGAAGAAGCGTTCCTTATCTTTTCCTCTGCTGTGTTGCCTCGCATTCGCGTGTACTTTTACCCACGATCCGCTTCCTTTCTACCTTTAGCTTCTATCTCGCACCTACCACCTGACCGTTACGATACCAATCTTACGACTCTTAGAGTCCGCGGACGTCATCTGACCTCCGCGTGCCCCCGCGGGATTCGCTTGTTCCACTTACGGACTCTCCTTTCATCCTACTTGATTAGCTCGCTAGGGCCAGTACCCTAGGATCGCGCCATATGTTTGCGACTCGCAAACACCCTGTACTAGTATATAAGTCACGCCCTACCTAGCTTGTATGGTAGACTTGACTTCTTGTGTAATACCACATCGTCTTCGCCTCACGAACTCTGCTTGACTCGCCCTTACGCTTGAGTCCTCGCCTTTGCTCGCCCTTGCGCTTGAGCCTTACTTCCTGCTATTACTCTAGTGCCCCAGGGAGGCCTAGTAGTACTTGTTCATCATCGAACTGAGTCCTAACCGACTCGCGTCTTTCCGATCCCGATTGACTTACGAAGTACACGTCGTACTTAACGCCCCTGTGGTGGCGTTACATGGTGTTGATCCCCCGCAACGCCTCCAGTAAACTGGGGTGCAAAGAGCGTGCCGCCTGCTGTGCACGAGGTGGACTCTCCCTCTCTACGGGCCAGTGATTGGAGTAGCACTTGTCTTGCGTGAGCTCAGACGCAAGGCTCAGCGACATTCAACGAGGGACACAACCGATACGCACCTCCAAATGCTTTGCAGCTGAGTGAGACACCTACACAGTGTGCAGGGGTGGTGGGATCGAAAAACATGATCCAAAAAAAAAGAAAAAGTCAACGACATCGCACGGCGGGCTTGAATTCGAGCTGATCCGACAGTACGACTATAATGAAAAGGGTAAGAAAGAGGTTAGTGGGAAGCGCAAAAATAATGATAAATAGACATACAATGTGGCAGCAATGACTAGGACAGGCTAGAGTCTCGTCATTAGCTTGTGATAGAAAATAAGAACAAAAACAAACAAAAATACCTGGTTTCGTCGAGAACCTCATGGGCTGGTGGTGATGGAGAAAGAGGCGGTTGTACCTGTGTCGGATGGGCTTGGGCAACGACGTTGTGTTATGGGGAGGATGGTACATTGTATTGCAGAGGCCCAGGTTTTGTGAAGTCGAGTCAGTCGTCAAGTGTGGAGACAAGTTGAAAACAAAAGACATACATGTGCAACCACATACTGGGCAGGCTTTGGGACTGAAAACCATGCATCAAATACTGGGTCGAGCAGAAAGTAATGCTCGTAAGTGGGGAAAAGAGCAGACTCAGCGGAGACGGACGCGAGAGATTGTTGATCGTCGATATTTTGAACTCCGTCTCAAATTCGCTGGTGTAATTGGCTCGCTCGGCTTCTTTGTGTTTGTTTGGTTGGGTTACTTCAGATCCCCCGTTTTCTGTTTTTCACAAAGTCGAGCTACAGTGCTGCGTCGCCGCCGCCGCGCTGTAAGGCTAGTCGTGCGTTGCGTGGCTCAGCTGCCATTTCGGATTCGACTTCCCGCCGCATCGCACCGATCCCCATGTCTTCCCCATCTCTCTCGCCGCGCGCACACACACACACCCCTCGTTCGTTATTCCCCTCGCCAACGCTCACCCTCGCCTCACGTCGCCATGGACGCCAACGCCGACCACCTCGAAAATGGCCTATAGACACTCGAAGACAGGCCGCGCGTCCCTGTACATCGTATCTCCTTTGTCCTTTTGTCTTCGTCTCGCCCACTCGTACCTTACCGTCTCGTCTTCGTCCCAATCGTCTCCACTCGCATTCCATTTTGTTTCCTCCACCTATGTCACCCTTTTCCTATACTACACTCCCTCTTACTTCTTACTGGCTCGTTTGTGTCTACGGTTCAGTCTGTATTTAGACCCCTTTAATCCTTGCTGAATACACAGTGCTCAGTTACCCTAGTTTCTCCACCTCTTTCTCTGCGTGACTATCCCAGAAGTTATGCCCAGTTGTGGGCACTCGAAAGATAAGCTCGCCGCTCGATCTCGTCTCGATCTCGTCCTCGCCCGCTCTTGCCTTCAATGCACGCGATCCGGGGATCCAGGACTCCAGTGGCTGCAGCGACAGCGACGACGGCAACGAATCGACAACGCCCCTCCGCATGCGACCCCAATACCACTTCTTCGTGTGCTCTCTGTATGACCCCAGCTGCAACAACCACAATGCCACCAATGCCGCCGCCGGGATAGTACCGATGCGAACTGCCTTAGTTGGATTCACAACATCCGTCTCGAGTCTTACTTTCGTAGTACTCTTGTAAATTTACACTACATGGTTGAATAAAAATTCAGGCTCTGAAACATCTTATTTTTGATTGAGAAACTTAGTGGTCGCTTAGCATTCTTAACGGCTTAGTGACAGAACAACCAAATCTAAGCGACGAAATAAGCTGGGTTAAGTTTATGTCATTTTGCTGATGCGAAAACCTGATTTGGTTACTGTCCGCGCCAACACGAAAATCACTACCTTCTCGACATTAATTGCTAACGATGTATTCGTTCATTCTCCACCTTCGCTCACTTGCCATGAACTTGCCCCTATTGCCTTGCCCTACGTCACTGTCACTATTTTCAACCTCGCTCCCAATTTTACATTCCGTAGGTGACAATTCGTCCTGCTACTCTACGATTGCGAATAGAACACACAAAACAAAAAATTAACGCACACAGACCGGCCCTTCGGGCCGGTCCACAGTCAAATAACGCACCGCCATCGCCTCTCACCTAGTGATGGTAAGGTTCGGTTCTGAACCTCGGTTCGAACCTGAACCGGACCGGTCTGAACCCCAATTTCGGGTTCGGGTTCAGCTGTTGACCTGAACCGAACCAATGGTTCGGTTCAGGGTTCAGCAAATTCCTGAAACTGGAGAACCAGTTCTGAACCGGTTCTGAACCAATGAACCATTGAAAATATGCAAAAGATTTAGGCACTCAAACCAAAATCAAAAGTGTTCTATTTAGTGAATGGCATGGATTTATGTACCCGTGCAGGTTCAGCCCGGGAGTTTGGGCAGGTACGGGTACGACTTGGAGTACCAAATTTGTGACCCTCGCGAAACCTGTCCCCAGTGGTCACCGGTCACGGGTTTCGCCGGGCATGCAGGTCGCCGGACCGGACACTGCTGCAACATGTCAACAGACTGCCATTGTTTTCCGACACTCACTGGCAGCACTTGTCGACTGTGTTCCTTGGCCCAGGGAACCCTCAATTTAAAGAAGCTAAGTGTTTTTCCTTTGTCTGACCCTTTTAGCTAACTAACTACAATGTTTTCTAGGTTTCAAACACGTTCTCGGCGCTGCCTCCACCTCGCCTGCCATTGTCATCCGACGCGCTCGTCGACTGCGTTCCTTGGCCCAGGGAACCCTCAATTTATAGCTAAGTGTTTTTCCTTTGTCTGATCCTTTTAGCTAACTACAATATTTTAATTTCTTTCTAGGTTCCAACCACGTTCTCGGTGCTGCCCCCACCTCGCCCCGTGCAGGCCTGTATTGCCACCACCACCTTTGGCTTGCAAGTGCCAATTCCACCTTCTTGCAGTGTGCAAGAGCTGCCATGCCCCACCACGACACTACGACACCACCGCGATGCTACGACAGCGACACGACGCCACGGCGTGACGAAGACCGCGACACGGCGCGTGGCGCTACAACAGCGACATAGCGCGCGGTACTACGACAGCGACACGACACTGCAGTGTGACGAAGACAGCGACATGGTGCATGGCGTGACGAAGACATCGACACGGCGCGTGGCGCTACGACAGCAACACAGCGTGCGGTGCTACGACAGTGACACGACGCCGCGGCGTGACGAAGACAGCGACACGGTGCCGTGGCATGGCGAAGACAACAACACAGCGCCGCAGTATGGCAAAGACAGCAACACTGTGCTGCAGCATGGCGAATATGGCGACACAGCACCGTGGCCCTTAGTTTACAAGTCTATAGTCACTGTACTAGTAGTATACATGAGTTAATATAATATAATATATTTGGGTATTTTGGGTGCAAGGGTCGCAAGGGTGTAGAACCCTTGTGACACTTGACTGACCCTTACCCCTCGCTGTGGGTAAGGGTTTCGACAGGTACAGGTACGGGTACGAAAAAAAACCCAAGGGTTACCTGGGCCACACACTAGGCTTTTGTTCGGGTTCGGTTCAGGTTCAACCCCTCCCCGAACCTGAACCGAACCATTGTGAACCTGAACCAATGGTTTGGTTCAGGGTTTGGCCTAGACCCCTGAACCGAACCAATGGTCCAGTTCGGGGTTCGGGAAAAAAGGTCAAAGAACCGAACTGAACCGAACCTTACCATCACTACTCTCACCCGTGCAGCGCGCCATTCCCCAGGCGCGAGCTCTGGACCACTTGCCTCCTCCTGTCTTATTGTGGTCGACAATTTGCATGGATCCTATTAATGTTATTAGCGGGCTTTGGTACTACTCAAAGAAATATGTGTGCTGAGAAAACATATATGCGAGTATATGCGAGTATTTCAGACCACGTGACGAGCACAAGCAGTGAAGTTGGTGAAACCTAGTAAACCACAGACGATCGAAAGCGAGTGAACAACGGGTTGTACCATTAGAGCAAATACTAGGACGCTTGAGTGAATATATGCGGTCCAAAGCTAAGAATACAAGACAACGGCCCTATGCTGGAGCGACGAAGGAGTGAGCGAACGAGGCGGCACGTGCTCGTTCCTCTTTCTCGTATTGCATCTGTCCACCCAAGCTCTCGAATGGTTCAAGGAAAACGCTTTTCGTTCGCCCACCCACCACGCCCAGTAATTTCCAGGATCGATGATGAGGCTCCAGGTTTTCTGACCTTCATCAGCTCGCTCCAGCAGGGTTCCACCCGCCCGTTGCGAGCTCGCCTGGAAACGCAAACAAGGTCATCGAGGCTCATCCGCACTTCATGCTTCCGCCCATTCTCTATGCACTCCGCTAGCCTACTAGATATATTCTCGCCACCACCTATTACTATACACAAGAGCTAGTACACTTCCCTGCACCATGTGCCATGCCAGCGTGCACGGACACCGGGCCGATCCGTAGTATCACCCTCGGTGGTACGCGCCTGCCACATTGCGTCTGTTTCGTCTCCCGTAACCACACTTCCCGAGTGTACTTCACACGTTTCCTCCTCAATGAAAACGCATGCCGCCTCCACATGTCCGATTCACTCTCCGCATTACCTCTCGCAGCAAGCAAGGTTTCAGTCGATGACAGTAGGAACTAGGGCCGCAGCAAAAAATGCGATCGTGGGTCCGAGTCCAATCGAATGGGGGTAGAGCAATACAGTCAACCATAGGTTGGATTCTTTCCGTCTCCTGTGATCACTATCTGGCATGCGCAATACTACTCCGCAGCGCTTTCGTCGAAAAATGGTAATCGGACAACTCGCACGTCGACACTGACGTCTAGCTGCGATGGAACCCGCTCTTCCCAGTCTGCGGCCGCAGGGATGGCTCCCAGGGGCGAGCGGAGCTGCGGGCTTCTTTACTCTTGCTATCGCATCGTATAAGTGGGCTGTGCACATCCCCGCCTCAATCCATACATACATTCCTAGATTTAAACCATATTACACTCCAACATGTCGTCACGCGAACAGCCCAGTCGCCTAAACTTCACCAACACACGCAGACGTGGCGGTCGTCTTAGGCCCGACTATGGAAACAGGTTCTACCTCTTCGGTTCTCGGGGATGGGGGGCCGGCTCCGCCACCAGACCCGCCGACAACTTTCCCTCCGAATCTGACCTCAAGGAGGGCCTCGACACGACCACGATAATTCAAACAATATCTGCACCAGCGCACCCCATGGTACCCGAGTATTTTCCCATCGACAACGTGAAGTACGTTGCGTCGTACAATTGGACCGCCGCGGAGAAACCGACGATCGTGGTCCCAGGTGCGGCGCATTTCTCTCCATCCATATTTTTTCTCATGTCCGTAATCAATTCATTCTAGGCTCTCCGGCTATATGGACAGGGCGTGCCGTCCCATTCACACTGCAGCCTGACGAAGGCTACGTTTGGAAAAACGTGCAGCTGTCCCAGTACCCGATGCTACCACTCTTCGCTGCCGCGGACGCGATACATGACCAGGAGGCGGCGCCACCCGTCGACTGGCCGACCGTGGACTTCGTCACGGACCACAATGATCTGCGCAAGCTCCTGCGCTGGCTTAGCCCCTCGCCAGGCAGAGAGGTACAAGATTTCAGGATCGACGTCCAGCTTGTCGGAACCAAGACCCTCGTGCTAAGGCGCTGGGAGATCCGCCCACACTGGGACCATGCAAACCGGTCGTATGGGCACGCCTTTGCGGCCGCGATGACACGCGCCGCGCCAGACTGTCCTTCCTCCCGTCATCACAGGGTCATTGCCTATGTACGTCGCCGCCTCTTTTCATTTCCTCAACGATGCTGGGGTCATTAAACGGAGGCTTGTGTAGAATATGCTCAACACGAAGATGGTAGTTCGGTTCGGGATCGACGCGTGTTTACCCAGTCCGGGCTCTAGCGTAGCCACAACACATTTCGACGACTCGAACCTAGGGCCATGCGCACCCAGCGGCATGAATGCCGAACAAACATCCACTTCGGCAACTACAATAATATCACCAGCTATCGATATTGTCCGTGCTGGGACGCAAGTTCCGCAAGATGCTCTGGTTGAGGTGGTCTCGCGCTCGGCGTACTACCTTGACCGACTCGACTGGAACGAGTTGTACTCGCAGCTGGCGCTCTCCCAGACGCCGACGCTGCGCATGGGCGTGCACGAGCGGGGCGAGTTTAAGGAGTTGCGCGAATGGCAGCTCGAGGGATCCGGTACCCGATTAGGTACCAGCACATCAGGCCAGTCCGAGACGCAGAAGGGAGCGGACGTGCAGGATCTCTCGGCGCAGCGCCGGGAAACGGCCGTGCAGATCGTGCGGTTGGAGAGGGTGCTCCAGGACGTGCAGAAGGTCGCGATTGCACGTGGTCCGGGCCCTGCAGGCAGCTTCAGTCTCGTGTGCGAGGGCGGGAAGCTGTGTGTGTATGCGCGCAAGATGGACAGCGACGGTGACGGGACGACGTCGTCTGGGAACTGCTTGCCACCTGACGTAGCGGCCCGGTTCGAGACTCAGATGCATGATATTTTGTAGGGAATATGAGCCGCGGACGGCGCAGATGTAAATGAGACGAGCATAACGAATGGATATTGTACACAAGTGTTGTGCAGTTATGTACCTTAAGCCTGAGTCAAGCGATCCGAGATAATATTCCGCTGCTACTCAACCAACCCAGGAGAAGTCGACGTTGATCACAAATATATATGACACTGGCAGAACGTTTCCACTGATACTCACTACTAGAAACAGTAGAACAAACCCATCAATGCTACACCTTGTGCTCGCCGCGCTCGCATGATGGCGTACTCTGATGGCGGTCGTTCCATTTCCTCTCTCATATTCTCCCGTACGAGCTGGAATGGGGTCTTCCCCTCTTTATTCTCCGCATTTATATCTGCACCGTGCTTGAGGAGAATCCAAGCCTTTTCGAGTGACACATCGCGCGATGCTAGGTGTAAGGGCGTTTCGTGGTCATTGTTTGGTCTGTTCACCTCCGCACCGCGCTCCACCAATAGTTCTACAGCGCGGAAACGATCACCGACAGGGTAATCCCCGACCCACAACACTCGGTGTAATGGGGTTTGGCCCCGGTTGTCTTCTGCATTGACATTTGCGCCATGGTCGAGGAGCATCCGCACCAATTCGAGGTCCAGAGCCGAAGATGCCAGAAGTAATGGAGTTTCGTGGTCATTGTCTTGCGCATTCACGTCCGCACCACGCTCGACTAATAGCTGTGCAGCACCGAACCGATCTTTCAAGGTATCCTTAGGTGGTAATGCTCGGTGCAATGGGGTCTGACCCCGTTTGTTCTTCGCATTGACATTCGCGCCATGGTCGAGGAGAAAGCGCACCGACTGGAGGCGCTCAGTGAACTTGGAGCACGCCAAGTGTAACGGGGTTTCGTAGTCCTCGTCTCGCGTGTTTACGTCCGCACCACGTTCTACCAACAGCTGTACAACATCGAAAACCTCGACGAAGGTACCGGGTTTCAACAGTCGGAGCAATGGGGTCCGACGCCGGCAGTCCTCCGCGTTGATATCTGCGCCATGGTCGAGGAGCACCCCTGGGGTCTCGAGATGTAGCAGCGACGATGCAACGTGTAACGCGGTTGCATCTTCGTTGTCTCTAGAATTCACGTCTGCGCCATACTTCAGCAACAGTTGAACGAGTTTGCCCCTTGCACGCTTGAATGCCGGCGCCATGTGCAATGGGGTCTTGCCATCAACGTTCCGGGAATTAACATCTACTCCGCGTTCGAGTAACACCTGAGCTATTTCGATACGCCCATACTCCGCCGCCAGATGTAGTGGAGTCGAAAGGTCCTCCCGCCGGGCATTTGCATCCGCGCTATGCTCAAGCGAAAACTGCACCGCGCCGACCCAGGCGCTGACTGTCAAAGGGTGGGGCCATTGAATCACGCTGTACAGTAGTTCTTGAACGTCAACGTTCGCGTCGTGCTGAAATAGGAGTTCCGCGACCCGGATATGTCCTTCGCGCAATGCTGCGAGCAGCGGATTGCTGTTTTTGCTGCCGGTAGCATTTACGTGCGGCGAGCGTTTCTTGACAAGGTGTTCGACGAGGTCATAAAATCCACAGAGCGCGGAATAGTATAGGGGATCGGGTTTCGGTACCGGACCCATCAATAACTTGAACCGATGTAGTGGTCGGTCCATATCATAGGTCCGGATCCACGCCACAAAATGCGGCTTGTCCGAGTCGAAGAGGGCCTCCATCATGTCCATAACGCGCGACGATACACTCCCGACCTGCGTGTGAGAAACCCAGTGTTCTGCAGCGTACGCAGCCAGAGGCATTTTCCGGGCGTCGGCGCGACTTTTCAAACGGAGTAGAACTCCAAGGGATGCCCGAGTAAGGGTCACGTGTGCAGCGTCGGGGAAGATGTGATAGCGCGAGATATCTTCTTTCGAGGTGGCAAGACGATCCGACGTAAGAAATTCCTTTACCGAAAAATGTGAAAATTGCACCACTCGCGAACCTGCGTTGTCTTCAACGATGGTAATCAAGCTCGGGCAAGCGGAGAGCAACTCTTGTTCTTGATCCTCCGTCCGCCTATCCGCATCCAACATCGGGACTTCTTGCTCAATCACATCAAGGTCGAAAGTAAGGATCGCCGCAAGGTCGCGAACACGAAGGGGTCGAATAGCCACGGTCAGGCATTGGAGTAAACGATGGACATGACGTTGGTTCGTTTTGTAAATCCCCTTCAGGATCCGCTCGTAGGTCTCATCTAAGCCGTCGGGTAGTTCATTTATAAACTGCCGAACTCTCGATCGGAGACAAAGCCTCAGCATCTCTAGCTGACAGTAAACCCATCGAAACCTGTATGGCAGATGAGATGATGCGTCAGGGAGAGTACAAAAACATCTTACATGCCGTCAGCTTTCTTAGACAGCGTCTCGATGACCAATTCCTTGTCGTCCTCCCGCCATTTTTGGTCATTGGCAACAACATCGACCTCACAGCCGATGTATTTAGCGATGTCTTCCTGGTGTCCAGTTTGGTCGTGAAGGGAGACATGGAGAGACGTCAAAGGCTCCAGACGGATGCGGATGTCTACCTCCGGCCTACTAGTGACGCATATGTGTAGATTTGGGAGGTGGAGGTTGACGAGGTATTTTATAAGGCTGAGAACGCGTTCTCGTGGAGATCGTACGCCAGAAGTATTTGGACATTCGTCAAGGGCGTCCACGATGATGTAAATTGGGTGTTGGGTCATCGCCGAGAGCGTGTCCGCTAGGCAATTGATCAAGACATCATCACTGGGTTGTTGCGTGCCTTTCCCGTGTGCTGAATAAACACGGGACATTATGTCGCAACAAGGAATCGAATTTGCAGCAAACTGGACAAGCAACGAAAACAGGAGGTTGTGGCGATGCTTCTTGTTTTCATCTCTAAAATCAAAGTAGAAATATGCCACCGAGCCTCTTCCGCCGTGGCACAGTGAAATCATGCGCTGGATAATCGCAGAGCTGGTCAAGAGCGTTAAGCCGCCGCGTAGGGAGATTGGAGAAATCGCGAACCAGAGGATGCTCTTCCCCGAACCGGCTATGAATGGCGGAAACCGTCAGGGAGAAGTAAACACCAGGTTTCCAGGGAACGTACGTTTGCCGTGGATCCACAACAAGGAACTGGTCGAATGCCATTCCTGAAAGACACGGTCTTCTAAAAACCACGTCGCCGTTTCCTCGTGGAGGTCACGTAACCCGATGTTGTAATTCGTCGACGGGTCAGGCGGAGATAGCCACCGTTTGAGTTTTTGTAGTACCTCCTCCACTATGACCGTGCGTGAGTTCCTACAAAGTATCGCAGCGAGGTCATGAGGGTACGAACGATCACGAGCGTCCATTTTTTCCGCAATCTCCTTGACCATCGCTTTCGTTTCCTTCGCGTCTAACAAAAATATATTCGAGATAAATAGTAGGGCCGGTGAAAGAGTAAACACACCGTCCTTGAGAACATTGGTATCACTTGACACTTGTGCGATCCCCGTTAGAAGCTCCCGCTGTTCCAATTCACCAAACCTCTGCAAGGCATCCTCGAGACCGTTCATTCCCGCAACCTTCTTAAAAAATGTTTCTAGTCGGAATTTACAGTGAACGAAGAGCAGCGTATTGTAGAAGGTGCACCCACTTATTCGTTTCTCCTTCATCCCCTTAGTCGCAATAGCGAGGATCGACAGAACTTCGGCCATGATTTTTGCGAGTTCGTCCGTCATCGCAAGGCTCGGAGGGACGTTGGTATAGATCCTGAGGCGTTCAAAGAAGCTTTCAATTCTATCGAAGAGTTTGATTAGCACATCGCGGCTCGCCACAGTGCTCTTTGCCGCCTGCCAAAGATGAGGTTCCCGCGATCGATGGGGAGAATAGAGTAACCAAACTCACTACTAGGAGAATGCCGATCCCAGAAAATATGATTTTGGTAGGGGGGAATACCTGAAAGTCAACACGAGGGAATGAACAGGACCGACAGGTAACGAGCCTGCCAGTGGACGCTGTGACATACCGAACCAGCGGTATCGCCAAGGGTAGCAGAGAGCGCGTTGAGGATATTCACGGTTGGGTCGAGCCACTTGGTGAGTCGGTCATCGCTGCTCCGAGATTGATTCAGTTCATTAGCCTTCCTTTTAAGTACTGTGAGGATGGCTTCGGGGGGATCGCAGGCGTTTATCTCAGCAGCGAGTGGGTGGGCAGTGAGGTCATTTCCGGTCTTCTTCTTATACTCTTCTAGAGCCTTTTCGAAGATTGGTTGAAAGTTTGGAGTGGATGAGGAGGATGCCTGGATATTCAGGGACATTGTGCCAATTGTGGCTTCGGAAGAGCTTATGGTAGACTCGGAGTGAGGCGAAGAACGGAATCTGTTCCTAGCCTGTGTACATGTGCACTGCCTCGTGTATTGAATATTGAAAGATCGATATGATAGACGCGCAGCCACACATGACCGATATGCGAAAGAGTTCTGCGTTTTCACAAATCCATAATTAGAAAATAATTATGATACAGTAACTATAAATGTTATGTTTATTCGTATTAGTCAACGGGCAGCGCCATTGCCACTTTCCCACTGGTCTCGTCCTCTTTGTACACTTACCGAAATCGATTCTCCAGACGCAGCACTGCCGTTCGGTGATGAGTGTAGCGATCATTTTGTCTCTCGAGCTAGCAAATACTTCGAAACCCTCATCCCCCCGTTTCCTCCCTCTGCGTGGCAGGCAGGTCATTTTAATGGTGAGCCTCTCACAGTAGCCTGCACTTAACTATCTATGCAGTGCGCAGCTCCCCGTGATTTTCACCACCCCTATGCAGGCTGCATCTTGTCCCCGTATGGCGTGAAAGGAGAGACGTACTGCCTGCTCGAGGAGTACGTCAAGCGCTGTGCGTGGTAAGGCGTGCTCAAGGCGCTCAGCAGCCATTGCGACGCACCGCCTACCGAGGCACCAGTGGATCGCGGGAGAGTCTTTTTCGTAGGCGCGCCAAGGTGAGTTGTGGAGGTTTGTTCTCAATCTCAACGTCGCCCGCATCGCACTGCCCCTCTTCCGCTTCCCTTTCTCCCTTTTACCCCACCTTCCGTCCAGATAAGTCAGGGCTTTGGCCCTACATGACCCTCCCCGCAACTCGTCCTTCCCCCGAATTTCTTCCTCATTTTGCGTGTGCAGGGCACAGTCACCCCCCCGTCATATGCTTCACCACTGCGCTTTACTCTGCCTCGGTACCCTCATCAGGAAAAACCTCCCACGCTAGCCAGAGATAATGCTGCGCTAAATTATTAATAGTTTGGATAATGCGGATAATTGACAAATAATCCCTAGTAATTGGCACTAATTCACATAATTGCTTATGAGATAATATAATGGGGAAATTCAAGGGAGAGTTACAACAAAAGTCTGATGTATGTATGTAAATATAAATACTTGGTCACGGAATCCAGTGATTTGCTGCCTGGCTTGAGGGGGCCTGGCTTCACAAAGTCATAGGCCAGGGCTAGCTTGCACATTACTGTGGTTAAACACACACTAAGTACATAAACTACAAATGAGCTGGAGGGCATGTAAAAATGTGATGATCCCATCGCTGTCACCATCCCTACCGTTCCCGCTGCCCATCCTGACCGCCGCCCGCTGCTGCTGTGATCATGATTGGGGTTCCTTCGTCATGTCCGCAGTCATCACAATCGGGGTGGTCAGTCGCCAACCCCTGCTGCTGCTACTGTTGCCAATCCCGTTGTTGCAGTCGCTTTGTCGGGGTCGTCGCTGCCTAGGTGTCGCCACCGCTACCATTGTCATTGTCGTCGTTGCAGAGCTCCGCCCTCTGCCGCTGCCATCGTGTCTGTGATGGTCGTGGTTGGGCCGTTCCCGCACAGCCACCATCGTTGGGGTCGTTGGGGTCGCTGCCGCCTCCACTGCTGTTGTTGAATCACCTTGTCGTGGACCTGGTCAATGGTCATCGCAGTCAGGGTCCGTGACTCATTGCCACCCAGCTGCTGTCATCGCGTCGCCCTCATCGCACTTGTTGCTACTTGTTGCTTGCACTAATGCACACCCTGCAGTGCCGTGTCATTACGTACCCAGGCTGGCATTGACGTTAGTATGCATTGAAACACATGCAGAAACACGCACTCGAATCGACTTGGAAAAAAAGTGTTGGGTGGAGGCTTGATATGTGGCATGGGAAGGCGTGGTGTTACGTTCCTTCTGGACGTATCAATCCGACTTGGATTTGGGACCGGTTTGCTGAGTATACGCGTCGTGAGTCTTCAGTATCCCGTAGGCAACGGCTAGGGCGATACGCAGGGCGTGACCAAGGTAGGCAAAGCAGAGAACGATGATGGCGAAGTTGAGTATGATGAAGGAGAAGTCGGCGACGTGCACAACTTATAGCAGGGAGCTGATGACGACGAAGAGGTATGCACACAGGACAAGGAGCTAAGGCGCAGGAAAGGGAAGGTATTCCTCAAGATATCAAAGCTAAGGGGTTCGTACGCGAACGCCCCTCTACTTATACTACTAGGGCTGGAGCTTTCAAGCCCAGCAACCCTAATACACAGCCACAAACCCTAATATCACAGTCCAATCACAGGCCGTACAAGTCAGCAGTCACATCAGTCACGTATCACACTCCGATCCAGGCGCAAGCTCATCCGGACCCTTCTGGACCAGCTCTAGGCGGGTCACGTGACGGCCAGCTCTTGTTCCTCTAAGTCGACGGGAAACTCGCCTCGATGTGCCTCCAAGCGTCGTAATGCTCCTGAGTCATAGACCCAAATGCGCGGACATCGTCCTCTTCAAGGAACTCTTCGGGCATCTTGGGCACAAACGCAACATGTGGGAAGGCGTGATTGACTAGTCGTTGAAGTGTCATTGACTAAACTTGTTGACTTTGACTTGCTTGAACTCAGACGTCTGTCTGCCAGTTTCTTTCACTTTTTCCCTCGTTCTTCTTCAAAACTGATAGCACGAATCTCATGCAGGTGGTGTGTCGACTTTACCCTCGAATAATTGCATAGAGATCTTTGATGTCCTTGGTATTTTACTTTTTTCTTCTTCTTTGTTTCACATCGTTTTTCACTGGTGTTACAGAGCCACGTCACCGCCACGGCTTGCCCAGTGGCCCCTCCTCCATCCATCATCACATGCAAGCCCACCATCGCCACCCCGCTGCACAAAAGCCCCGCCCACCCTGACGCCAAGCCATCATGACACATAAGACCAACGCGGCATACAAATCCCTGCTGCCGCCGACAACGGCTGCAACAACGAGGATGATGGCAGCAAGGACGATGGCGACAATACTTGACATCGACGACGCCGACGACACCAACACCGGCGACATGAGGCCCACAACCACGATGGCCACGAACATGCAGCTGACGACAAGCTGGGCTTTGGCCCATTGCATCGAGATAAGTTTTTTTTATCTTTTTGTTTTGTTTCACTGACTCGCACCCTGTCTCTCTAGCACATCCCATCCCGCGTCTGCCTCTTCAAGCTTCAAGCCTCACAAGTCCCCGCTTCTGCCGCTTCGCCAGTCCACCACTGCTACCCCGCTACGGCGCAAGACCTGCACTGACGCCACGCCATGACACGCAAGACCCGCATGTAAGACCCGCAAGCCGTTTCCTGCAAGCCCCGCCGTGATCCCATCCAAACACGATGTGCAAGGCTTGGGGCGATATGCGTCGATCAACAAACTGGCTCGGCGTGTATATTTGGCGGGACCGTTGCTAACTCTGTGGCGTTGTGACACCTCGTGCAGTGGGTTCCGGCCTGGCCATCCTCTATGTGGGTGTTTGCGCCATGGATCGAGCAGCAGCTGGGCAATCTCGGGCTGCCCATGTTGTGATGCACAATGTAGTGTGGTTGTGTCTTGTGCGTTCACATCTGCACCGTTCACCGCTAATAACCACCCAAGAATCGACCATCTGACTTCAGCTTTGTTCATCACCCTGACGGGCACTCGGTGCAATGGGGCACCGCCGTAATTGTCCCGAATATTGGCGTCTGCCCCATGCTCGAATAACATCCGGGCTGGGCTATCTCGGGAAGTCCCGTCTCTGCGGCCATATGCATTGGCGTCCAAAGATCCTTGTGTGCAGCATTCACCCATGCGCCATGTTCAAGTACGGCACCAGCTTGGGCATCGTCTGGAAAGTTGAATATGCGGAGGATTGCAGGGTCTCCCCGAACATTAACGCAAGCATCATACTTAACTGGTAGTTCCACAACCCTACCTGTAGCGGTGCGACTGCTGCGCTACGCCAAGTCAAGTGTAGAATAAATGTGAACTGTAAGGTGGCACACTCAACTTAGCGCGGAGACAAGTCACGCGCTAGACGTACAGTCACAGCGGATAGCGCAGAACTTATGAGGCCTTATACAGGACTCTAACTGCAAGAGGTCACGCTGTGGCACGCTGAGTGGAGAACCAAGAGGACAAGTTAGATTGGACTGAGGTAAGGAAGTACAATGAAATGCGCACCTGAGTGGAGAACCAAGAGGACAAGTTGGTTCCACTCAGGACGCTACAGGGAAGCTTATATACACTACTGCGGCTGAGTACGAACTGAGTCTGAACACTATTACTAAGTGTATAGTAAGACTCCATGACTCAGGAGCTGACGCGTCGTGTCTATTAATAGCGCTATCTATTGTGCTGACTGATGCACTTGTCATAGCGCTTACGAGCGGCTCCACTTTGCTGAGTAAAACCTAATACAGCGAGTAAGCGTAAACTACTAAGCGTGTTCTGGATCCTTCCAGAACCTTCCATAACCTTCCATCCTTATCTGCCAATCAGAACTATCATACGTATAAGGGACCTAAGTCCCACGATCACGTGCACTTGGGTGGCAAACCCTTGTGACTAACTCGAAGTCTCTGTACTTCGGCCCTTTATATCTCCCTTGTATAAATCCGTATAAATACAGAAAAATAAGGAAAATAATACGCGTCCATGACATCACCCCCCTCCTTAAGGGTCGACGTCCGCGTTGGCCTCTGTGTACATATGAGAAGGTTGCCAAGGCAAGGACGCGTAAATGAGAGCCGCTATTTTTCTAGGTGCGCCCGGGTTAGAGGAGTGGAACTCCTGTACTTTATCCGGGGCATGCGCTAGATTTTTAGCCGGTTCCCAAGTATCCTCGCCTTCACCGTAACCTTTCCAGCGAACTAGGTACTTAAGAGTACGACCAAAGAGTTTGCTGTCTCTTATGTGGTCAACTTCGTACTCTTCTTCCCCTTCGACTGTGACGGGTTCAGGTGGAGGTGGCAGAAGCCCGTTAACTTCGTTTCCTTTGTAGGGGGAGAGGCGGTCTACATGAAATACGTCATGGATCCGTAATGCAGGGGGGAGTGCAAGCTTGTAGTCGACGTCACTTAGGACTTTAGTGACTTCAAATGGGCCCAGCTGTTTGGGTCCCAGTTTGGACGACTGTTGGTGTATCTTTATTTGCTTGGCTTGCAACCAAACTTTATCCCCGACGTTGAAGACGTATGGCTTGTGTCTTTGTTCAACGTCCGTCTGCATTCGCCGTTTACTTAGGCGTAGAGCTGCCTCTGCATCCTTTCGTGAGGAAACTAAGTGTTGAAGACGCTTATCGAGCGTTGGGATACCCGTGGGTCTACCAGCAGGAATCGTGAAGTCGGGCGTGTAGCCGTATAGTAACTCAAAGGGTGTGTGACCCGTGGCTGAGTTGAGTCTACTATTGACTACGAATTCCGCTGTAGGGAGCAGGTCTGCCCAGTCATCTTGTCTTTTGCTAATGAACAAGCGCAAGTAGACTTCTACTTCTTGGTTTTTGCGCTCTACCTGTCCGTTAGCTTGAGGATGATAGGCTGTGGTAAGACCTGCGTCTATCCCGAGTCGCTTGTAAAGTGCCCGCATGCTCCTTGCAGCAAACTGGGGTCCCCTATCGCTGATGACTTTGCGAGGGATCCCATGCAAGGGGAAGACTTGCTCGAAGTAGATGGATGCTACCCCATCAGCCGTAATCTGAGAGGTCACAGGAAATAGATGGATCTGCTTGGTGTAGTGATCCACTATGTTAAGGATCATATCCTTTCCTCGTGACATGGGCAGTGGACCGATTAGATCGATCCCGACTAACTGCCATGGACCCTCTGGTACTTCTTGCGGCTGGATGATAGCTTTGGGGTGCAGATCTTTGCGATAGCGTTGGCATCGATCGCATCCTTCTACGTATGAGCTTATGAAGCCTGCCATGCGAGGCCACCAGTAGTAGCGACTGACTAGCTCGATGGTTCCGTTTTTACCCGGGTGTCCTGTAGTAGTACTGTCGTGGCATGACTTTACCACGTCTCTACGTAAGGCACGGTCGTTGGGTACATAGAGCTTTCCCCTATGGTAAACGAAACCGTCTTCTTCTTCCCACAGCGCAACTCCGTCTGTAAGAGCCTTAGGAGCGGTCTTTTGTAAGTTCTTGAGACCCTCTATAACTTCGGCTTCTTTGATAGACGCGAGTTTGATGCGGCTGCCTAGGGAGTCCACTTCTGGGCGGAAGTGTGCTTTGGCGGCATTGAGGAAATGCTTAGGTTGTAAGACCTGAACCTGGCGGTTGTCCTCATTGTCCCTGACGTGGTCTTTCGAGAATCGACTGAGTGCATCGGCTTGCATAGAATCTCCTTTCTTGTAAGTGATTTTAAAGGCGAAGCGACTTAAATATAACGCCCAGCGTGCTTGCCGGCGATTTAAGTCTTTCATGCTTGCCCACCATTCCATATTCTTATGGTCGGTGATCGCTTCAAAGGAGATTCCTTCGAGGAAGTGTCTCCAGTCCTCTAAGGCGCGGATTAAGCCTAGCATTTCTCTGTCGTAAATCTCGTAGTTGCGCTCTTCTTTGCTCATTGACTCTGAGCGGTATGCAACTGGATGCCAAAGACCGTCTGGGTACTTTTGAGTGAGTATCCCGCCAGTAGCAAATCCTGAAGCATCAGTTTCGACTCGCGTCGGGAGGTTTGGGTCGTACACCTTTAGAATAGGTTCTTGTACGAAACGCTCCTTCAGTTTATCAAAAGCTTCCTGCTGTTCGGAATGCCAATGCCATGGAGTATCCTTCTTCGTGAGGTCATGTAAGGGTCGGGCAATGGCCGCGAAGTCCTTAATGAACCTACGATAGAAGTTGGCGAACCCAACGAAAGCTCTAACCTCTTTGAGCGTCGTGGGTGTGGGCCACTCCCTTACTGCAGAGACCTTGCCAGGGTCCATCTGCACTTCTCCGGGACGGATAATCATCCCTAAATACTCCATTTCGCGTTTCTCAAAATCGCACTTTTCTGGTTTGAGATATAAGTCGTAGTCTTGGAGACGTTTGAGCACTTCGCGAACTATGCGACGGTGGTGCTCTAAGTCTCGGCTGTAGATGAGGATATCATCCATATAGACTGCGACTTCTCCTTGTGCGATGAGATCGGCGAATACAGCGTTCATGAGGGCTTGGAAGGTGGCTGGACTGTTTGTCATGCCGAAGTACATTACTTTTGGCTCGTACAACCCGCGGTTGGTGACAATAGCACCCTTCCATTCGTCTCCGGCTCGGATTCGAATATTATGATAGCCCCATCTAACGTCGAATTTTGTGAAGTATTCAGCTCCCTTCAATCGGTTGATGATGTCAGCAGCGAGCGGAAGTGGATAGCGGTTTTTAATAGTGATTTTATTAAGCCGCCTATAATCCTGCACTAGACGTAACTTTCCGTCTTTCTTCTTTATAAAGAATACTGGTGAGGCCATTGGTGATTTTGATGGGACCAGGTATCCTTTAGAGATGTGCTCTTCCAGGAACTTATCTAGTTCCGTCTGCTCGTTTGGTGACATGGGATACGACTTGACTTTCCAGTGCTTGACTGCATCTGGTTCTAAGTCTATGGCATGATCCCACGGTTGATGCTCAGGGAGCCTCTGGGATTCCTCCTCAGAGAATACTTTTGCGAAGTCTCTGTAGTGTTTTGGCACCATTTCTTCGAAGGTTTTCTTAGGTTTGGCGGCTGTGGCTTTTTCTGCGATCTGCTGAGAATAGGTGAAGCCTGCCAGACAGAAAACTTCGTCTTGGGCCGTGTCTAACACTTTCTCCGCAAGGAGACGGCGATGTTCCATACGGTTCGCCATAATGCGCGTCACCTCTATCTCGAGCTCCGGTTGCGCTATTTCAGCGGTGGAGTTGA
This sequence comes from Lactarius deliciosus, assembly GCA_021525775.1. Taxonomy (NCBI): domain Eukaryota; kingdom Fungi; phylum Basidiomycota; class Agaricomycetes; order Russulales; family Russulaceae; genus Lactarius; species Lactarius deliciosus. The sequence continues at coordinate 180,092 of JAKELK010000047.1, read as the reverse complement.
GACGCATGGTGCCTTCCTGCCAGTCTATGTTGGGGTTCCGCAGTCTGAGCCAGGGTAGTCCCAAAATGACATTCTCTGGGCCTAGTGAAGTGACTAAGAAGTCATGACTGTCTTCACTAGGGCCGACTTGTAGAGTAAGTCTAACTTTATGGGTAATACTACCGGCTTCGTTGAGTGTCCCGTCTATGTTATATAGGGTGATGGGATGCTCGAGGGGAACCTGCAACATCTTATGGCGGTCAGCGTACTTCTTGTCCAGGAACAACGAAGTTGCTCCGGAGTCTACCATTGCTGCTACTTTTACAGTACGATGACGTCCTTTTAAATACACAGAAATATGAAAATGTGATTTTTTATCTTTTGTTTCGGGGATAATAGTTGAAGACAGTGCTGCATCAGAAATCATCACGTGCGGCGCTGCTTCGAAAGAAAGTGGAGCAACAGGAACACTACTAATATTGTTCATCTCCGAGGCAGATGTAGATGTGGTTTCAGAAAGTCCAGAAAGAGAAACGTCACTACTATCTAACTTACAGGTAGAGGAAATTGTATGAATTACAGAAGATGAGTCCGAAACGAGGCGAGAAGAACGTAAACATATTTTACAACTACATGAAGCCGAGTCATCTACTGTAGAGGGGCCGGTCGCAGCTATACGCGACCCCTTAACTAAAAAGCCGCCCGAATAGCGTCTAGCTGTTCTTGTTGGCTTTTCATCAACTCCAATAACTTAGCTACGTCTACCTGTGGCGTCTTTGCTGGAGTTGTACTTGTTGAAGCGGCTGTTGCCGCGGTATTCGAGGATGATGAAGGTAGGCTAGGGGATTCCGTGGTTGCTGCAGCTTTCGCTTTAGCTGGTTTCCCCATTTTCTTCACTTGACAAACGGTGCTCCGGTGTCCAACCCTTTGACAGTGGTTGCACACGTCTCTCTCGTGATTTCCATCCTTCTTGACGTGTTCGGTTGATCCACAACCGTAACATTTGCCTTTCATCCACTTCTGGTACTCCATGACTGTTTTGAAGATTTCCCCCTTCTTCTGGGTGCCTTGCTGACGCGTCGCGTCTACTTGCATGGCGTTAGGGTCCGGGGTGTGTACGTTGTGAGATGTAGAGGGTTTCCCGCTCTTTTCGCTTTTGCGCTGACGTATGCGCAGGTCTATGGTTTGTACAGCTTTCTTCAACTCGTCGTAGGTTTTCTGGGGGAGGTTGGACCATGACAAGACGTCCTTGATGTCCTCGTTGAGTCCATCGTAAAATCTTGTGTGTAGGTCTGCCTCAGACCACCCAGTCTGCCCTGAGTATTGTTCGAATACCGACGTGTAGTCGGCGACTGGCTTCTTTCCTTGTCTGACTTTCTTCAGCTCTTCACGAGCTGTCTCTGTGACGTCCAGAGGGCTGAACCTGCGGTTGAACTGTTCGGTGAACCCGTCAAAGGTTCCTCCAAACGGAGTTCCTCCTTTATTGGCCTGCTCCAAAAACGGGAGGGCCCAGGTTTTCGCGTCTCCTTCCATCAAGTTGAGAGCTGCTGCGATCCAGCGGTGCTCATCGATATACCATTTGCTGTCAGCAGCATGCCAGGTATTCATGGCGTCTCCAGATGATCCTGCCCAGTTACGGAAAGCAGCCAGGAAGTGACGGGCGTCTGTAGAGTCGCCTTTCCCATCCCAAGCTTTGGGACGGGCCACTACTTCCTTCTGTTTTCCGGACGAGGGGCGACTCGCGCCTATGGTTACTTGCGTGGTTAGGTCGGCGACCTGTTGTGCAAGTTGACCCATTGCGAGGCCCAATTGGTTGATGAGTGCTAGGCAATCATCGATGGTAGGTGGGGGAACAGGAACTGGAGGGACTGTGGGGGGTAATGTGGAACTGCCGGGGTTGCTAGCCATTTCGTCTAGCTTTTTCTGTCTCTCTTTTCTTTCAGCCTCTTCCTGTGCCTTTCGAAAGTCCTCTAATAGAGTGAGCTGTTCGTCTGGCGAGATCTCGTCCCAGTCTTGGATACGAGAGATGAACTCCTTCTCTGCTTTAGTTGGGGGAGGAAGGGCGAACTTCGAGCGAGCTCCTTGTGGATATTGAGCTTGAGCTAGATGAGCCGCTTGCTTCCCCTTGCGAGGAGCCACGTTCAGATGGGGGGGGTGAGGGAAGGTGAGGGACTAGGTTGGCTGCGAAGCTGACTAGTTGTGGGGTGGTGTACCCGGTGTCTTCTACTATGCCGTAGAGGCCGTAGAGTTCGAGGAGAGGTCTGCTGTATGCCGGATCAAAGTAGATTGCCTGAACGTACTGTTCAGCAAGATTTCGTGGTGCTTCTTCCAATTGGAAGGTAGGGATCCGGATGACAACGTTGTTCTCGTCGAGAACGTCTTCGCCTGACTGGGCGAGTGTCTCTTGGGAGGAGGAGTGTGCGGAGTGGAAGGATTCCGCAGAAACGGTGGAGGATGGTGAAGCGAATATGGGTGAGGGGACCCGGTCTTCTTCAGACTGGTGGTCCCGGAGTACGTGAAGCGATGCCGAAGCAGAGGCTTGAATTTCGGGGGTGGGGATAGGTGATATGGATGCTTGTCTCCTCCTGAAGACACTACGAAGACGGGCCCGAAGGTTCGCGAATGCGCGAGGCAGTTTGGAAAGTGGGATTGGTGGAACTTAAGACGACGTGTTACGACGAGCGCGAAACGCTAACTCGAAGGTGAATGGAATGCCCTATCAAGCGAGACCAATACACAGTGATTATTTCACACTGCGCGAGGCTGCGGCGATAAAGGGACACTCAGGAATGGGGTAGGGATATGTGTAGAGCCACAAGGCTGTCTGCCTCAGTCTTCTCGACCTATTGGCTGCCTCTCACACCGAAGTGCTCTCAAACTTTTCTGGTTGGTACGCGTACAGCTGTCGCAGGCTAGGCCTGGCTGGCTCAATGTCTAACTGCAGCTTATCTGGCGTGGTGACCAGTTCTGCAGCCAGTACCCAGATGTCGAACTGTGACCAGATACGACAAATAAAGGCAAGCACAATCTATGCCGATTTTACGGACACTAGAGTTGTACCACAAATGCACAGATTCTGCTTACGGACTTCCCCAGGCAAAGAGTGAGGTGGGTAAACACAAGGGACTGATGGTCGTCAACCACCTAGAGGGATAATGGTGAAGCTGGTGAGCGCGGGGCTCAGGAGTGTAAAAGGAACTTGTCCTAATGTAGCGGTGCGACTGCTGCGCTACGCCAAGTCAAGTGTAGAATAAATGTGAACTGTAAGGTGGCACACTCAACTTAGCGCGGAGACAAGTCACGCGCTAGACGTACAGTCACAGCGGATAGCGCAGAACTTATGAGGCCTTATACAGGACTCTAACTGCAAGAGGTCACGCTGTGGCACGCTGAGTGGAGAACCAAGAGGACAAGTTAGATTGGACTGAGGTAAGGAAGTACAATGAAATGCGCACCTGAGTGGAGAACCAAGAGGACAAGTTGGTTCCACTCAGGACGCTACAGGGAAGCTTATATACACTACTGCGGCTGAGTACGAACTGAGTCTGAACACTATTACTAAGTGTATAGTAAGACTCCATGACTCAGGAGCTGACGCGTCGTGTCTATTAATAGCGCTATCTATTGTGCTGACTGATGCACTTGTCATAGCGCTTACGAGCGGCTCCACTTTGCTGAGTAAAACCTAATACAGCGAGTAAGCGTAAACTACTAAGCGTGTTCTGGATCCTTCCAGAACCTTCCATAACCTTCCATCCTTATCTGCCAATCAGAACTATCATACGTATAAGGGACCTAAGTCCCACGATCACGTGCACTTGGGTGGCAAACCCTTGTGACTAACTCGAAGTCTCTGTACTTCGGCCCTTTATATCTCCCTTGTATAAATCCGTATAAATACAGAAAAATAAGGAAAATAATACGCGTCCATGACACTACCAACCCGCCGCAACGACACTGACACCGACTTGACAACTTGATGGGAACGAGGTCGAAGGAGGTGGCAGTGACACGGTGGCAGAGGTGATCTTGAAGGCTGAGCATACCACCAGCGGTTTCAACAAACTGATGCACCTTTAACAGTCAGCAGTGGATCCCAAATACCCCTATGGTTCCTGTCTTTTCTTGATATTTTTGTCTGCCCGCTTTTTGTCCACTTGCGTATGCAGCGTTAGTATCACTATCTTACATTATTTAATTTGAATGAAATTTGAAATTTGAAAGAACATTTGGACGCTTGATCTCAGATTGATTATTGATAATTATCTGCACATTATTTGTGGATTATCTTCCGTTATTGATAATTTATCGATAATTTATCGGAGGTTACCCTAATATAATGATAATTGATGATAATCTAAATTATCGATAATTTATCGATAATTATCATAATTATCGACAAATTATCGAAGTAGGTTTTTCCTGATGCTCCCTCCCGTCCTTCGTCCGCTCCCTGCGCCATCCGCCCAATAGTCTGCCGCTTTCTCCCAGGTTCCGATCACTATGACTGCTCTTTTCGCCGTTATTTCTCTCGCTGTGGCCATCTACCACCGTACCACCGCCCCCCTCGTTTCCTTCCTCATGTTCTCCCCTTGTCCTCCCTATCGACCTCATAACCGTCGCATACGAGGGGAGACCCTCGCCGTCTCCTTCACCTTTTCTCTATCTCCCTACCCGTGCCACTGTCCCCTTGTCGCCTTCTCCCCACCATCCCTGCCCTTTTCCTGCCTGCCCCATCCCCACCATCGCGTGTGAGGTACGAGCGTTGCCGCCCTTTCCTTTCATTACTTGCTTGTCCACTCCCCCGCCTGTCTGCCCTTCAAATTGTCCACCATCTCTTTGTCTCCCTCGCCTGCGCTGCCTCCACGTGAGGGGTAACCGTTGCCTCTCCTCCCCCTTCTTCTCACTACCCCTCCCGTTTCCGGCCCCTCTCACTACCTTCTCATATATCGCTCCCCTCTCCGGCGCGCCTCCTTCCTGGCCTCCTGCCGGGTTCAGCGTCCTCCCGCCTCCCGCCCTTCGGTGCCCACTTCCACTTTTCCACCTTCCCCCAAGGCGCTGCTTCCTCTCTCCTTGCCGTGTGCAACGAACAATTCGTCGCCAAGGTCGGCTCATTCTTTGAAACATTTGATGTGTAATGCGATTTCTCTCCTGTATTCCTATTCTCGTTCCCTTTCGTTCGCTGTTCCAGATGGTAAGGAATGGTCCGCCGTGGTTTGCATTCATCCATGCAGCGCACGTCTCCCCCCGGGAACGATGCGTAGGGGTTCAAGCTTTTGACTGCTTTGTCTCATTATCATCGCTTGGGTCCTTACGACTTTATCAGCGGATTTTGGTACTACTGTATTTACAGCAGTGTATGTGCGCTGAGAAAAATGCGGATATGCCGGGTAGCGATCGAGTAGCGATCGGTCACAAGACGAACAGGGATGAGGAGTGACCCGAACTGATGCACCTTAAGTGCCTTGTGAGCCTCTTGTGAGAAAAACGGGGCGATGTACAATGACACTTTTACTAGTAAATGCAGGTCCAGTGGCAAGACAACAACAGATGTAGGAGCGTGGGAAACTCGCCCAACTTGCCTCGTCTCATCTCGTTCCGTGCCGCGCGATTGGCACAACGCCGCAGACTATGCAGGCGTCCTCCTCATCCACTCCAAACTTTCAACCAATATTCGAAAATGCCTTGAAAGAGTATAAGAAAAAGACCGGAAAAGACCTCGCCGCCCACTCACTCGCTGCTGAGATAAACGCCTGCGATTCTCCCGAATCTATCCTCATCGTACTTCAAGGGAAGGCTAATGAACTGAATCAATCTCGGAGCAGCGACGACCGGTTGACAAAGTGGCTTATCCCTACCGTGGATACCCTCACCGCGCTCTCTGCCACCCTTGGCGAAGGAGCTGGCTTGGTAGAGTCACAGCCATTTCCCCCTACCAAAATCATATTTTCTGGAATTGGAATTTTCCTCGTGGTAAGTTTTCTAACCCAAATCTCTGCATGGGTCGCGAGACCTTCGACTTTAATAGGCGGGAAAGAGCACTGTGATAAGCCGCGATGTGCTTGTCGAACTTTTTGATAGAATCAAAAGCCTCTTTCGACACCTAAAGACCTATACAGAAATCCCACCGTCGCGAGCGGTGATGGACATACTCGTGAAGATCATGGTCGAAGTTCTGTCTATCCTTGCCATCGCGACGAAGGGGGTGAAGGAAAGACGGACTAGTGGGTCTGTCTATCTCCTGCGATAAGCTTGATCTCGCTCATTTTTGAACAGAAACGATTTTAAAGAAGCTGGCTGGAATGAACTATATCGAGGATGCCTTGCAGAGGTTCAGAAGGTTGGAGGAAGGGGAGCTCCTCACGGTGGTCGCACAGGTGTTAAGGGAAACCAAGGGCGGTGTGTAACTCGTTCATCTGGCCACTCGCTTCATTTTTACGCCTTCCGTGTAGATGCGAAACAAACAGATGGGATGGCCAAGGAGGCCGTTAAAACAATAGACGCCCCCGATACTACTCCTTCCTTTGACGAGGGGGTCCTGTCACCTGAGGAGCCTCCTGCACCCACTCCTGAACCCTCCCACTCTGATCCGTGGCGGTCCGTTCACCAAAGGGGTGGGTCCAGGCGCTCTCGCGAGAAATCGGAGGCTCACTCGCCAGGACCCGTCATCGCGACGTCGGTGTGGTCACCGCCTGGGCCACCTCCCGATCATATGCAGGCTGCTGGCGAGTGGGCAACTTGGAAAGGCAAGTGCCATTGTTTTCTTCGTTACAAGCGGCGTATAACATCCGCCAACAGCGCAACATGATCTTGAATACACCCCGCCGCCAAGTGAACCCACGATTCATATAGCACCAGAGGCTCCGTCACAGCCACGCAGTCTCTTCGGACCACGCTCACCCCGCTCGTCTTATGAGGCACTGTCGCTTGAGGAGCCTCCCGAAACCCCCCGCCCTGGCGCATGGTGGTCCGTTCACCAAAGGGGTGGGTTTAAGCGTACTCGTAGGAAACCGGAGGCCCGCCCAGCATGGACAACTTGGCAAGGCAAATATCTTTTTTTTCTCTTTATTACAGGTGGCATATAATACCTGCCAACAGCGCAAGCTGGTCTTGAATACACGTCACCAGAGGGTCCACCACAGCTCTTCCCATGCTCACCCCGCTCGTCTATTGAGGATCTTCTTACACCCTCCCGCCCCGACACGAGGCGGCCTGTTCACCAGCGACGTGTATTCAGGCGCGCTCGTAAGAAATCGGACGCCCACCCGCCAGCTGGGCCACATCCTGACCATGCGCATGCTGCTAGCTCCTGGGCAACTTGGGAAGGCAAGTGTCATTGTTTTCTTCATTACAGGTGACGTATAACATCCGCCAACAGTGGAACCCGGTCTCGAATACACCCCCCCACCGAGTGAACCTATGATTTCAGCACCAGAGGGTCTATTACAGTCACTCGGTCTCTCCAGACCACGCTCACCCCATTCGTCTATTTACGAGCCTCCTGCACCTGTTTACCAACAGCGTGTATTCAGGCGCGCTCCTAAGAAATCGGAGGCCCACCTGCCAGGCGGCGTCGTCGAGACGCCAATGCGCACACCACCTGCACCACCTCCTGGCCCTGTGCGCCGCCGGGCTGTTTACTAAGCCTAGAAAACTTAGCAAGGTAAATATTAATGTTTTTTTCTTTGTTGTTACAAGCCGCATATAACGCCGGCCAACAGTACAACCTGGTCTCGAGTACACACCACCGCCAAGTGAACCCACGATTCATCTAGCAGGCATGGGAATTGAATAGGCATGGCGAGCTGCGAAGATGTGCGCCCAATGCGCGTCCCTAGGATATTCGGATTTGCGCTTCCCTTGAGAATAGTACACTGTAATTCTAGATACTGGCGCAAACTACAGGTCATGCACGCCATGAGTCGAGCGGTCTGAGAAGACAATAAATATCTCACATCGCGTTCTTCTATTCTTACAAAGGTTTTTAGTACACGTGACACGTGACACCCGCGTGGGTTGGTGCTGACCTAATATTAGTAACCGCCGTAGAGCAGACCCATTAATGCTACGCATTCCGCTCGCCGTGCACGCCCCAGTCTGTTAGAGTAGACTGATGGCAACCACTGCATTTCTTCCCTTATAGTCTCCCGTAGAAGCTGGAATGGGAGCTGGCCTTCTTTGTTCTCCGCATCTAGATCAGCTCCACTCTTGAGAAGAATCCAAGCCGCTTCGAGCAACACAAGGCGCGATGCTATGTGTAAGGGAGTATCGTGGTTGCCGTTGGGCATGTTGACGTCTGCACCACGCTCTATTAATAGCTGTGCAACAGCGGAACCGTCTTCCTCGGCTTCTAACACTCGGTGCAATGGTGTCCGGCCCCGGTTATCCTCCGTGTTGACATTTGCGCCATGGTCAAGGAGTGTCCGCACCAAGTTGAGTTCGAGAAAGTAAGATGCGGAATGTAATGGGGTTTTGTGGTCCTTATCTCGTATATTCGCGTCTGCACCACGCTCTACCAATAGCCGCGCCATGCCAATATGATCTTCAGTGTAATCTCTGTCCTCCAACACGAGGTGCAATGGGGTTCGGCCCAAGTTGTCCTCCGCGTTGGCATTCGCGCCGTGGTCGAGGAGCATCCGCACCCATTTGAATTCGAGAGAGTAAGATGCGGAATGTAACGGAGTTTCGTGGTCCTCGCCTCGCACATTCACGTCCGCACCACGTTCTACCAATAGCCGTGCAACGCCAAAATGACGCTCATCAAAGTAACTCTTGTCTTCCAAAACTAGGCGCAATGGGGTCCGGCCCAGGCTGTCTTCCGCATTGACATTCGCGCCATGGTCGAGGAGCATCCGCACCAAGTTGCGTTCGAGAAAGTGAGATGCGAAATGTAGCGGGGTTTCATGGTCTTCGTCTGGCGCATTCACGTCCGCACCATGTTCTACTAATAGCTGTGCGACGACTGAACGATCTTCGTCAAATGGTTCCTTGGCTTCCAACATTCGGCACAACGGAGTCCGGCCCCATTTGTCTATCGCATTGATATTCGCGCCATGGTCGAGGAACATCCACGCCAACTTGAGTTCCGGGGGGTAACATGCATAATGTAACGGTGTTTCGTGGTCCTCGTCTCGTACATTCACGTCCGCGCCCCGCTCAACCAATAGACATGCAACGCCAAAACGATGTTCATCAACGTAGTCCTCTGCTTCCAACACTCGGAGCAAAGGGGTCCGGCCCAAGTTGTCCTCCGCGTTGACATTCGCGCCGTAGTCAAGGAGCATCCACACCAACTTGATTTCTGGAAAGTAAGATGCGGAGTGTAATGGGGTCTTGTGGTCCCAGTCTTGTGCATTCACGTCCGCACCATGCTCCACTAATAGTTGTGCAACACCCAAACGATCTTCGTCAGAGTAATCCTTATCTTCCAACACTAGGTGCAATGGGGTCTGACCAAAGTTGTCCTCTACGTTGACAGTGGCGCCATGATCGAGGAACGTCCGCACCAAGTCGAGTTCGAGAAAGTAAGAGACGAAATGTAATGGAGTTTCGTGGTCCTCGTCTTGAACGTTTACGTTCGCACCACGCTCTACTAGTAGCTGTGCAACGGCAGAACGATCTTTGTCAAAGTGACCCTTGGCTTCCAACATTCGGTGCAACGGTGTCCGGCACCAGTTGTCCTCCGCGTCTATGTTAGCGCCGTAGTCGAGGAGGATCCGCACCAACTCGAGTTTCGGAGGGGAACATGCGTAATGTAATGGGGTTTTGTGGTCCTTATCTCGTGCATTCACGTCCGCACCACGCTCGATTAATAGCTGTGCAACACTGAAACGAACTTCGTCAGAGTAACCCTCAGCTTCCAACACTAGGAGCAATGGGGTCCGGCCAAAGTCGTCCTCCGCATTGACATACGCGCCATGATCGAGGAGTAGCCGTGCAACATTGATACCCTGCCTAAGCAATGTATAATGTAACGCAGTTGAATCATTCTTGTCTCGGGAATTCACTTCCACGCCATGCTCCAGTAATAGCTGAACGAGGTTGTTACAATTGCCTTCGCTCTTTGGAAATGGTAAGGCCTTGCCACCAGCGTTCCGAGAATTAACATCTACACTTCAACGAAGAAGTAACATCGGACCTACCTCGAAATCCCCCCAATCTGCTGCCAGATGTAGTGGAGTGGAGAGGTCCTCCCGCCGTGCATCTACATCCGCACCGTGTTGAAGCAGAAACTGCACCGCGCCGACTGCCGACTTGTAGGGCCATCGAAGTACAATGTGCAGTGGAGTCTGTTCTTCCGTTCCTCGAACGTCAACGTTTGCGCCGAGCTGAAATAGGAGTTCTGCGATCCGAATATGTCCTCCGTGCAATGCTGCGACGAGCGGATAGGCGTATTCACCGCCAAAATCGTTCACGTGCTGTGGGTGTTTCTTGGCGAGGTGCTCAACCAGGTCTCCAAATCCACAAAGGGCGGAATAGTATAAGGGTTTGGCAGTAGAATTCCGGGGCGAGGACCACCCCCATGGCTGATCTATATCGTGTATCTGGACCCACGCTGCAAAGTGTGGCTTGTCCGAGTCAAAGAGTGTCTTCATTCTACCCATCACGTGCGACGACACGCTCCCGACCAGCGCGTGAAATACCCAGTGTTCAGCGGCATATCTAACGGGAGGATTCGAAAGACGGATGCCGTTCCAGCCGTCACCCCAGCCATCGCTCGAGTCATTTCCCCAGTTTTCGCTCCAGCCATTACCCCAGCCATCGTTCCAGCCACCACCCCAGCCGTCGTTCCAGGCGCCCCGTGTGTCGACGCGCTCGTCCAAACAGAGTAGAACGCCAAGGGATCCCTGGGCAAGGGTTTTGTGCGCAGCTTCGGGGAGGACGTGATAACGCAAGATATCTTCACTCGAGCCAGCAAGACGATCCGACGTAAGGAATTCTTTCACCGAAAAATGTGAAAATTGGACCATTCGTGATCGGCGTCTGCCAACGATGGTAATCAAGCTTGGACACGCGGAGAGCAACTCTTGTTCTTGATCCTCCGACCCCCAATCTGCGTCCAACGCCGGCACTTCTCCCTCAAACGAATCAACTTCGAAAGTAAGGATCGCCGCAAGCTCGTCAACACGAAGGGGCCGAACGGCCACAGTCAAACATTGGAGTAAGCGCTGGGCATAAACTTGGTTCGTTTTGTGAATTTCCTTCAGGACCCGCTCGTAGGTCTCGTCCAAGCTGTCGGGTAGTTCATTTAAAAACTGCCGGACCCTCGATCGGAGACAAAGCCTCAGCATCTCCAGCTGACAATAAACCCATCGGAACCTGTACTAAGAGAGTGAGGAAGCATCGGGGAGAGAACAGCGACACCTTACATGCCGTCAGCTTTCTCGGAGAGTGTCTCGATCACCAGTTGCTTGTCGTCCTCGCGCCATCGATTGTCATTGGCAAGAACATCGACCTCAGACCCGATATATTTAGTGATATCTTCCCTGTGTCCAGTTTGGTCGTGAAGGGAGACGCGGCGAGACGTCAAAGGCTCAAGGCGGATCCGGATGTCGATCTCCGGCCGACTCGTGACACATATGTGTAGATTCTGGAGGCGGAGATCAACGAGGCGCTTAATAAAGCTGAGAACGCGTTCTCGTGGAGATCGCACGCCAGAGGTATTGGGACATTCATCAAGGGCATCCAAGATGATGTAAATTGGGTCTTGGGCTGTAGCGGAGAGCATATCCATCAGACAAGCGATCAATACATCATCGCTGGGTTGTTGTGTGCCTTTTCCGTGTGCTGAATAAACACGGGAAATTATGTCGCAACAAGGAATCGAGTGTGCGGCAAACTGGATGAGCAAGGAAGGCAGGAGATTGTGGCGATGCTTCTTATTGTCATCTCTAAAATCAAAGTAGAAGTACGCCACAGAGGCTCTTCCGCCATGACGCAGTGATAAGATACGCTGGATAATCGCAGAGCTAGACAAGAACATTAAGTTGCTGTGTAAGGAGAGATTAGAGAAATGGCGAACCAGAGAATGCTCTTCCCCGAACCAGCTATGAACGAGAGCCGTCAGGGAAAGGTAAACGCCGACAGCATTCCACGAGCGTACGTTTGCCATGGATCCATAACAGGGAACCGGTGGAATGCCATTCCTGAAAGATATGGCCTTCTAAAAACCAGGTAGCTGTGGCCTCATGAAGGTCACGTAACCCGATGTTGTAATTTGTCGACGGGTCAGGCGGAGATAGCCACCCTTTGAGCTTCTGTAGTACCTCCTCCACTATGACCGTATGTGAGCCCCTATAACATACCGCAACGAACTCAAGAGGGTACGAACAATCACGAGCGTCAATTTTGTCCGCGATCTCTTTAACCATCCCTTTTGTTTCTTTCGCGTCAACTTTTGTTTCCTTCACGTCAGCTTTTGTTTCCTTCGCGTCTAACCAGAAGATGTTCAAAATGAATGGGTTGCCAGCGGAAGAGCTACACACCATCCTTGAGAACATTGGTATCACTTGAGACTTGTGCGATCCCCGTTAGAAGCTCCCGCTGTTCCAATTCGCCAAACCTCTGCAACGCATCCTCCAGACCGTTCATTCCCGCCACCTTCTTAAGGAATATTTCTAGTCCAAACTTACAGTAAGCGAAGAGCAACTTATCGCAGAAGATGAACCCACTTATTCGTCTCTCCTTTATCCCCCTGGTCGCAGTAGCAAGGATCGACAGAACTTCGGCCATAATCTTTGCGAGTTCATCCGTCACCGCAGGACTTGGTGGGACATTGGTATAGATCTTGAGGCGTTCAAAGAAGCTTTCGATTCTACCGAAGAGTTTGACTAGCACATCGCGGTTCGCCACAGTGCTCCTTGCGGCCTGCCAGAGATGAAGTTCTACAGATGCGGGGAATAGTAGAGCAAGAAAACTCACTACGAGGAGAATACCGATTCCAGAAAAGATGATTTTGGCAGGGGGGAATACCTGAAAGCTATCATCAGGGAATAGACAGGTAACGAGCCTGAGCCTGGCTGCTGTGACTTACCGAGCCAGCGCTATCGCCAAGGGTGGCAGAGAGTGCGTTGAGGATATTCACGGTTGGGTTGAGCCACTTGGTCAATCGGTCATCGCTGCTCCGAGATTGATTCAGTTCATTAGCTTTCCCCTCAAGTACGGTGAGGATAGCTTCGGGAGAATTGCAGGCGTTTATCTCAGCAGCAAGTGGGTGGGTAGTGAGGTCTTTGCCGGTCTTCTTCTTATACTCTTCTAGGGCCTTTTCGAATATTGGTTGAAAGTTTGGAGCAGATGAGGAAGATGCCTGAAAATCGGATGACATTGTGTTGATTGCGAAGATCTACAGAAGCGTATGGGTATGGTGTGAGACGGCCTCGTGTATGCGAGAGGAACGAATCAACGCCCTTCGATGATGATAGACGCGCAAGACACATGACTTGGATTCGCCGGATGACATTTGTGAGAATCGCCGCCGCGACATCTACGCCCGGGAGCCAAGTTGAAGAATATTCTGCTCGGGGTATAGTTCAGTTAAAAGTATATCCAAATATCGTTTTACTCAGGTTGAAGCAAGCTGCAACTGCCAGTGGAGAACTGGCGCGTAACGCACATGAGTTCGTTGCCATGGCACCATGGCACATGCCAGTGGGCCTCCACTCTTCGTCGGGTCTCCCTGCCTCGCCTGTTCTCTCATTCCATCATCCCCGGACTCCATTACCTTTCTTCGTCCTCGTATGTGATGCGTAGTCCTTCTCGCGTCGGCCCGCCTTCCTCTGCCTTTTCCCCACCCTCCCCCATTTGCCTAGGTGAGCCACGAGCCCATTTGCTATGATCGTCCTTCCTGGTCTCCTTCGTTTAGCGAGGGTGTCCTCGTTGTCACCAGCTTCTCCGTGTTTTTCGCCACCTCGCCATCCTACCGTTCCCCATCCGCACCTCGACCATCCGCCCTGTCCCTACCTACCTTGTCCTGGCCACTGTGACTGCGCTCTCGCCATTGTTTCTCACGCCCTGCGCCTCTACACTGGCCTCTACCACCTGCGTCACTGCCTCCTCGCCCAACCGTTCTCCGTGCCCCCCCCGCCTACCAACCGTCTCCATGCAGCCACATGCAAGGTTGCAACGCCTCCATCCCCTACCAGCGCTACCGCTTCACCTCTTCGTCGCTTCTCCCCGCCGTCCCCATCCTCCCCCAGTCACCACGTGTAAGGTCTGTGAGTGGTGGGAGTTTCTACCCTCTCCTCTCACTACTGTCACCTGCTTCCCTACCCCGCTGCCTGCTCCACCTGTGCCTCCACCTCCCTATCCCTAGCGCTAACTCCTCGCCGGACCCGCTCCCCCCTTTCGCGCGCTAGGGGCGACCTTCAACGATCACCATAGCCCTTACCTTGGTGCCGTCTGCTCGCCCTGCCTGAGCGCCTCCCACGCTCTCCTCGGCGAGTCCTCGCCATCACATGTCAGAGAAATTGTCACCCCCATCTCCATCTCCTCACACCCCCTGCTTGCTGTCGTCACCGTCTTCTCTCTCCTGCTGCCTGCCCGACATGCGCACCCTTTACCTCGCCGCCGTCACCCTCCCTCATACTTCCTCTCCATCCCATCCCCCCCCCCCCCGCTTCCCTCACTGTCCTCTCGCCCCCTGGCACCTTCTTCCTCTTCCTCCTACCCTCTCAGTGCCATTCCCTCCCTCACCATGCTATCATCTCCTCGCTTGCCCGCCATCTCAACGCTCTCCCCCTTCACTGCCCTCGTAATCGCTCCCCTCTTTTTCTGAACCCTCTTCCCCTCCCTCCATCTACTCGCCTGACACCTCTGTCCGACTTACGTTGTCCGTCTCTCCCTACCCATGCATATGCCTTCGTTCCCGCCGTCTCAAGACCATCGGCATAGCCTTGCCGCTACTCCCGCCCTCTTGGTGCCTTCCTCCTCCACCTCGCCGTCCTACCTTCTCGCCAGCCGCTCCCCTTGTCATCACATTTGAAGGGCAACTTTTACCTCCGTCGTCTCCTTCCCAGTGTCTCTTCATTTGCCTACTTTCTGCTGATTCCTGCCAGCCCTCTGCCCATTCTCCTGTTGCCTGACCCTTCGTCTCCTTACCTGCGCTGTTGTCTCCTCACCCTAATCATCCTTCCTTCTCTCTACCTTCTTTTGGAACCATACCAGCCTGAATGCCCGCTATGGTGCTGCTCGCCATCCCCTTGCTTTTGCAGTCATCTTTATCACCACACTGCCTTCCTCCCCTGCACCCTCAGCTCGCGCCCGAACACGAGCGCTTGATTGACGGCTTAATTACGGCTTCCGATTCCTCGTCTTTTTTGGCACATTGGTCTCGCCCTCCGTCTATCGATGCTTACGTTCAAATAACCCGTTCCACGGGGTCCATGGCAACCAAGTTGCACTTTCATCTTCATCACCGTACCACGTGGGGTCGCCATCCAACCACGAGTGCAGCGGACAATTCGTCGTTGATTTCAGCGGATACTTTGAAGCGTTAAAGTGCGTCGTTATTCCTCTCTTCTGCCTCCCCATTCTCGTTCCGTTTCGTTCGCTGTCCCGGGTGGTTGGACACACAAATACCGCTGTCGTTACCCGCTCTCCTCCGTGCAGCGCGCATCCCCCCCCCTGGCGCAAGCTCCGGACCACTTGACCCCCTATTGTCTTATTGTAGTCGACAATTTGCATGGATCCTTAAAATGTTATCAGCGGGCTTTAAAACTGTTCGAAGAGATGTATGTGTGCAGGGAGCGCGGATATGCGACTAGCGCAGACCGGCGACGTGATGAGTAAGGATGAGTTAGGTGCCGGCGGCGCTTAGGACGCTCGACGACCCTCCAGTCGCTTGCGACTCCTCAAAATCCTCATCCGAACGGCTGGTTACAAGTTTACCTCTCGCCCCCTCTCACCGTCTTATTCTTCCTCTTAGCTCAACTCCCTCCTACTCCTTGTCGGCGTCACTTCGCCCCGCCCCCGTTTGCCACCCTCCCTTTCACTTCTCCCTCTCGCTCCCCTTCCCATCATCCACCTTCATGGCACTGCTGTCTCCCGCCCTCCACCCCCGCACATTTACCTCTTCCTTTCTGCGGTCTCACAACTCTCGGCATCCTTTTGTCGCCTCTTCGCCCCATCGCCGCACCCTGTCGTCGCATCCGAGGGGAAACTCTCGCCTCTGTCCCTACCTTGTCGGTATCTCCTCACCCTGCCTGACATCTGCCGAACCCTCTGACGCCACTTAGTAACTATTACCACCGTCTCATTACCTGCCCTGCTGTCTCCTCACCTTGTTCACACTCTAACCACTCATCCCGCCCTCTACCTCCCTTCGCCACCATCACCCCTGCTCTGGCACCCTCTCCCTGTCCTACATCCCCGCTACTCCCATCGTCCGCTGCGCCCTATACCCTAAGCTGACGCACGCCAAGAAAAAAGGGACAGTGTACACCAGGTAGGTCCGATAAGATAATGGAACAAAGAGCGAATTGAATGAAACATAAGGTAATTGAAAGAGTGTGGCACCGAACCACGGGCAAATGACCCCCGACAGGATATAGTAGTGCACGCTAATTTAAATGCCAGGGAAAACCACAAGTCATGAGTCGAGAGAAAACAATCCATCAACTGCTGAAATCTCTATCCGAGCAGAGAATATAACGGTGACATCATGCCAGTTGTTGTTTTTAATACATTTTTGTGCGCCTGAGGGAAAATTACCCAATGTAGCGCCAAATTTTTAATATACTACGCGTACATCGTGCCAGTCGACCATAAGGGTTTGCACATAAAAATTTACTTGTCAGTGGTACAGGCCTGATACTAGTATCCGTAGAGAAGACCCATCAATGCCACGCATTGTGCTCGCCGTGCTCGCCAGATAGGTGGCGGCAGCCGTTTCATTTCTTCCATTGTGCTCTTCTGTGCGAGTTGGAATGGGGTCTTGCTCTCTTTGTTCTCCGCGTTTAGATCTGCACCATTCTTGAGAAGAATCCAAGCCACTTCGAGCGACACAAGGCGCGGTGCTCGGTGTAAGGGGGTTTGGTAGCCGTTGTCTGATGGGGTCGGATCCCGGTTGTCCACCGCGTCGACATTTGCCCAATGGTCGAGGAGTATCCGCACCGACTTGAGTTCCAGAAAGTAAGATGCCAAGTGTAATGGAGTTTCGTTGTTTTCGTCTCTCGCATTCACGTCCGCGCCACACTCTACTAATAATAGTGCAATGCCGAGACGATCTTTGCGGTGATGTTTGGATAGTAATACTTTGTGTAAAGGGGTTTGACCCCGGCTATCCTTCACATTGACGCTCGCGCCAAGGTCGAGGAGAACCCGCGCCGACTCGAGGTTCAGTTTGGAGGCTGCGATGTGCAACAGGGTGGCGCAGTGCTTGCTTTGAGTGTTCACGTCTGCGCCACGCTCCACTAATAGCTTTGCAGCATCGAAGTCGCCTTCGAAACGGTAAAACGTATTTTCCAACACTCCGTGCAATGGGGTCTGGCCAGAGAGGTCCTCTGCGTTGACATTCGCGCCGCAGTCGAGGAGTACCCGCATCGACTCGAAATTCAGAGCTTGAGACGCCAAATGTAATGGGGCCTTGTGGTCCTCTCCCCGTGCATTCACATCCCGTACAAAAACGAAACGATCAGGCCAATAGTATTCCTCCCACATCCGGTACAATGGGGTCCGGCCAAAGTTGTCCTCCGCGTTGACATCCGCGCCATGGTCGAGGAGCACCCGCACCAACTCGAGCCCCCGAAGAGGTGCAAAATGTAATGGAGTTATATGGTCTTTGTCGAGTGCATTCACATCCGCGCCACGCTTAATTAATAGCTGTGCAACACTGAAACGAACTTCGTCAGGGTAACCCTCAACTTCCGACACTAGGTGCAATGGGGTCCGGCCAAAGTTGTCCTCCGCATTGACATCCGCGCCATGATCGAGGAGTAGCCGTGCAACATTGATACCACACCCAAGCAATGTACGATGTAACGCAGTTGAACCTTTCTTGTCTCGGGAATTCACTTCCGCGCCATGCTCCAGTAGTAGTTGGACGAGATTGGAACTGGAACAATTGCCTTCGCTCTTTGGAAATGGTAAAGCCTTACCACCAGCGTTCCGAGAATTAATATCCACTCTACAACGAAGTAACATCGGACCTACCTCGA
Organism: Lactarius deliciosus; assembly: GCA_021525775.1. Lineage (NCBI taxonomy): Eukaryota > Fungi > Basidiomycota > Agaricomycetes > Russulales > Russulaceae > Lactarius > Lactarius deliciosus. The sequence goes on along the minus strand of JAKELK010000047.1, from coordinate 161,961 downwards.
AATCCCCCCAATCTGCTGCCAGATGGAGTGGAGTGGAGAGGTCCTTCCGCCGTGCATTTACATCCGCACCATGTTGAAGTAGAAACTGCACCGCGCCAACTGCCGACTCGGAAACGTAGGGAAATCGAAGTGCAATGTGGAGTGGTGTCTGTTCTTCCGATCCTCGAATGTCAACGTAGGCGCCGAGCTGAAATAGGAGTTCTGCGGCCCGGATATGTCCTCCTTGTAATGCTGCGACCAGCGGATAACCGAGTTCACCGCCAAAATCGTTCACGTGCTCCGAGTGCTTCTTGGTGAGGTGCTCAATCAGGTCACAAAATCCACAAAGGGCGGAATAATACAAGGGTTCGGCGGTCTTCGAGGACGAGGCCTGATATGGTGACCAATCGATATCGTGTATCTGAACCCACGCTGCAAAGTATGGCTTGTCCGAGTTAAAGAGTGTCTTCATTCTACCCACCATGCGCGACGACACGTTCCCAGCTTGCGCGTGAGATACCCAGTGTTCAGCAGCATATCCAACAGGAGGATCTTGGGGAGGACTCGGGAGAATGGTCTGGCCCGACGGGCCCGGGATGCCGCTCCAGTAGTCACTCCAGCCATCGCTCGAGTCACTTCCCCAGCCATCGCTTGAGTCATCACCCCAGCCGTCGTTCCAGGCGCCCAGGATGTCGACGCGATCGTCCAAACAAAGTAGAACGCCAAGGGCCCCTTGGGCAAGGGTTGTGTGCGCAGCTTCGGGAAGGACATAATAACGTGAGATATCATCACTTGAGACAGCAAGACGATCCGAGGTGAGGAATTCCTTCACCGAAAAATGTGAAAATTGGACCACTCGTGATCTGCGTCTGCCAACGATGGTAATCAAGCTCGGACACGCGGAGAGCAACTCTTGTTCTTGATCCTCCGACCACAAATATGCATCCAACGCCAATATTTCTCCCTCAATCGTGTCAGGACCGAAAGTAAGGATCGCCGCAAGCTCGTCAACACGAAGGGGTCGAATAGCCACAGTCAAACATTGGAGTAAGCGCTGGGCATAATCTTGGTTCGTTTTATGAATCTCCTTGAGGACCCTCTCGTAGGTTTCGTCCAAGCTGTCGGGTAGTTCGTTTATAAACTGCCGAACCCTCGATCGGAGACAAAGCCTCAGCATCTCCAGTTGACAGTAAACCCATCGGAACCTGTATGATGGTGGATAAGTGAGTATCGGCGTTGCGAAGGATACAAAACACCTTACATGCCATCAGCCTTCTCAGAGAGCATCTCGATCACCAGTTCCTTGTCATCCTCCCGCCATCGTTTCTGATTGGAAATGACATCGACCTCAGACATGATATATTTAGTGATGTCTTCCTGGTGTCCAGTTTGGTCGTGAAGGGAGATACGGAGAGACATCAAAGGTTCAAGACAGATGCGGATGTCCATCTCTGGCCGGCTCGTGACGCAGATGTGTAGGCTCGGGAGGCCGAGATCAAGAAGGCTTTGTACAAGGCCGAGAACTCGGTCTCGGGGAGATCGCACGCCAGAGGTATTGGGACATTCATCAAGGGCGTCCAAGATGATGTAAATTGGGTCTTGGGCCGTAGCGGAGAGCATATCCATCAGACAAGCGATCAAGACATCATCGCTGGGTTGTTGTGTACCTTTCCCGTGTGCTGAATAAACACGGGAAATTATGTCGCAACAAGGAATCGAGTGTGCAGCAAACTGGATGAGCAAGGAAGGCAGGAGATTGTGGCGATGCTTCTTATTGTCGTCTCTAAAATCAAAGTAGAAGTACGCCACAGAGGCTCTTCCGCCATGACGCAGTGATAAGATACGCTGGATAATCGCAGAGCTGGAAAAGAACATTAAGTTGTCGTGTAAGGAGAGATTAGAGAAATGGCGAACCAGAGGATGCTCTTTCCTGAACCAGCTATGAACGAGAGCCGTCAGGGAAAGGTAAACGACAGCATTCCACAAGCGTACGTTTGCCATGGATCCATAACAAGGAACCGGTGGAATGCCATTCCTGAAAGATATGGCCTTCTAAAAACCAGGTAGCTGTTGCCTCGTGAAGGTCGCGTAACCCGATGTTGTAATTCGTCGACGGGTCAGGCGGAGATAGCCACCCTTTGAGCTTCTGTAGTACCTCCTCCACTATGACCGTATGTGAGCGCCTATAGCATACCGCAAAGAAGTCAAGAGGGTACGAACAATCACGAGCGTCCATTTTGTCCGCGATCTCTTTAACTATCGCTTTTGTTTCTTTCGCGTCAACTTTTGTTTCCTTCACGTCAGCTTTTGTTTCCTTCGTGTCTAACCAGAAGATGTTCAAAATGAATGAGTTGCCAGCGGAAGAGCCACACACCATCTTTGAGAACATTGGTATCACTTGAGACTTGTGCGATCCCCGTTAGAAGCTCCCGCTGTTCCAATTCACCAAACCTCTGCAACGCATCCTCCAGACCGTTCATTCCCGCCACCTTCTTAAGGAATATTTCTAGTCCAAACTTACAGTAAGCGAAGAGCAACTCATCGCAGAAGATCAACCCACTTATTCGTCTCTCCTTTATCCCTCTGGTCACAGTAGCAAGGATCGACAGAACTTCAGCCATAATCTTTGCGAGTTCATCCGTCACCGCAGGACTTGGTGGGACATTGGTATAGATCTTGAGGCGTTCAAAGAAGCTTTCGATTCTACCGAAGAGTTTGACTAGCACATCGCGGTTCGCCACAGTGCTCCTTGCAGCCTGCCAGAGATGAAGTTGTACCGATGCGAGGAATAGTAGAGCAAGCAAACTCACTACGAGGAGAATACCAATTCCAGAAAAGATGATTTTGGCAGGGGGAAATACCTGAAAGCTAACATAAGGGAAAAGACAGGTAACGAGCCTGGCTGCTGTGACTTACCGAACCAGCGCTATCGCCGAGGGTGGCAGATAGTGCGTTGAGGATATTCACGGTTGGGTTGAGCCACTTGGTCAATCGGTCGTCGATGCTCCGAGATTGATTCAGTTCAATAGCTTTCCCCTCGAGTACGGTGAGGATAGCTTCGGGAGAATGGCAGCCATTTATCTCAGCAGCAAGTGGGTGGGTAGTGAGGTCTTTGCCGGTCTTCTTCTTATACTCTTCTAGGGCCTTTTCGAATATGTGTTGAAAGTTTGGAGTAGATGAGGAAGATGCCTGAGGATCGGACGACATTGCGTTGATTGCGAAGATCTATACAAGCGTATGGGTGAGACGGCCTCGTGTATGCGTGTGGAACGAATCAACGCCCTTCAATGATGATAGCTGTCCCAGCTCACCCCCCCCCCTAACACGTCACATGACATCAAGTAATCACAAATCCAAATTCCCGGAGCCAAGAAATCAATTATGTAACTTATTATAAACATAAATATGACATAATTTTTTTTGTTTTGTTTTTTGTTTTATTTGTGTGGTGTAAATATAGTACAAACAAAAGCAAATAAGGTAAGCAATGCCACGCATCGTATACAGCGTTCAACCTCCCCTTTCGGCGCGCAGCCCCTCCCCATCCTTTGGCCCCCCTTTCCCGACCCTATACACGACACGCAGGCGCGGGACCACGCGGGACAAGCCCCCCATTGCGCCCCCGCCCCAGTTGACTCGCGAGGGGGGGCCGCGCAGGTGGCACGCGCCCCCTTTCCCCCTTTTGCCCCCTGCCCCCGTTTGCGCGCGCAATGGGGGCGCAGGACAGGTACGCCCCCATTTTCGCCCTCATCCCCGTTCATGTCGAACAGGAGACCCGAACACCACCCCCGCCTGCCCCCGCCCCTGTTGACTCGCGAGCGGGGGCTGCATAGGAGGGGGCACCCCACCCGTTCGCACGCAATGGGGGCGCGACAGGTATCCCCCCCACGCCTCCCTCGTTCACGCGCGAACAGGACACATGCATGCGGGACAAACCCCCCACCACCGCAGCCACCACTTCCGTTTGCGCGCAAGGGAGGGGAGGCGCAGGAACTCGGTGCGGCACGGGACAGGTATGTCCCCCCGTCTCTGCCCCCGCCCCCTCGGCTCACACACGAACAGGACACGCGACGCGGGACGGCGCGGGGGAAGGCACGCGCACCGCCCCTTCCCCCTTCTTACCGGGGACCCCACGCGCAACGCCAGGGGCGGCGCGACGGCCCCCTCCCCTGGTCTCCGCGCAGAGGCGACACGCAAATGAGGGGCGCGCGAGAACAGGCGCGCCCCCCACACCCTCTGCGCCCCGCCGCCGTTTGCACGCGGGCAGCGCGTGAACGGCGGTGCGTGCTCCAACCTGGAGCAGCGCGCGAACCGGAACGCGCAGAAGCGGCCCCCCTCCCCGGGGGCGTGCTCAGCCTCAGCGCGGCGCCCCCCCCTTCCCCGGTTCGCGCGCCAGGGAAAAACGCGCACGGGCGGCAGCGCAGACCCCCGCTCTCCCGCAGCTTCGCCACAAGGGCGAACACGAACGGGCGGCCACGCAGAAGCGACCCCCCCCCCCCCTTTCCCCGGGTTCGCGCGCCAGGGCGAAACGGAAAAACGCACACGGGCGGCGGTGCGGGACCCCCCCCCCCCCCCCTCCCGCGGGTTCGCGCACAAGGGCGAACGCGAACGGGCGGCCACGCAGAAGCGACCCCCCCCCCCTTCCCCCGGGTTCGCGCGCCAGGGCGAAATGCCACTCGGAAGCCCCCCCCTCCGCTTTGCACACAGGAGCGGCACGCATACATGTGCCGGTCCTGTGTGCAAAGTGGAATGAGCACCACCTCCCCGGCTCATGAATGGGAGGGTAAGGACGACGAGCGGGGCATGGAATGAGGCGCGCGGCCCCCTTCTTGCTCGCTCCCCGCATCCCTCTCGACTTAGACAAAAAAGTACATAGGTTATGTAATATGTATTAAATAATACACATAATTTTCTTTTGATCAAAATGACATAAGCAAAACAATGTTTTAATTTGTTTCTGTTTGCTCTATATTTACACCACACAAATAAAACAAAAACAGAAAAAAACATGATTATGTCATATTTATGTTTGCAATAAGTTAGATAACTTTTGAGCCAAATTGTATTTTTGGCTCCGAGATTTTGGATTTGTGATTACGTGATGTCATGTGACATGTTAGGGGGGGGGGTGAGCTAGGACTGCTAATGATGATAGACGCGCAAGACACATGAGTCATGACTTCGGACTCGCGGGATGACGGCGCCGTTGCGACTTGTTTACTGTAAAAGCGGCTACGTATCCATAATGTGCCCTCAGTACATCCACATTGACATGGGCCTCACTACCACTCGTCCTCCTCGACCTTCCCAAACCTATGCGCACGACGTAGTGCTCCCATTTGGCGATGAGCGTGGCGATCAGTTCGCCTCTGAAATATTTTGAAACTCTCGCTATATTATGTATCTTCACTTCCCCTCTGGTGTGTGACGGGTCACCTAAAGGGCGACCCGCCCACCGCAGCGCTCGTCTGTCCGGGCTTGGCACTCACCGCCGCCAACGCCGCGTCTATGTCGAGCGGTTCCGTGTCCCGCACCTATTCTACGCTACCTCGGCGCATTTCTGGTCCGCCCCAACAAGACAAGGGCCGCCAGTACAGTCATATGCGACGGCGACACGTTCAGCATTTTTGCCACGACGCTTCTCCAACACCAGGGACAGCAGACTCGAACTTGAACCCATTGATGTTGTCCACGATTGCTGTGTAGTACAGCACAGCGCGCTTTGTTTTGACATCTGTCTGTATTGCGACAGAACGGGGATGAGGAGGAAAGATGGAGAAAGAACAAGGTATCGGTCCGTTCACTCCCGACGGGATTTGAATTTGAGTAAATCCGAGTTGCTGAATCGTTGCCACGACGTCCACGTCCGAGAGTCAAGTTGAAGAATGCTCTGCACGGGTACAGTATAATGCAATTGAACAAAGTGTATCGCGTATCGCTCGACGCTCCGGGCATTTCAGGGCCGGTTCGTTGCCATGGTGGCCAGTCTGAGGCGGAGTGAGAAACGAGTGGTGCCTTAGAGTGTAGTCTTTGCGCGAGCGGAGAAGGCGGCGCGTCCTCAGTTTTCTCTTTCGTGCTGCCACCTCTCCGCCCTTTTTCCAACCGGTCTGAAAAACTGGAATTCTTTTATTTCATAAAACCCTCCTATCAAGTAAATCTTCAGAGAATCTATTTACCAAACATCTTCGTAAGAGATCATGCCACGCATCAATGCAGACCCCAATCAGGAAGTTTGCCCAAGTTTCGAAAACAATGAGTGGGACTTCTTAAAACAATCCATGGTAGACGCTCATCAAGGGTTAAACCCACTTACCAGAGAGGAAGTGGTCTTGCGGATGAAAGAGGTGTGGGCGCGAGAGAACGCCAACAAAATAATCGCTTGGAACGCGCAGCTCGAACAAGACAGGGCAGCGCAGGACGAACAAGACAGAGTAGCCCAAGAGGCAGAAGCTGCACAACACGCTCAGTGTGAGAAAGAGCTCGAGGAGCAACGCAAAGAGGCCGAGAAGAAAAAACCGAAGATGAACACCTTCGACCCTCGGCGCTGTCTTGGCGACTGGATTGAACCAAGACCAGCCCAGTACGCCATAAACAAGATAAACAACCTAGAGTGGGTCGAGCTTGACTACTTCACCCTGAAAGGATGCAGGGACGCCATAGCCGATTCCAACAAGTCGGTCAGCCAAGACACCATGGCTTTCACGCAGCTCAGAGGCACCATTGCCATGCGTCCACTAGCTGCCATGGCCCCCTCCAGGGGCATCAGAAATGACGAGGACCTGAGCTGGCTCGAGCTCTTGGAAGCCAAGAACTCAATGTTACACTTCATAGCCAAGTCCGGAGTCTGGCCCGATCAGAACGCGATAGCACTGGCAGCTTTCTTTGTCGTTCTGGACGTACACCCAATCCGCATCCAGACAAACGGCAGAAAGGCCCTCCTATTGTACCAAAGCCAAGTCAGGCGAGAGTGGTTCGACGCCTTAGCACGAGGTGAAGGTTTCAACATCGAAATAATCAGCGAAGGCCTCCTTCGGACCATCTCCGACGACTTAAACACCAGGATCCAGGAAGCGAGGATCGAAAAGGTGCGGACTAGTGTCTCCCCCTAAAAAAGCCTACACACGCTAACATTCGTTTCCCCTTCTCTATCCCATTTGTGCCTTTTCTCTCCCATAAATGCCTGTTGCGTCCCGTCGTCCACCTCGCTGTCCTACGCTCACCTTCGCTGCCGCCTTCCTCTTGCCAAACGCCAATTGCCATTTGCCATTTGCCATTTGCCACCCCCCATTATGTCATTTGCCGTTCTGCCATCTACCACTTAACCATGTGCCATTTGCCATCTCCTCCATCCCATGCCCGCCATCACGCCATCGGCTCTTTTTCCCTGCTGTTTTTTGCCGTTGACCAGATCAACAAGGTGCTGGGCGATTCAGAGTCCATGGTCACGCACACCCCCTCCAGGTGTTATCATGATCAGGGCCACCGGCATCATAGCCCCCGCCACTCCTCATCCCCCCAGCGCCACGAGACCTCGAGGAAGCGAGGCCGTTCACGCTCTCCATACTCTCACTGGGGTTCACCTTCAGAGCGCCCAGAGAAGCGCGCCCGAGATACCCCTCGGCGTTCTTGGCATGACAACCCGGAGTTTTTTCAGTCCGGTGCAGGCCCACGTGGGGGAGTCTGCGCAATCTGCCTTGGACGCCACAAGCATATCTTCGCCAAGTGCAGGGCACCAAAACTCTGGGACGGGTCAGCAAATGCTCCCAGAAAAAATGAGCAAGGGAGACTGGTCGCGGCAGACGGCCTCCCGCTCTGTTTCGACTGGCAAGTCTCGAGAGGGTGCGTGTTACATTCCTTCTGGACGTATCAATCCGACTTGGATTAGGGACCGGTTTGCTGAGTATACGCGTCGAAGGTCTTCAATATCCCGTAGGCGATGGCTAGGGTGATACGCAGGGCGTGACCAAGGTAGGCAAGGCAAAGGACGATGATGGCGAAGTTGAGTATGATGAAGGAGAAGTCGGCAACGTGCACGACTTATAGCAGGGAGCTGATGACGACGAAGAGTTATGCACACAGGACAAGGAGCTAAGGCGCAGGGAAGGGAAGGTATTCCTCAAGATATCAAAGCTAAGGGGTTCATACGCGAACGCCCCTCTACTTATACTACTAGGGCTGGAGCTTTCAAGCCCAGCAACCCTAATACACAGCCACAAACCTTAATATCACAACCCAATCAAAGGCTGTACAAGTCAGCAGTCACATCAGTCACATATCACACTCTGATCCGGGCGCAAGCTCATCCGGACCCTTCTGGACCAGCTCTAGGCAGGTCACGTGCCAGGTCACGTGACGGCCAGCTCTTATTCCTCTAAGCCGACGGGAAACTCGCCTCGATGTGCCTCCAGGCCTCATAATGCTCCTGAGTCATTGCGCCGAACGCGTGGGTATCGTCCTCTTGAAGGAACTCCTCAGGCATCTCAGGCACAAACGCAACAGTGTGCCTCTGCGAGCCATCCCGAGCGCCACAGGTGCTCCGGCTGCGGAAAGCCCGATCACGGGGCTCAGGCTTGCCCTCGAGCAGAGAAAGCTTGAGGCCCTGTCCCCGTACAAGCAGGAGTCTTGGGCTTCAGAGCTCGCGCGTCTCGGCCTCCTGGCCAAGTACCCGACGCTCGTCCAAGACTTCTCAGTCGGTTTCGATCTCGGGATCCCCAAAATCTTACGCTCTTATGTTCCCAAGAATCACCCTTCTGTTAATAGCTTGCTACCTGTATATAATCTCATCATGGAACACGAATTTGCAACGGGCCGTTACATCGGACCCTTCACGCGCTCTCAGCTGGAGGCCATTATTGGCCCCTTCCAATCGTCTCCCTTATCTCTTGTCCCCAAAACCGCCAAGCCGGGCAAATTTCGGGCGGTACACAATTTTTCACACCCCCATAACCCGTCACCCAGGACAGCCTCGATCAACTCCCACGTCAAAAGCAATGACTTTCCGTGCACTTGGGGCACCTTCGCAACCGTCACCCTCCTCATCTCCCACCTTCCCCCTGGCTCTCAGGCCTCTGTACGAGACGTGGCCGAAGCGTACCGGACAGTCCCAGCTGCGCGGTCTCAATGGCCTGGCCTTGTCGTCCGTTTACAGGCAGAGGACCAATTTGCGGTCAATACCTGTAACAACTTCGGGCTCACATCAGCTGGAGGCGTGTACGGAAGGGTCGCTGATGCCGGTGCGGACATCTTCCAGGGCAACGGCATCGGCCCATTATCCAAATGGGTCGATGACCACATATTTTTCAGGCTCCCACGCACCCAGCTATGTGAATACAATGCGCAGCGTGCTGAGTGGCATCATGAAATCTGGGCGCATGGAAACCGCATACAAGACAGCAGTCGCATATGGTACAGGGGTAAAAACCTTCCGGACGACTCCCCGGAGGAGTTCAACGAAGATTGTGCTGCGCCCCTCGGCGATCTGGCAAACAATTCCCACCGCCCTGAGCAGGACCAGGAGTTTGCATACGCAGATGCTGACATCGACGCGCTCTTGGCACATCTTGGCATCCAATGGGAAACCTCGAAAACCATTCCTTTTGCCTCGGAGGTCCCATACCTCGGGCTGTGGTGGGACCTGCACACACGCATCGTCTACCTGCTCGAAAAGAAAAGGGTCAAGTATCTCGCGGCCATCACAGAATGGGAGGAGAAGCATACACACAACCTCCTCGAGACCCAGAGTGTTACGAATCTGGACTATCACTTATCTTTCTCTCCACTATGCTGCTTCGTGTTCGCGTGTACTTTTACCCATGATCCGCTTCCTTCTCATCTTCGGCTTCTATCTCGCACCCACCGCCTGACCATTACGATGGCTGATTTTATGACTTTTAGAGTCTGCAGGCGTCATCTGACTTCCGCACGTCCCCGCGGAATTCGCTCGTTCTACTTACAGATTTCCCTTTCACATTACTCGATTAGCTCACTAGGACCTGTATCCTAGGATCACACCATGTGTTTGTAGTCTACAAACACCCTGTACTAGTATATAAGTCACGCCTTACCTAGCTTGTACGGTAGACTTGACTTCTTGTGTAATACCACATCGTCTTTGCCTCACGACTCCTATTTGGCTCGCCTTTGCGCTTGAGTCCCCGTTTCTGCTCGCACCTTCGCTTGAGCCCCGTTCCCCGCTATTACTCTAGTGTCCCTGGGAGACCTAGTAGTACTTGTTCATCATCGAACTGAGTCTTAACGGACTCACGCACTTCCAGTCCCAATTGACTTACAAAGTACACGTCGTACTTAACGCCCATGTGGTGGCGTTACACAGAGGTTGTACGGAAAACTCCACCACGCTTCGCTGGTTATCCCAGCCGGGCGCACATACCTCACCAACATGGAGGCCATGCTGGCCTCATGTAATCACAGTCCATTCCTACCTCGCACCCCACCCCAGGACAATTCGCGCGACCTTGAGTGGTGGACGCTTCAGCTTGTTGAGACGCGACTGCATAAGTCACATGTCTCGTGGGATCTGATTGTGTCAGCCCATATACTATATTCGGTATCTGTCCCTTATGGACTCTTATGGACACTCCGGACTTGTACGGACCGCTTTTGTTTATCTTTATTGACAGAGTCACACATGACTCTTATTGTTCTCTATTGTTAAGATACCGGTATTGTCTGCTTTAGGCAGCTATTGTTCTCTGCCCTCCAATGGCATTTCTCCCTCTGGCGCACAGACCACATGTATTGTGTTTGGGTCACCAGTGCGCACAGACCATTCTTAGCTAAGCGTCCTGTATATAAGGACTGCTGTTTACACCTTCACACTTCAGAGTTTACTTCCCCTCTGAAGTGTAAGTCCCTTTTATATTCCTCTTTACACTACCTTTACTCACAGACAGTTTGTAGTAACTTGTCTACTAGGTGTGTATATATACAGAGTTTACTTCCCCTCTGAAGTTAACTTGTCTACTAGCTCTTTGCTCTTTTACCTCGCTTGTTAGTTCTGCGCTCAACACAGCTCAGCCACCACAACATCTCCAGGCCCATCCCAGGGCCCGAGCCTCTCATTGACTACAGTGCCTACTCAGACATGAGCTCCGGGTTCGGAGTTGCCATCACCATCAGCCCCAGGTGGAGAGCCTGGCGCTTACTCCCAGGCTGGAAGTCCCAAGGGTGAGACATTCAGTGGGCCGAAGCAGTCGGCTTTGAGCTTCTCATCATCGGCCTACGTGCATTTTCAAACGAGGGCAAACACATTAAAGTATTCGGAGACAATCGGGGCGTCGTCGAAGGGTGGTGGAAAAGATCCAGTGCGAACAAGCCAACAAATGGCGTCTTCCACCACATCCTCAAATTCTCGGAGGCCCATCACAGAACCATCCACACAAGATACGTTCCGAGCGCACAGAACCCTGCAGACGCCCCCTCAAGGGGTCGCTATCCCTCCCCAAAGCTCTTACTCGGACGCATTGACATCCCCGAGGAGGTCAGGCCCTTCCTCGCTGATGCCCAGCTCGCGTAACCTGACGAGAGAAGCTGTTATCAGCCAACTAATACGCAAGCACGGCCTCGAGGACTCTCAACCGAACGCCGACGCTGGGGATCCCAAACGGCGAAAACCCCTCAAAACGAGGCCATGCGACCTCCCCATCCCACCCGCCATAACCCCGTCCCATAAGAGGCCTGCCCCTTACCCTCCATCACTCACTCCTCTCCCGTCCCTCCTCCGTCCGCATTGTCACGCCAGAAATTGCCTAAGATTCTGGACCCCCGCCAACGCTTCGAAACTGTCCTTGGATACCCCAGCCCTAAGTGCAGCGCAACGAGAGCGAATCAAAGATACGATGGTGCACGCGTGGGAGGAGGACACGCGCAAGGTGTATGGATCCGGGCTATTGATGTGGCATCGCTTTTGCGACGACAGAGGAATCCCCAAGCCCGAAAGGGCCCCAGCAGCGCAGAACTTGCTTTCCGCTTTCGTGGCCCACATGGCCTCAGCGTACGCCGGCAAAACCATCTCGAATTACCTAAACGGTGTGCAGGCCTGGCACATCCTGCATAGCATCCCATGGACTCTAAACAAAGACGAGATGGATGCCATGTTGCGCGCTGCAGCCAAGCTCACGCTGGACACCTCGAAGAGGAAACCACGTTGCCCCTATACCCCCGACTTCATTGCCGCCGTCAAGTGGGACATGGACATGGAAACCCCCCTCAACGCAGCCGTTTTTGCCTGCCTATCCACCTGCTTTTACGCCTCCGCCAGACTCGGCAAGTTCACAGTGCGCACCCAGGAGAGCTTTCGCTCTGGCAAACACGTTACCACCCAAAACCTCTCGTATGATCAGGACCGCGGCGGGAATCAAGTGATGGTACTCCACCTTCCCTTCACGAAAGCCGTGGGCAGAGATGGGGAGGACGTCTACTGGGCGACGCAGACAGGCGAGACTGACCCCATGGCAGCCCTGCAAAACCACCTACGCATAAACCAGCCCTTAGAGGCTTCACACCTTTTCGCCTACCGGGCCAAGAAGACATGTCGTCCGCTCACAAAATCCAAGTTCCTTGAGAGGGTGGAGAAGGCCGCACGCGCAGCTGGCCTCGAACCGCTGCAGGGGCACGGTATTCAAATCGGCTCCACCCTCAAATACCTCCTTCGCGGCGTCCCCTTCGATGTCATGAAGGCCAAGGGCCGCTGGGCCGGGGACTCTTTCTTGCTCTATCTGAGAAAACACGCTGTCATTATTGCCCCTTACATCCAAGGCATCCCCGAGGTACACGAGGCCTTCATTCGCTATGCCATGCCCCCGGTGCGCTAAAAGCATCACCTCACGCCACGGGCGTCGTCTGCAGGGTAAGCAGCCATGCGGCCCATGCCATCTCTTCCTAAACAGGGGGTGCCGAGTCTCACTCGCCGCGTCATCGATTCCTAACAGATTGGGTGTCGCGACCTCGCCTCGGCAGCAGGAGCTCATTTTCGATCGTGAAGCGCTTCGCGCTTTCGCCCGTCTTCTATGCACCTACCCTCACTTAGTACTATCTTCTCTCACTATCTAATACCCCAGCCTGCGTTCACCGTGTGTATATAATCACCAGCCTGGATACGACGAATACAGTCCTGCTTTCGCACTCAGCGTTTCGTCTCGCGCTCCACTCCATCTCCTCTCACGCACTGGCCCTCCCCCAAGCGCGCGCGAAACCTGAACCAAACAAGAGCCAGTTAGCGACTCGCAAAGACAGCCAAAGTGATTGCCAGACCCTGGACCAAGTCCGACCAACTCACTCCTGGACCTCTACCGACGTCCTCGCGTCCTCTGAACCTCCCTGCCTCGTGTCAAGCATGTAAAGCCTCGCCCCCCGCTCTCGCCCTCTTACCCTGCGCTCATACGTCCTAGCCTCTATTACCTTACTTCATCCACGCATGCGAGGCACGATCTGTCCTTTCATCGCCCTCGCACCACCTTCCCCCTTCGCCTGAGCGAGTGCTACCTGACCTTCCCCACCATCCTCGCGCCATTCTTATCTCCTTCATTTCGTGCTTGCAAGGCGCAGTTCTCCTTGCCATCGCCCGCTTCCCCACATGCTTTGTAACCTCGTTACATATCCTGCCATTCCCTGTCCGCTCCTCGCTCTATCCGCCTGACAGCCTGTCGCTATCTCTATCGTGTTGACTACCGTGACCGCTCGGCCCCTCTCACTCGCCGTCGTTTCGATCGCCCTGCCGCTGTCCCCTACCTGTGCTACCGTCTCCTCGCCCTCCGCTCGCCTTGTCGCCCTGCCAACCCCCTCGCCGCGGCCTCCCCCACCTCACCTTCTTGGTGCCTCCCCACCATTCTTACGTCTCCCCCGGCACCATCTCCCCGCTACCTGCTTGCTTTGCCTGCACCCACCTCGCCTTCATGCAGCTTCATGTGCCAGGCAATCACCGCAGTCGCCTATACCTGGCACAATCTCCTCACCCTGCGGGCGCGCATCCCGCACCTCCTCGCCACATGCGAGGGAGATCGTCACTTCCAGCTCCCACTATCTGCTTTCCCTCGTCACCATCTTCTCTCTCATCCCCCTGTCTCCCCTGCTCGCCATTTCCTTCCCCACCGTCTCTCTCGCCCGTACCTCCCGCCCTTCCTGGTGCCGCGTTCTCGTACTACTTGCGTGATGCCCACGTTGCCCACCCCTCGCTGTCGTGTGAGGTTCGACCGTTACCTCTCTCGCCATCTCCCCTCCTTCCTGTCTTCTCGCTACCCTCTCGCCCCCTTTTCCTCTTCCTCCCACCCGCCAGTCCTCTCAGTGCCTCTCCCTCACTCCTTGCCATCGCATATGAGCGCAACTGTCGGCTTCGTCCTTCTTCTTGCTGGCATCTCCTCGCCCCGTCCGTCGTTTCACCACCCTCCACTCTCACTGTCTTCACAATCGCTCCCCTTTTCCGAATTGTCTCCCTCTGCCCCGGCACTACTGTCTCCCGTCCCCTACCCTCACACTTTTTCCTTTTCCTTCCTGCAATCTCACAGCCCCCGGCGTCCTCTTGCCGCCCCTCTCGCCCTCTCGGCGCCTTCCTCCTCACCCTGCCTGACTTCTGCCGAACTCTGTCAACCTTCTGCCAACGCTCTGATTGCTATTCCTACCATCTCCTTACCTGCACTCTTGTTTCCTCACGCTATTCACCTTCTACCTACTCATCCCCTCATCCTGCCTTCTACCTGCCTTCGTCACCATCTCCCCTGCTCCGGTACCCTTTCCCCGTCCTGCATGCTCGCTACACGCACTGCTCGCCACCCACCTTGCTGTCGCGGCCGCCGCCATCACCTCCCTATTTTCACCTTGGCTTGCGTCTGTAGTGGAGGATTTTAACGTCAACTTCATCATGGCTACCTAGTCCTCATTCTGGTCCTTAGTCTGCCCTTGGTCTATTGCTCTCGCGCTCAGTTGACATCAGGACAACCCATTCCTCGAGGTTCCATAGCGACTGGCCAACCTCCTACAGTAGGAACCAATTCGCTCTTCCAACTCACTGGGCTCTCTAAGCAATAGCTTGCGCTGCACCAGAAATAGACTGGGGACCACGTCATGACACGCCCTTAGTAGATGTGGGTTTTTTCTCATGTCTGTTGTAAAGACCGCTTGCTCTCCCTCACCCGTTCCTTTATTGTCCTCCTCACCTTCTGTCAAACCGACGTGTCCGACGTAGGGCTCCCGTCCAACGACGAGCGCGGCGAACAATTCGTCGCCAAGGTTAGCACATACACCCGACGTGCGTCGTGGTCTCTCTCCTCCGCCTCCCTCATTCCCGTTTCCTTTCTTTCACGGTCCCGGGACGTAGGGCATGCAAATGACGCTCGACTGATCGCTCGCACACATACTTTTGGGTCTCATTGTTTTTGCCTCACTAGTCGAAAATTTGGATGGACCCTTATTTCTTGTTAATAATCCTATTGGTGGGTAGTATTATTCGCGGAATTGTAGGTGTGCTGAGCGAGGAATTTGCGGGATAGGCTGGGTAGCATGGACCGACCACGAGACGAGCAGGGGTGAGGATGCAAGGAGTGACCTAAGCTGACGCACGCCATGCCTGTCGAGAAAAACTAGATAGTGTACACCAATGTAAGTACATGTAGGTCTGATAAAACGGAACAAGGAGTCAAGTTAATGAACGGAGGCTAAGAGCGAGCGGACAGGGACCTGTCCGCCCATCATTTCTTCACAGAACCGTAATTATTTTCTTTCGCCCGCCCGCCGCATCCGTTAAATAAACGCCAATGGATCGATGATGAGGCCTACGATGTCCTTACTGTAGTTTATCAACTCGCTCCGGGAGGGTCCCACCGGCACTGTCGCGGCCTCGCCTTGGACACAAAACTCTTCATTTTCGATAGAGAAGCACTTCGTGCTTCCGCCCAGTTTCTACATAGCTTGCGTGTCTACCTAAATGTTCGCCATCCACACTTCCCCACTAACTTACCAAGTAGGTAGGATACTTGCCGGCTAATAGAATGAGACATCATATTTTTCTCCCTCCGTGCACGTGCCTCCGCGCCGGATCCCAGTTTCCCTCGGCGTTGCACGGACCCATCCCCGGAGAGTCAGAAAGCGGCCCTCAGAGATATACGAATTAAATTCGGCACAAACCACATGCAGTCATAAGTCGAGTGGTCCGAGAAGACAAAAACCCACTAATTGCTAAAATCTCCCTGTGCAGAAAAGTAACGGTGGAGTCGTGCCAGTGTTTTATCGTGATCATCATGATAAGGGTTTGCACATGACAAAGAATTTACACTGGTACTGACTTGACACTAGTATCCGTAGAGAAGACCCATCAGTGCTACGCATTTTGCTCGCCGTGATCGTCTGATAGAGTTGTTTGATGGCCATTTTTTCATTTCTTCCCTTATACTCTTCCGTGCGACCTGGAGCGGGGTCTCGCGCTCTGTGTTCTCCACATTTAGATCTGCGCCATGCCTGATAAGTAACCAAGCGACTTCGAGCGACACAAGGCGCGATGCTATGTGTAAGGGGGTCTTGTGGTCATAGTCTGGCTTGTTCACGTCCGCACCACGCTCCATTAATAGCTGTGCAACGCCGAAACCATCTTTGTCCTTGAATTCCTCACCTCCCACCAACACTAGGTGCAATGGGGTCCGGCCTTGACTGTCCCTCGCATCGACATTCACTCCATGGTCAAGGAGCACCCGCACCAACTTGAGGTTCAGAGAGCAAGATCCCAAGTGTAACAAGGCGTGACGACAGTTTCGTGTGTCCGCGCCGCGCTCGATTAGTAGTTGTGCAACATCGGAAAAATCTTGGCGGTGCCAGTGATAATTCCTGGTCCGGGGTACGAACAGATTATCGATTGGGGTGCGTCCCCAGGCGCATATTGCGTGAACATCTGCCCCACGGTCGAGCAGCATCCGCACCAACTGCGGTTCCGGAAGGGAAGACGCCAAATGTAATGGGGTTTCCTGGCGCTTGTTTCGTGCATTTACGTCCGCACCACGTTCTACTAAAAGCTGTACAGCGCTGAAACGATCTTTGGGTTGTTTGAATGTATCTTTATCCCCAATAGTGTTTATTACTTCGTATAATGCGGTCTGACCAAAGTTGTCCTTCGCGTTGACATTTGTGCCATGGTCAAGAAGAAACCGCATCAACTCGAGGTCCAGGTTGCAGGATGCCACATGTAACGGAGTAAGTGTATCGTCGTAGCCGTTGTCTAGTATGTTCACGTCTGCGCCACGCTCCACTAATAGCCGTGCAATTCCAACGCGAGTCTTAGAGGAATAGCTGGAATAAAACACCCGGTGGAACGAGTGTTCGCCGTCAGTAGTCACCGCGTTGATATCTGCGCCATTGTCGAGGAGCACCCGTGCCATCTCGAGATCTAGCATGCGCGATGCATAATGTAACGGCGTTAAGTCATCGTGGCCTCTTGAATTCACTTCCGCGCCGTGCCTCAGCAACAGTTGAGCGAGATCGGCACGACTGTCTTCGCTCCTTGGAGCTCTGGGGTTCGCCACCAGGTGCAATGGAGTCTCGCCGAAAAGGTTCCGGAGATTAACATCCGCACCATGTTCAAGAAGAAACTGCACCGCGCCGACTGCCAAATTGTTGGGCCATTCAATTGCCATGTGCAACGCAGTCTGTCCTCTCTCTTTTCCGACGTCAACGTTCGCGCCGTGCTGAAGTAGGAGTTTTGCGATCCGGGTGTGTCCTCCGGATAGTGCTGCGACCAGCGGATATACGTGATGGCTGTGTATGCCATCAAACTGAATAGCGTCTACGTGCTGTGAGTGTTTCTTGAGGAGGTGCTCAACGAGGTCGTAAATTCCAAAAAACGCGGAATAGTATAAGGGATTCGGGGCGTTCGGGGCGTGGTGCGGCAACCGGAACGGGAACCGGAACAGATCACACATCTGGACCCATGCTGCAAAATGCTGGTCAGAGTCGAAGAATGTCTTCATCAGATGCATAACGCGCGGCGATAGGTTCCCGGCGTGCGCGTGGAAAGTCCAGGCTTCGGCAGCATACTCAGATAGATAACGATTGTTCCTTATGTCGATGCGGTGGCCATAATCCGAATGGAGTAAAACTCCGAGGGATGCTCGGGCAAGGGTTGTGTGCGCAGCATCGGGGAGAACGTGATAACGCGAGATATCTTCTTTTGAGGCAGCAAGACGATCGGATATGAGGAATTCCTTGACCGAAAAATGAGAAAATTGGACCACTCGCGAACCGTCGCTGCTATCGACGATGGTAATCAGACTCGGACACGCGGAGAGCAACTCTTGTTCTTGATCTTCCGACCCCCAATCTGCATCTACCGTCGGAATTCCTCCCTCAATCGCATCAGGGTCGAAGGTAAGAATATTCGTAAACTCGTCAACACGAAGGGGTCGAACAGCCACAACAAGGCATTGGATTAAGCGCTGGGCATGAGCTTGGTTTGTTTTATGAATTTCTTTCAGGACGCGCTCGTAGGTCTCGTCCAAGCTGTCAGGTAGTTCGTTTACAAAGTGCCGAACCCTCGATCGGAGGCAAAGCCTCAGCATCTCCAGTTGACAGAACACCCATCGGAACCTGTATGATGGATAATGAGAGGAAGCGTCGGGGAGAGTACAGAAGCACCTTACATGCCATCAGCTTTCTTAGAGAGTATCTCGATGACCAGTTCCTCGTCGTCCTCACGCCATCCTCTGACATTGGCAATAAAATCGACTTCAGAGTTGATATATTTAGCGATATCGTCCTTGTGTCCGATTTGGTCGTGAAGGGAGGCGAGGCGAGGCGTCAAGGGCTCAAGACGGTTTCGGATGTCTATCTCCGGCCTACTAGTGATGCAGATGTGCAGATTAGGGAGGCGGAGATTGACAAGGTCATTTATAAGTCCGAGAACCCGTTCTCGGGGAGATCGCACGCCGGAGGTATTGGGACATTCATCAAGGGCGTCCACAATGATGTAAACTGGGTGCTGGGTGACAGCTAAGAGCATATTCGTTAGACAATCGATCATGACCTCATCGCTAGGTTGTTCCGTGCCTTTCCCACATGCCGAATAAACACGGGAAATTATGTCGCAACAAGGGATCGAGCTGGCAGCAAACTGGACGAGCAAGGAATGCAGGAGATTGCGGCGATGCTTCTTATTGTCATCTCTAAAATCGAAGTAGAAGTACGCCACAGAGGCTCTTCCGCCATGGCGCAGTGATAAGATACGCTAGATAATCGCAGAGCTGGACAAGAACATTAAGTTGCTGTGTAAGGAGAGACTAGAGAAATGGCGAACCAGAGGATGCTCTTCCCCGAACCAGCTATGAATGGGACCCGTCAGGGACAAGTAGACGTCATGTTTCCAGGAACGTACGTTTACCATGGATCCATAACAGCGAACCGGTTAAATACCATTCCTGAAAGATATGGCCTTTTAAAAACCAGGTCAACGTTTCCTTGTGGAGGTCAGATAACCCGATGTTGTAATTCATCGACGGGTCAGGTGGAGATAGCCATCCCTTGAGCTTCCGTAGGACCTCCTCCCCTATGACTGTGTGTGAGTTTCTGCGAGCGATCGCGAGGATGTCAAAGGGGGACGAACAATCGCGAGCATCCATTCTCTGTACAATCATCTCAACCACCCCCCTCATCTGCTTCGCGTCTAACCAGAAGGTGTTCAAGTCGGATTGTGTTGCCAGATGAAAGAGTTACATACCGTCCTTGAGACCGCCGGTATCCCTTGACACTTGTGCGACCACCGTGAGGAGCTCCCCTTGTTCCAATTTATCGAATCTCTGCAAGGCATCCTCGATACCATTCATCCCAGCCAGTTTCTTGATAAATGTTTCTGCTCGAACTTAAGCGAGGTGCAGCTTATCGCAGAAGTTGGACCCACTCGATCGTCTTTCCTTCATCTGTCTTGTTGCGATTGCAAGGATTGACAGAACTTCGGCCATAATCTTCGCGAGTACGTCCTTCACAGCGGGTGTCGGTGGGACTTCGGTATAGGTCTTGAGGCGTCCAAAAAAGCTTTGGATTCTGTCGAAGAGTTCGATAAGTACCCCGAGGCTCGTCGCAGTGTTCTTTGCCACCTGCCAGGGACGGTGTGATCACAAGCCACGCAGAGGATTGAGCAAAACTCACTACAAGGAGGATACCGATTCCCGAAAAGATGATTTTGGTAGGAGGGAATATCTAAAAGGTTAACGTTAGGAAGAAGACAGGTAACGAGGTGGCCTGCATACCGAGCCAGCGCCCTCGCCAAGGGTGGCAGAGAGCGCGTTGAGGATATTCACGGTTGGATTAAGCCATTTAATCAGTCGCTCATCGCTGCTCCGAGATTCGTTCAGTTCGTTAGCTTTCCCTTCGAGTATGGTGAGGATAGCTTCGGGAGAATCGCAGCATTTTATCTCGGCGGCGAGTGGGTGGGAAGTGAGGTCTTTGCCGGTCTTCTTGTTATACTCTTGCAGAGCCTTTTCGAATATTGGCTGAAAGTTTGGAGTGGATGAGGCGGACGCCTGGAGACTGAACGACATTGTGCTGATTGCGATGCGATAGACAAGGGTATGGGACTATGAGTGGTGTGAGATGAAACGAGGAACACGTTTTCCAGCCTGTGCCACGGTGCTGTGATGTCCCAAATCGACGACGATAGACGCCAAGATAGACGCACGCACGTATGACATGTCCACAATGAGACAAACTCGCCGCGACCGATTCAAACGCAGTTATCGGTAGTTCGAGATCCCCGTCCGTTACAATCATTCAGTGGCCGCTGTGTGTAGAAATGTAAAGAAAGGGTTGCCAAACATCCACTGGTCCTCGTCATGAATAGGTTTCCGACCTATTATAGGACAAGAGAGAGGGCAAGGCCCTCTCCAATGTAGCACTCAGGCTGCCATCCGGCGAAGAGCATAGCGAAAACTCGCCGAGACACTCGCCTGCTCCCTCTTGTTGGGTAACGCGTTTAAATGGCGATCTGCTCATTACCCACCTACACACGTTTACGCAGCGCGGGGCTTCCCCGTCGTCTTCGCAGTGTCGGCTTGTCAGTTCATGCAGATGGAGACCATGACGACGTAGATGGACAACACAACTTCACGACATCAGAGTTGCTCAGGAATCGCTGTAACGTTCATTCTGACAGAGTCAAGTTGAAGACTGTCCAATTTCAAGTTTCCCACGTGGGGATACTCTCGCCGCGCGGCTCCGCGTCCTGCGTCACCCTTCCTGCGCTACTGCCTCCCTCCTTGCCACCTTCTCCTCGCCATCCCCGCCGTCCTGCCTCTCCCTCGCCACTACCCCCACCTCCCTATCCCTGGCATTGGCTCCTCACCGTACCAGCTATGTCTCTTCCCTCTTCGCCTTCGCGTGGCCCTCACCTCACCTCCCGTGCCTCCCACGCTCTCCTCGCCATTACATGAATGGGATATCGTCACCACCTTTCCCGTCCCTCTGTCTGCCGACGCCTGGCGTGCTCACCCTTTCTTTGCTTCGCCGTCTCCCTTTCCTGCGCCGCCTCCTCCCTTGCCCTTGCGCCGCCTCCTCGTACTGCATGCGTAGTGCCTACGCTTCCCACACCCTCCTAGCCGTTTCGCGAGAGGCGACCATTGCCTCTCTTCTTGCCGTCTCCATCTCCTCACTGCGTACCGCCGTCATCCTGCCATCCCTTCTCACTGCCTCCTCCTTGATCGCCCTCCCTCCCACCCCTCCTCCTGCCCTCGGCGCCCTCCTGCCCCCCCTAGCGCCTTCTTTCTCCCCCTCTTCCTCCTGCCTCAGCGCTACACTCCCCCTCCTTGCTGGCATCTCCTCACCCTGCCCGCCGTCTCGCCGACTCCCCTCTCACGGCTTTTACAATCGTCCCATTCTCACGGTCCATCCATCTCCTCGCCCCGACCCCTGCTGTATCCCTTACGCTTCTTCCTTCCCCCTCCTCACGCCTTTTCCTTCTTCCTACCATCCCTCGGCGTCCTCCTGCCGCCCTTCTCACCTCCTTGGCGCCTTCTTCCTCTTCCTCCATTCCGTTAGCTTAGCACCTAAGGGGCAGCTTTCGTCTTTGTCTTCTCTTTCCCCGTGTCTCCTCATCCTGCATGCCTTCGGCCCGAACTCTGCCAGCCCTCTGCCCATCGTCTAGTCGCTCCGCCCACGTCTCCTTACCCGTACTGCTATCTCCTCACCATATTCATCTCCACCCGCCGGCATCCCGCCATCTATTACCCTTCGTCACCACCACCCTGTCCTACATGACCACTGACCACTACACGCGCCACCCGCCACCTCCTTGCCGTCTCAGCTGTTGCCGTCACCATCCTATCATCCTACCATCCTCTCCTGCCCCTTTCTCTTGCCTCTGGGAAGTATCACGGAAGCGAGACTTTAACCACAACTCCATCATGGCTTCTGAGTCCTCCTCATCCTTCTGGCTCTTGCTCTTCCCCTAGTCTATTGTTTCTCGCGCTCAGCTCTGAAATTTTTGACGTTCGTCGTGTTTTCTCTCCACTTGCCCATTTCCATCCCCGTTCCCTTTCATTCGCTGTCCTGGACGGGCGGGAATACAAATAACGCTCCGCCATCGCTCGCACTCATCCGTGTAGCGTACATCTCCCTCCAAGGCGTCGTGTTATCAATTCATTCTCTGGACCCTGTGATTCCTCTTTTCTCATTTTAGTCCACAATTCGTATAGCCCCTTATGATTTTATCAGTGCACTTAGTAGCTATTCGCGGAGATGTGCGCTGAGGAAGCGGATATGAGCCACGAGATGAGTGGATGTGAGGAACGACCTAAGCTGACGCATCCAAGTGCTTGTGAGAGAAACAGGATGTGTAGGGAATATCAGTCACTTTTAGCGTAGTACATGTAGGTCTAATCTGAAACCAAGACAAGTTAAACCGATTGAAACACTAAAGCGATTGAAAGTGAGTCTTACTACAGTACTAGTGGGCTGAGTTCCGGGATCTCCCGTCGGCACATTTGCCGAGGCTTACCGTGAAATAAAATAGAAAAAGATCAGGCGAGAAATGTGACAAAATAAAATAAACTAAAAGTGATAAGCCTTATATTTTTCGATCGGATCTCAGATAACTGGTTATCCTTGACCTCCGCCTCACTCAGCCCGCTAGTAGCTTTGTCGAAAAATGGTCTATCGATATGCAAACGGCTGTAAAGAGTAGTACTAGACACTGTGTATTTAATTTGGTGGGGATTGAGCCAGAGGCGAGTGAGAAAATCGACTCAGTGGTCGCGTCCGCCCGAATGAGTGATCAGGCCCAGTCGGAAGTACGTATTTTTAAATAGATTCGCTTGGATTTATTTCGTTAGTGTCGTAGATTAACGAACACTAGATAATATGCTCAGTATTCTATAACTTTTCTAATTAAAATTTGGTTTAATTTGACCACCAGTGTTACGTATCTTAATAAATCGGATAAAAACGAGACGAGTTGAATCGAGCGGGCTCGAGTGTGGGCATTTCTCAGACGATTTAAAACGATGGGAATTGATAAACGTCGTTTATTTTCGATTTGACAAAATTAACGAACACCCATATCTATCGTTATCGATAATAATACAGAAGAAACAACAAAACACAAGTCCATTGAATGGACGACAACAGCAAGAGTCAAAGTACATCGAGCGCGAGAAATCCCAGGGGCAAGCAGGGGTCGGTCACGAGCAGAAATTCAGGATTCGAAGACGCGATGGCGAGGCAAGCTAGGCAGGCGTGATGACGGGGATCCGAGAGACGAGAGGCTAGACACGACACGAGAGACTAAGGGGTCTTGTGTTGAACAAGACGGTGATGGGAGTTCTCAGTTTCTGTTGGTCACGCCGGTGGCCTTCTTTGCGGCTGTCTTGACCTTCCTCTGTCGCAGTGAGGCTGTGAGTAGGGTTGACACGAAGGGACGAAGAACTAGAACTCACCGCCGCGACTTGTGCCTTTTTGAACGGCTAAGGGAAAAATTGAGGCATTTGTGAGCGACTTATGTATGCGGCACCCTCACAAGACATGCGTACCTCTTTGTCGACTTCCGAGAGTGTTTTGAAGTATGACTCGAATTCGCACAAGAGGCCTTGCCCGCCAGGTTGTGTCCCGTTCCATTGGCGCATGCAGATATTCCTGTAGACGCAATCAGCGTGAGGAGCGTGATGGGGGTACAACTTACTTTATGGAATTGCCGTCGGTGGGCTCTGCCATGGCATCGGCCCTCTTTTGCTTCTTGGAGGACGTTGATGGGTTGCCGTCGGCGCTCCTTTTTTTACCCTTAGTCTTGGCACTAGCGTTGTTAGCAGTTGCTTCGGAGGGCGACGGCTGAGTGTTGTGATTGTCGCGGCCGGGGTTGTCGTCAGTTGCTGTGCGGGCCGAGTCAGACATCGGGTTTCTCTCTGGGGTGGGCGTGTCTTCTGCGCCAGTGGCGTTGTTGAGCGGGTTTGCCTCCGAGGAAGCGGTTGAGTTGGTCGGGCTCGGTCCACTTGGCAGCGGTGAGTCGGATGTGTCGGAAGAGGACCCCACTAGGCCTGTCCCAGAGGGCACTGTGAAAGTATCGTGAGTGTGGTCACATCAGTACATTAAATACGTACCGCTGGTGCTTGTAGGTGTCGATCTCGCTGAGCTGGAGGAAGTAGAACTGGCGCGTGAGTGGAGGCGAGGTGGACAGGAAAGGGAAATACAAAGGGTCGACCACAACCGATGATGGAGTGGTGCGCGTCTCAGTGGGCTTGAAACAGGGCATTAGGTTCAAAATGGCATGAGGAAGCTTCTACGTACCGAAGCATCAGAGGGAGTTGTCCCTTGGGTCACAGAGTCTCCTGGCTCATCCCCATTATTGTTGTCGCCGTCGGCTGGGCTCTGTTCTCCCACGTTGTTGTCATCGTTGGTGTTGCCGGCGGGGCTTTGTTCTTCCGGGCCACCGTCGTTATCATTGTTGTCTCCGGTAGGCCATTGTCCTTCTGTATCATTGTCGTTGTCATCCCCTGCGGGGCTCTGTCCCTCCGTATCGGCGTCGTCGCTCCCGGTACCCGGTTCTTGGGTTGAGCCTGTGTGTATCTACCTTAGTATATTGGGATGGTGAGGACAACGACATACCTTTTTCGGGAGTCTTTGTCGCGTCCTTTGGCACGGCGAACCTGTTGCGATGCCAAGAAGGATATGATCTTGTGGACCATTCCCATAGTTTCCACTCCCCATCGTCGCAGAGGAGGAGGAAGTCGTGAGCTTCATCCACGAGCATCATCCGGGAATAGTATTCCCATGCTTTCATGGAAATCCCGCCGAACGTCGCAGGGGCCATGCCATCCTCATCGAGTGTGGCCCATAGCATGCGCGCCTTGCGACTCATCTCCGCTATCATGTCTGCATCGACAGGCGTCCCGTCTTCATTTTCCAGGTAGTGGTGGGTTGCGTGGCCATCGTCGTTGGAATCCTTGCGCGGGCGACCACGCTTTCCCTTTTGCCGCACGGATGTCGCATTGCCGTCCGTCTCGCCTCGATTGGGATTACCCTTCGTCGCCGAAACGCGTCTGAAATCCTTCCTCGTCCACTGAACGACCATCGGAACGTCCGTGCGCTTGCGAAGCGCCGGTTTCGCTGGGACTGTCCCGGTCCTGAGACTGGCAAGGACACCATTGATATGGATGCCCGAGGTGCTCTCGTGATACTCTTTGGCGAAGAGTTCGATCGCTCCTCTGAGTAGCATAAGTGAGCGTACA
Source organism: Lactarius deliciosus (assembly GCA_021525775.1). Classification (NCBI taxonomy): domain Eukaryota; kingdom Fungi; phylum Basidiomycota; class Agaricomycetes; order Russulales; family Russulaceae; genus Lactarius; species Lactarius deliciosus. The sequence goes on along the minus strand of JAKELK010000047.1, from coordinate 136,282 downwards.
CCCGAAAAAAAACAACGCATAAATATATGCGTACCTGAGTGCCTTGACTTCGACATTCAGATCTTTATTCTCCTCCTTCAGTTCGTTATTCTCCTTCGTCTTATCAGCAAGGGCTTCTTCCAGCCTCGTGATCTCCATAGCCCTCTTCTCGGAGGTCATCTGGACGCGTATGAAGTGGCCGTTGTTCTCGAGCATCTTTGCAGATGCGTTCGATATCACTTCTTCTAGATCAGGCGACTTGTGTTGTGTCAGCGCTTTGAATACATAAGCTAGAGTAAGTCGGACTCACGTAATTGGGCCCTATATGCGGGCGCGGTCGCTCGGAGCCGGAATCGTATTGCCGGTGGGAACGGGGGTTATAAGCAGAATCCCCATGGTTCCCAATTAGAGAAGGATCGATATTGGATGTGAAGTTATAAGAAGTGTTGGACATTTCGAGAGACGGCGAAGAGAGACGGCGGAGAAAAGAGAGAAGAAAAAAATTACGTGTATAAGATGGGTTTGGTTGTATTTGGCTCTCTGACATTATCGACTTAGACAAAATTATGTGCCGCATAGATTTGCCTCCGTCTCTTTGTACACCATGGCCCCAGTGAACCGCGCCAATGTCCACGTTGTCCGTGCGCTGCACGAAGCAACCCTGCAAGACTTTCTACACGCCAAGAACGATGCCGTTTTCAAACTGATCAGCGAACGCAACAACGCCCTCTACGAACGGTATCTTACTTCTTTGCTGTAGTCTGGTCGAAAATCTAAGCTCTGGTTCACTGTCTCTCTACTTATGTAGAGAGAGGCTCGGCGGCTCTCATATCGAGTACTCGTACCACGACTTCATTACCCCGCCGGATGCGCCGCTCCCTTATATCGTGGTCTGCCGTGGCGCTGAGCCTGCTCACATCCTCCCGTTCCATGTCTCCCGCCCGCGATGGGCGTACCATCCTCCAGATGTGAGTGATAAGTTTTGTTCGTGGTCACCACACTGATTCCTCTGCAGAGGCGCCTCTTCAATGTCTGCACCCAAACCAACGACCCGGATGCGACTCTCGTCGAAATCGCACCGTCCACATCTGACTCGGAGGTAGTCAACAAAAAGAGGAAGCGATGTGCGTCTGCTTAGATACCAAAAAAACTGTATTTTTTTACACCGAATCATCGTCATCGTCGAACAATTCACCGTTTGAGAAGTGTGCAAGGTCGATGAACGCGTGGCGCATTAAAGAGAATTTTCCAGTCTCCGAAATTCTCCCATCCTCGCTGACACACATCTCCGGGAACATCGATACGACCGACAGTATTGCTGTGACCGGGATGACCACGAGCCCATGCGACGCTGACCCGGGCTCACTCAAGTAGACCGTTCCACTCGAATCTGAAAGCACCTCGGCGTCCGGTAACGAGAATAACGACACCATAGCAAGGGGATGCTGAGCTTCCCCGAAGCGAATGTAGAAGTAGAATTCAATGTTCCCGATGCGTGTGCCTCCTTCTCGTTTGATCTTCAATGAGCATGTCAATGTAAGAAGTGCCCTAAGTTAGTAAATAAACCTACCTCAACGCAAGATGTCCGACGAAGTTTCGTAGTGACGTTTGACTCGAGCCACACTGATCACGCCATTTGTCCATTGGGGAGACGCAGTTTCGCCCACCGACAGACAGCGTTTGGCCACGAGTCGACATTCGGCCAGCCCTGTTCCCTCCAATATATCTTGAAAGTCGCGTGCTCGTCTTCTGTCAGTGGCGAAGGGAATTCTTCGCAACGTGGTAGGAAAATGTATCCACCTTCAAATTCGTGGGTGCGGACTGAGTGAGACGATCTCTTGACACTACCAACTTCGAATTTGATCCGAGGAAACCGAGCACATAAAGAGTTTACTTGTGCTCGTATGACAGCTCGCTGGGTGAGATTCGCGAACAAATCACGATCCTGGCGGATTTCCTGACCAAGATTCCCAATCGCAGTCTCCAGTGTCCACTGGGCATAACATGCCAGTGGCCCGATTCGGAAAGTTTCAGGCCCCATGTGAGTTAGCAAGTGTATACTGTGTCGCACGAAATGCAAGCGCGATTCCATTCGCTGATAATAGAGGTCTTCGAATTCGCGTGCAAACTCCACAAGAAGTTCATGGCCTCGAAGAAGATCCTGATAAGCGATGGAGTGGCGTTGCAGAATCCGAACTCCAGCGACCAGTTTACAGAAATTGAGCCAGTATTTGCGGGGCAAAATGTGTCGGAATAGCGTAGGACCCAGTCCATAGAGATACTGCTGGAACTCCCAGGCCTTGTAACCGGTATTCAATTTCTTAGCAGGGTCCCGGGGTGCCCTTCCGAAGGAGGATGGTATGAACGGAACTGCTCTGACCACAGTTTCGCCATGCGCGTTCCAAAGCGCGTTCTTTCGATAGAACACAGCCCAGTCCCACGTGGACCTGTCGTCGGGTTCATAAACGTTGATCTTACCGGTAAACAGTTTCAAGAATAGGTCCGGGTCGTTTAAAACCGTCAGATGCATGATGTCCATCGTGAATACATTCGGCACAGGGAGAGGTTGATGGGGAAGACCACTGAATAGGGTCTGCTTACAAATCCCCACAGCAAGGCGTTGAGCTCGGTACTTGGTCTGGGTGTTGGCAGAAAGTAATCGGCCGAGGTTCTGTTGGTACTTCTGATCAAGATTACTCCGATACATGCTCAGATCTTCGACGGGGATATCGGGATGTTTGCATCCTTTGACTGAGTAATTGTGTGGTCGGCGCATGGCAGGATAATAATGACCATCACCCGTGCGATGCCGACTTGGCATGTTACAGTAAAGGCGACAGCCAAATTTCCCGCTATGCCCGACCATACCAGACATGGATGCACTGCCAAGACTATCGGCAGTCGCGAAGATGATCATTGGAATCGAGCGAGGAATGTAGGCGCCTAGCGAAGCATCGTAGAGTCTGAGGCCCTCGCGCTGGAGGGCAGCCACATGAAACAACGACGGAAATAAAAACGAATCAAAGTCCCCTGGTTTATTCGGACCAGGAACAATGGCACCAGGAATCACAAAGCGTTTTTTGTAACGCAGCTCTGGCGGAAGATTGTGAAATACCCAGATAAAAACCCAAGCCTCAGATGGCTGGTCTGGACGAAGCTGCGCACCGTCTATGGATATCTGCAAAGCGACGTCAGATTTACCAAAGGCCCCAGTGTTCCAAGCATCAAGTAACTCTTTTCCGCAGGAAGTATCATCGTATTTATTGAGTCGACCATTGTTGCGACGCGCAAGCTCCACATTTGCGGTGAGCCTCCTCTCTAAATAGTGCATCTGCTCAGCCACATCACAAGATCCGTAGAAGGCTTGAATGACAGGCCCAATAGGTATTGTGGTGAAGCGCTTTCGAGGGCTTGTAGTCCCAGGGAAGTAGCGAGATGTAGAGCACTGTGGACAGACTTCGAGCTCGTTGTACGGCCCAGTGTAGGCCATACAAGAATTAATGCACATATCATGCTCCAAGGGTACGACACCAGAGAGCCAGCGAAGGCGACGCTTGGCCTGGTCATACGACAAAAATGGGTCTTCTGGGTTGTTGAGTAATTCTATTTCACGGGTAGCATCGTAATGGGCCCTGGATGCGTTTGCGTTGTTGATAAAATGCCTAAGGGACCTAAGCAAAGGTGATGGATCCTCTAGGTCCATGACCGGGCTTGGATCCCGCAGAGTTTCAATGTCCTCGGGTCGCATACCCGAGTTTTCGAGAGACGCAGTTCCTAGCTCATTGAGGAAGTCCTGCGTAATCTGTAGATCTGGGAGGCGTATAACCACACTAGAGTCGGGATTATTATCGTCGTCGTTGTCGTCGTCACCGCCTTCTCGCTCAATCAGTGGATCTGGCCGTATTAGCCCCCAGTCGTGCTGATGATGTTGCCCAGATCGCCCAATCCCAGCAGTATCCGGGCTTGGCTCACGATGGCAGACATTATCTGAGTCATCGCCATAGCCTGGATTGCCTAGGTTTTGCCCGTCGGATGCATCAGAGTTGACAGGGCCATCTCCATCTCCATCTCGAAAGGTGCTGGGTCCAGGCTCCCTTTCAGACGGCTGATTTGTCTCCGAAGCCGGCTACGAGGGAGTCAGACTATATACACAAGCCATACAGAGAGACAGATGACCTGTCTGCGCTCTGTATGCTGGCCAGTCTGAGCTGCCCGACGTTGGCGTGCACGTTCGCGCATAGAAGCTGCCCTTGCGTTTGCTGCCACTGGGACATCCCCAATGGAACGCAGAAAGTTTGCGAGATGTGTTCTTGCAGCATGTTGGAGCACAGACTTGCGGCTTACCATCGGATTACAGGCAAAGTTGAAGAGTAGATTGACATGAATTAACAGCCGGAGGACGCGCACAAGTCATCATGAACGCGAGGATACAGTATCTCACAGAAACGATCCGTGTCAAAGAACAATTATGTAAACAAAATTAAACGAAATTATATACGGACTTCCCACTGGGGATCAGGCCTCGATCAGGCATAGTACGGGATTATGTGTATCGTCCAATGCCAGTGAAGCGCGTCAGTGTAACAACGCATCTCATTTGACCGCATACGGCGCTGCACGGATGGAGACTCCCGGAATCTTGCAACGTCGTTTCTCGTTCCTTCTTTTCCGTGGATCTACCAAATTTTTTCCACGTATTTATAGCCGCTGTGCGCCGGTATGGTGCTAGTCCGCGCTGTTAGCCCTGGATTTCGTCCTGCTGTGCCACCACCAAGCAAAGTTCACCATGTCCCAGTCGATCCCATTCCTGCAATCTTTGCTTTCTCTCCTCTTGTTGCTCTTGTGTACGAACTACGCTTTCTGTGATGCTCTAGTCAACTTTCAAGTCGCACAGCCTCCGCCCTTCGTTCTCGACTCGGAATCACTCCAGTGCACTATTCCTATTCTTCAGTCAGTCTCGTTATCTCGCTCATCTCAGCGCGTGCGCACTCACCTCGATTGGCTCTCAGGCGCACATTTGGATCCTCCGTTGGAGAGTATGCAATTCTCACTTGGTACCTTTACCGTCTATATGCTGATGCTTGTGAATTCCAGTCCCGAGATCGTCCAGTACACGTCTGTGAACCGTTATTGTACCTCCCTGTCGTCCCCGTTGATGCCTCACTTTCAGACCACCGACCGGTTGCAGTACTCCCAACGTGTGGGGTGGTGTCACCCTAACCTTAACCGTCACAAGCAACGGAACACAACTCCCCCGGCTCGCATTTTTTACTTTCCAGAATGTTGAAAGTTTGTCGATTTCCTACTGTTATGTTGTTCGACGTTTTCAAACAAGACGGGTCGAATAGTATGGCGATCTTCGACACCTGTTCCAACCGACTTGGGAAGCGGCGGTATCGTCTGGACGTACGTCAAAGACGTGACGCGCTTCATCCCCCTTTTCTCCGAACCCGGCACATTCATTTTGCAGCTCGATAACGTCATCAATTTTGAGGCCGGATTGGACGGCGAATACGCCGGTGAATCTTATATACACTTACGATTCCGCCAGGAGTACTCAGAAATATTATGCAGTGACACTCGAAGCGACGATTTTCTCGGGCTCGTCGCTATTCCCGCCCGCACCGCGCGCGGACTTGATTATTCCGCTGACGACTCTCGCTAATAATGCAGGCAACGAAGCATCCGTCCCTCCCGGCTTTTCGGTGAGTCATCAGAACCTCCGTATCCCCCCCGAACACATGCCAAATTCTATTTTCTTTAGATCCAAGTCACACTCCCTCGAAATGCTGTAACGGCATTCGTCGAGTTGCAAGCCTCTTCAAGCAACGACGACACGTTCTGGGTGTGTTTGCCGTCTGTCGGAAGCCTCCCGGCTCTGATTGTTGCACCGTCGTGCTAGTATTGGAACATCCCCAACCAGTTCCTTAGCTATTTTTCCCCTGGGATAGCAGGTAATGGACCGTTCCGGGAGGTCCGTGTCCTGGTGGATGGCCAAGTTGCTGGCGTTGCATTTCCCTATGCCTTTTTATCCACAGGAGCATCATTAGCCGCGTGGAGGTATGTCTTACCGTTGTGCCATCGTGCCTCAGCCAGCCTTAGGAATCCCCCAGGCCAATCGCCTCATACGGTGCCTTAGATATGCCCACCTACCATCTTGACCTCACACCCTTCATACCTATTCTCACCAATGGCCAGCCGCACAACATCACGCTTGATGTCGCCTCTGCCGAGCCAGATCACCAAATCAACCAAAACTGGTTTCTTTCCGGCTTGCTACAAGTCAACCTCGACTCATCGACTTTACCCACTGCGGGGAATATCACGCTATATCAGGCGGACGACTATGCTTTGTCGACTGTCACGGGATATAATGACAGCGATATAAATATCATTGTTAACGCATCGCGTATTATACACATCGAGGCGGAGATCATAGCTGGGAGCGGGGAGCAAACCAAAGTGGTATTCACACAGAATCTGGAATATGGGAACGTGCAGAAAATTCCTATACAAGTCGATGGTAATCCGGAGGTTTGTTTGTGTGAAAAGACCAACTGTGACGATTCGAACTCATTTCAGACTTTTTAGCAAGTTTTCCAGATCGCCTCTGGTGAAACCCTCTCGACACACAACGGCGAGATAGCGCTGCAGGATACCTTCACATATCCTCTCGTCATCATCATGGATTATCCGACGTGGTCATCAACCGGTATTATCTCTCCTTGTGTCTCCTTTGCTTGTTGACCCCTTTTTCTAGTCACCAAGGCGCAAATTGACCACGCGTACGACCGCGTGCTCCTCCCTGCGCCGTTCATCATGGGTACCACCATTATCGAACACCAAGTCGCGGAAGCGACGGAAGAGAATGATAGCGATTTCGGGAGTGGAGGGTGCAGCAACACGTTCAACTATGTCGATACCGAGGGTAATACCTACACTCGACAGGTCAACGCGTCCATCGATACGATCACGTTTGACAATCAAGGCGGTACCCTCGCGCCGAAGGGCGCTTCCTAGAATCCCAATCGATCTCCGGTATGAAGGCGCAGTTGCCAGGTGCAGTGGCAGGGCAATCTGAACGGTAAATAGTGATTGATATACAATGATGTTGTATTACTTCGTCCGGAATTCTCGGTCGGACCATGAATGTGTTTCTCGTGCCGCACGCTGAAACTGCGGCTCTAGTGTGGGGATCGCAACTGGACGTCTAATGAGATGTGCCTTAGGGAGACTTTGATACCTGGATCCGACTTGGCGGTTTGGTCTGCCTGACGGCCTCGAGAGCCAAAGCAACCAGAAGACACCTACGTACGCGTTGTCCGTAGCCTAGTAGTGCCAGTGGTAGACATCGGACACCGGTGAGAGGAAAGACGCACAGTCTCCTCGAGAGGCACGTCGGGCGCTGCGCGCGATGCGGCGCCCTCGATGCCATTGCGACACGTGGTCCGTCGATCAGTGAAGCGCAAGAGATAGGCCTGGACGGCCCGGAGGGGCAGAATGGCATTTTCATAGGTGCACCAAGGCGAGTGAAAGCTTTGGTCTCGTGATGACGCCAACCCTTTCTTACCATTTCTCCGTTTCTATCGACGATGCGGGCATATTTAGCACATTCATCAGTCCCAAGGCCCAAAGTCATCCAAGTCTGTGTTCCTTCCTACTACAGACTTGGGCCAACCAGGCCCTTGACAAATTTGTGGTCGCTCGCCTATCTGCCCTTACTGTAATGAAATGCATTTGGATTTGCCACTGAAATGAAAGCTCAAATGCCGTCCCTTACATGATGAGTAATTCTCCCTCTTATCACACCTTTTTCGTCAGTCCGTTCGGGCTCGCACGTCAGTCATTGCCGCCAACGCCCCATGTGGAGCGGTTCAGTGTCGTGCTCCTACTCTACGTTCCCTTGGCCCCAATAAGACGAGGGCCGCCACTACAGTCAGTATGCGATGGCGACATGTCCAGTAGTATGTCTGATGTCACCAGTAGCGGAAGACTCGAACCCTTTGTTGTTGTCCACGATTCAGTTACTGTGTGGTACACCACGTTTGGTTTTGACATCTGTCTGTTTTGCGACAGGACGGTGACGAGGAGGAAAGACGGAGAAGGACCGATGTCGGTCCGACAGGGTCAGCTATGCGGCGGAAGAGACGACACGCACCGCTTGACAATGTGATTTGAATTTAAGTTGCTTGAGAGTCTGCATCGCTGCCACGACATCCACGTCCGGGAGCCAAGTTGAAGAATTTTCTGCACGGGTACTGTACTGTACAGTGCAGTTGAAAGTAAGTTAACGCGTAAAGCAAGGAATTTCAGGGCCAATTCGTTGCCATGGCACATGAGCCAAAGCCATGGACCTCGATTCTTCGTCCTCCCTCGCCTCCTGCTGCCATCACCCCCGGGCCTCCATTATACCTTTCTTCGTCCCCGTATATGATGCGTGGTCCTCCTTCAAGTTGCCGCTTCCTCTACCCTTTCCCCATCTTCCCCCATTTGCCCAGGCGGATGAGCCACGAGCCTATTTGACCCTCCCTGATATGACCGTCCCTCTGGTCTCCCTCATTCAGCGAGTGTGGGGCAGTGACGGTGGCTCGGCAGTCCCCCCCGCTGTCACCAGCTTCTCTGCGCTTTTCGCCACCTAACCCTCCCGCCGTTCCCCATCTGCTCCTCGACCATCTGCCCAACAGCCTGCCGCTATCCCCCTTGTCCGAGTCCTGAGTCATCCCTAAACTCTCACCATCAAGGGAGACTCACCGTGCCTCTGTCTCCCTGCCCGCGCTACTGTCTCCCCTCCTTGCTGCCTTCTCCCCCCCGTCTCTGCCCTCTGCACCCTCCCCCCGTACTTGTGCTCCGATCGCATCCACCAGTGCAGTACCACCTCCCTATCCCTGACACCAACTCCTCGCCGTATGCGATATGCCTACCCCTCCTCACCTTTGCGTGCTAGGGCTCTCACCGATCATTGCAGCCTCCCCTACCCTGGTGCCATCTCCTCACCCTTTGCGCGCCTCCCACGTCTCCCGGCTCACGCTTTCCTCGCCATCACATATGAGAGAGTTCGTCACTTCCCTCTTCCTCTTCCTCTCCATCACACCGCCTACTTGCCATCATCACCTTCTCTCCCATCCCGCCGTCTGCATGGCGTGCGCACCCTTTCTTTGCCTCGCCATCTCCTTGGCCCGTGCCATTGCTTCCCTTGCCCTTGCCCTGCCTCCTCGTACTGCATGCGTGGTACCCACGCTCCCCACTCCTTCCTCGCTGTCACACGAGGGGGGCTGTTGCCTTTCTCTCGTCATCTCACCTTACCCGCCGTCTCCCCGCCCTCCCCTCTCACTTCCTTCTCCTGAATCGCTCCCATTCCTCTCTCCCTGCACCTCACACTATCTCCCACCCCCCGCTTCCCCCGCCGTCTCGCCCCCTGGCCTTCTTCCCCCCTACCCTCTCAGTCCGCTCATGGCCAGCATCTCCTTGCCTGCCCGCCATTTCACCGCCCTCCACTGGTACCATCTCCCCCTCATGCGTGTACCCTACACTCTCCTCACCCCCTGCCATCGCGCTATTTCATTTCACGGCGACCGACTGACCTCCTGCAGTACTAAGAACCGATGTAATCTTCTGCAAACAATTGCAAACTCAAGCAAGAACCTGTGCTATGATCGAAAATATAATTGAAACATTTGACACGCGTTGTGATTTATCTCCCCGCCTCCGCGTTCCTAGTCTCCTTCGTTCGCTGTTCTAGACGGCTAGGTATATAACTAATGGGCAGCCACGCGCCATGGTTTGCACTCATCTGTGCCACGTACATGGAACGATGCGTGGGGTATCAGTTTTAGCTCTGACTGCCTGTTTCCTCTTGTCTCATTGTAATTGGCATGGGTCCTTATGATCTTATTAGCGGATTTTTTTCAGTATTTACAGCGATGTATGTGTGCGCCAAGAATGCAGAAATGAAGATAGTGCGGATCAATCACAAGACGATCATGCGAGCAAAGGCTTAGCTAAGCTACAGTAGGAGCGTGGGAAAGTTGTGCCGGAACTTTGTTTCCGCCTCACTGCCTCACAATGTCCCTTGTAATGTCCTCCAGTCTCCAGGTGTCCTCCTCATCCACTACAAACTTTCAACCAATATTCGAAAAGGTCCTGAAAGACTATAAGAAGAAGACCGGCACAGACCTGGCTGCCCACCCACTCGCCGCTGAGATAAATGGCTGCGATTCTTCCGAATCTATCCTCGCCGTACTGGAAGGGAAGGCTAATGAACTGAGTCGATCTCGGAGCAGCGATGACCGACTCACCAAGTGGCTCAAACCGACAGTGAATATCCTCAATGCGCTCTCTGTCACCCTTGGCGAGGGCGCTGGCTTGGTAAGTCGCAGAAGCCAGGCTCGTTACCTATTTTCCCTCACGTTAACTTTCAGGCATTCCTCCCTACCAGAATCATATTTTCTGGAATCGGTATTCTCCTAGTAGTGAGTTTGCTTGCCCAATTCTCTGCATGGGTCGCGCGAGAGCTTCAACTCTAGTAGGCGGCAAAGAGCGCTGTGACAAGCCACGATTTGCTTGTCGAACTTTTCGACCGAATCGAAAGCCTCTTTCGACACCTCGAGACCTATACCGAAGTCCCACCGACTCGAGCGGTGATGGATGTACTCGTGAAGATCATGGCCGAAGTTCTGTCGATCCTTGCCATCGCGACGAAGGGGGTGAAGGAAAGACGAACTAGTGAGTTTTTCTCGTGCGATGGTTCGATCTCGCTCAAATTTGAACAGAATCGATTTTAAAGAAGCTGGCGGGAATAAACGATATCGAGGACGCCTTACAGAGGTTTAGAAAGTTGGAGCAGGGGGAGCTCCTCACGGTGATAGCACAGGTATTAAGGGAAACCAAGAGCGGTGTGTAACTCTTTCGTCCGGCCACTCACTTCGTTCTGAACGTCTTCTGGATAGATGCGAAAGATGGGATATCCAAGGAGACCGTTAAAAAAATGGACGCCTGCGATACTTCTTCCTCCCTTGATGAAGGGGTTCTGTCACCTCAGGAGCCTCCTGCACCCGCTCCCGAACCCTCTCACCCTGGTTCGTGGCGGTCCGTTCACCAAAGAGATGGGTTCACACGCACTGGTAAGAAACCGGAGACCCGCCCGCCAGGGCCCGTCATCGAGACATCAATGTGGCCACCGCCTGGGTCACCTCCCGATCGTGCGCAGGCTACAGGCTCCTGGGCAACTTGGCAAGGTAAGTGTCACCATTTTCTTCGCCACAAGCAACGTAATAAATCTGCCCACGGTCCAACCCGGTGAATACACCCCACCGCCAAGTGAACCCATGATTCTAGCACCAGAGGTTCCACCACAGCCACGCGGTCTCTTCGGACCACGCTCACCCCGCTCGTCTAATGAGGCCCTGTCGCTTGATGAGCTTCCTGAACCCCCCCGCCTTGGCGCGTGGCGGTCCGTCCACCAAAGGGGTGGGTTCAGGCGCACTCGTGAGAAACCGGAGGCATGGCCGCCCGGCCGCCCGGCATGGGCAACTTGGCAAGGCAAATGTCTTCTTTTTTTTTCATCACAAGTGGCACATAACATCCGCCAACAGTGCAAGCTGGTCTTGAGTACAAGTCACCAGAGGGTCCACCACAGCTTTTCAGACCACGCTCACCCCTATCGTCTAGTGAGGATCTTCCTATACCCTTCCGGCCTAGCGCGAGGCGGCCCGTTCACCAGCGGCGTGTATTCCCGCGCGCTGGTAAGAAATCGGAGGCCGGCCCACCAGCTGAACTCAGCCGTGTGCGGGCTGCAGGTTCCTGGGCAGCTTGGCAAGGTAAGCATCGTCATTTTCTTCGCCACAAACGACATATAATATCTGCCAACAGCGCAACCCGGTGAATACACCCCGCCGCCGCCAAGTGAACCCATGATTCTAGCACCAGAGTTTCCACCACAGCCACACGGTCTCTTCAGACCACGCTCACCCCGCTCGTCCAATGAGTCCCTGTTGCTTGACGAGCTTCCTGAATCCCCCCGCCCCGGCGCGCGGCAGACCGTCCACCAAAGTGGTGGGTTCAGACGCACTCGTAAGAAATCGGACGCCCACCCACGAGCTGAACCTCTCAGCCGTGTGCAGGCTGCAGGCTCCTGGGCAACTTGGCAAGGTAAGTGTCATTTTTTTCGTCGCCACAAGCGACGTATAAGATCTGCCAACAGTGCAACCTGGTCTTGAATACTCCCCGCCGTCAAGTGAACCCATGATTTCAGCACCAGAGGTTCCATCACAGCCACGCAGTCTCTTCGGACCACGCTCACCCCGCTCGTCTATTTACGAGCCTCCTGCACCCGTTTACCAGCCACGTGTATTCAGGCGCGCTCGTAAGAAATTGGACGTCCATACGCCAGGAGGCGTCATCGAGACGCCAATGGGCACATCACCCGCACCACCTCCCGGCCGTGTGCGCCGGCGGGCTGTTCATTCAGGCCGGACAATTTAACAACGTAAATATCATCTTTGTTTTTTGTTACAAGCCGCATATAACCCCCGTCAACAGTTCAATCTGGTCTCGACTACACGCTGCCAAGTTAACTTACGGTCCATCTAACAGATATGGCAAATGAATAGACACGGCAAGCTGCAAGGATGTGTGCCCAATGCGCGTCCCTGGGATATTTGGATTCACGCTTCCCTTAAGAATAGTACCCTGTAACTCCGGATACTGGCGCAAACTACAGGTCACACGCCATGAGTCGAATGGTCCGATAAGACGATAAATAACTCACTGCTGCAAGCCTTTTGACTAGAAGGTGACATTAGGTTGTTAACATACATTTACACATGACACCGGTAGAACATATGCGTTGGTGCTCACCTGATACTAGTAACCGTAGAGCAGACCCATCAATACTACGCATTCTGCTCGCCGCGCCCGCCCCACGGCCAGTCTGATAGAGTATACCGATGGCAACCATTGCATTTCTTCCCTTGTAGTCTCTCGTAGAAGTTGGAATGGGAGCTGGCCTTCTTTGTTCTTCACATTTAAATCAGCACCGCTCTCGAGAAGAATCCAAGCCGCTTCGATCAACACAAGGCGTGACGCTATATGTAAGGGAGTGTCGTGGTTGCCATTGGGCATGTTCACGTCTGCACCACGCTCTATTAATAGCTGTGCAACAGCGGAACCGTCGTTGTCAAAGTAGCCCTCGGCCTCTAACACTCGGTGCAATGGAGTCTGGCCCCAGTTATCCTCCGCGTTGACATTCGCGCCGTGGTCGAGGAGCATCCGCACCCAGTTGAATTCGAGAACGTGAGACGCAGAATGTAATGGAGTTTCTTGGTCCTCGTCTCGTACATTGACGTCCGCACCACGCTCTACCAATAGCTGTGCAACGCCAAAATGTTGTTCATCAGAGTAATCCCTGTCTTCCAACACTATGTGCAATGGGGTCCGGCCCAAGTTGTCCTCCGAGTTGACATTCGCGCCATGGTCCAGGAGAATCCGCACTAAATCGAGTTCGAGAAAGTGAGTTGCGAAGTGTAATGGGGTTTCATGGTCCTCGTCTCGTGCATTCACGTCTGCGCCGCGCCCTACTAATAGCTGCGCAACTGCCGAACGATCTTCGTCAGATAGGTCCTTAGCTTCCAACATTCGGTGCAATGGGGTCCGGCCCCATTTGTCCAACGCGTTGATATTCGCGCCATGGTCGAGGAGCATCCGCGCCAACTTGAGTTCCGGAGGGTAACATGTGTAATGTAATGGGGTTTCGTGATCCTTGTCTCGTACATTCACGTCCGCACCACGCTCTATCAATAGCTGTGCAGCGCTAAAATGTTGTTCCTCAACGTAATCCTCGGCCCTGTTCTCGGCTTCCAACACCCGGAGCAATGGGGTCCGGCCCAAGTTGTCCTCCGCATCGACATTTGTGCCATGGTCAAGGAGGGTCTGCAATAAGTTGGGTTCCAGGGGGTAAGACGCATAGTGCAATGGGGTTTTGTGGTCCTCGTCTCGTACATTCGCATCCGGACCACGCTCTGCTAATAGCTGCGCAACTGCCGAACGATCTGCGTTAAATTGGTCCTTGACTGCCAACATTCGGTGCAATGGAGTCCGGCCCCATTTGTTCACCGCATTGACATTCGCCCCATGGTCGAGGAGCATCCGCACCAACTTGAGTTCCGGGGGGTAACACGCATAATGTAATGGGGTTTTGTGGTGCTCGTCTCGTACATTCACGTCCGCGCCACGCTCTACCAATAGTCGTGTAACGCCAAAATGATGTTCGTCAGCGTAATTCCCAGCTTCTAACACCCGGAGCAATGGGGTCCGGCCCAAGTTGTCCTCCGCGTTGACATTCGCACCATGGTTCAGGAGCATCCGCATCAAGTCGAGTTTGAGAAAGCGAGTTGCCCAGTGTAATGGGGTTTCATGGTCTTCGTCTCGTGCATTTACGTCTGCACCACGCTCGGCCAATAGACATGCAACGCCAAAACGGCGGTCGTTGGCGTAATCCTGGGCTTCTAACGCTCGGAACAATGGTGTCCAGCCTAAGTTGTCCTCCGCGTTGACATTTGCGCCATGGTCCAGGAGCATCCGCATCAAGTTGAGTTCGAGAAAGCGAGTTGCCAAATGTAATGGGGTTTCGTGGTCTTTGTCTCGTGCATTTACGTCTGCACCACGCTCGACCAATAGACACGCAACCCCAAAACGATATTCGTCGGCGTAAATCTGGGCTTCTAAAGCTCGGAACAACGGTGTCCGGCCCAAGTTGTCCTCCGCGTTGACATTCGCACCATGGTCCAGGAGCATCCGCACCAAGTTGAGTTCGAGAAAGCGAGTTGCGAAGTGTAATGGGGTTTCATAGTCTTCGTCTCGTGCATTTACGTCTGCACCACGCTCGACCAATAGACATGCAACGCCAAAACGACGTTTGTTGACGTACATCTGGGCTTCTAATGCTCGGAACAACGGTGTCTGGCCCAAATTGTCCTCCGCATTGACATTCGCACCATGGTCCAGGAGCATCCGCACCAAGTTGAGTTCGAGGAAGCGAGTTGCGAAGTGTAATGGAGTTTCATGGTCTTTGTCTCGTGCATTCACGTCTGCACCACGCTCGACCAATAGACATGCAACGCCAAAACGATGTTCGTCGGCGTAATCCTGGGCTTCAAGTTCTAACGCTCGGAATAATGGCGTCCGGCTCAGATTGTCCTTCGCGTTAGCATTCGCGCCATGGTCAAGGAGCATCCACACCAACTTGAGTTCTGGAAAGTAAGATGCGAGATGTAATGGGGTTTCGTGATCCTTGTCTTGTGCATTCACGTCCGCACCACGCTCCATTAATAGCTGTGCCACAGAAAAACGGTCTTCGTCATGGTAATACTTGTCTTCCAACGCTAGGTGCAATGAAGTCCGGCCCGAGTTGTCCTCCGCGTGGATGTTCGCGCCATTGTCAAGGAGCATCCGCACCAAGTTGAGTTCAAGAAAGTAAGATACGAAATGTAATGGAGTTTCGTGGTCTTCGTCTTGTGCATTCACGTCTGCGCCATGCTCTACTAATAGCTGTGCAACGGCCCGACGATCTTTATCTGACGGGCTCTTGTCCTTCAACATTCGGACCAATGGGGTCCGGCCCTGGTTGTCTTTCGCATCGGCATTGGCGCCATTATCGAGGAGTACCCTTGCAACATCGATATCCCACAGGAGTAGTGCATAATGTAACGCGGTTAAATCTTTCTCGTCTCGGGAATTCACTTCCGCGCCTTGTTCCAGTAATAGTTCGATGAGATTGAAACGATCGCCTTCGCTACTTGGAAATGGCACCACGTCCCATGAAGTCTTAAACCAGCGTTCCAAGAATTAATATCCACTCTACGGCTGAAGTAGCATCTGACCTACCTCGAATTTCCCCCAACCTGCCGCCAGATGTAGTGGAGTGGTGAGGCCCTTCCACCGGGCATTTACATCCGCGCCATGTTTAAGCAGAAACCGCACCGCGTGGACCGCCAAATGGTGGGGCCATCCAATTACACTGTGCAGCGGAGTCTGTTTCTCCGTTCCTCGAACGTCAACATTCGCGCCGAGCTGAAATAGGAGTTCTGCGACCCGGAAATGTCCTCCATGCAATGCTGCGACCAGCGGATAGCCGTGTTCGCCGCCAAAATCGTTCACGTGCTGCGAGTGTTTCTTGGCGAGGTGCTCAGTCAGGTCATCAAATCCGCAAAGGGCGGAATAGTATAAGGGTTTAGCAGCAGTTTCCCGGAGCGAGCCCCATTCGGATGGCCGATCTATATCGTATATCTGGACCCACGCTGCGAAGTGTGGCTTATCCAGGTCAAAGAGTGTCTTCATTCTACCCATCATATGCGACGATACGCTCCCGACCTGCGCGTGAGAGACCCAGTGTACAGCAGCATATCCAACGGTCCGGATGCCGTCGCCCCAGCCATCGCCCCAGGCACCACCCCAGGCATCACCCCAGGCATCACCCCAGCCGTCGCTCCAGGCGCTGCGTGTGTCGACGCGATTGTCCAAACGGAGTAGAATGCCAAGGGATCCCTGGGCAAGGGTTTTGTGCGCAGCTTCGGGGAGAACGTGATAACGCGAGATATCTTCACTTGAGCCAGCAAGACGATCCGACGTAAGGAATTCTTTGACCGAAAAATGCGAAAATTGGACCACTCGCAAACCTCGTCTGCCAACGATGGTAATCAAGCTTGGACATGCGGAGAGCAACTCTTGTTCTTGATCCTCTGACCCCCAATCTACGTCCAACATCGGCACTTCTTCCTCAATTGCATCAACGTCGAAAGTAAGGAGCGCTGCAAGCTCGTCAACACGAAGGGGTCGAATAGCCACAGTCAAGCATTGGAGTAAGCGCTGGGCGTGAACTTGGTTCGTTTTGTGGATCTCCTTCAGGACCCTCTCGTAGGTCTCATCCAAGCTGTCCGGTAGCTCATTTAGAAACTGCCGAACCCTCGATCGGAGACAAAGCCTCAGCATTTCCAGCTGACAGTAAACCCACCGGAACCTGTACGGTGGATATGTGAGCGGAGGCGTCAGGGAGAGTACAAGAACACCTTACATGCCATCAGCTTTCTCAGAGAGCGTTTTGATGACCAGTTCCTTGTCATCCTCCCGCCATCGTTTCTGATTGGCGATGACATCGACCTCAGATTTGATATATTTGGTGATGTCTTCCTGATGTCCAGTTTGGTCGTGAAGGGAGATACGGCGAGACGTCAAAGGTTCGAGACAGATGCGGATGTCTATCTCTGGCCGACTCGTGACGCAGATGTGTAGATTCGAAAGGTGGAGATCAAGAAGGCCTTTTATAAGGCTGAGAACCCGGTCTCGGGGAGATCGCACGCCAGAGGTATTTGGACATTCATCAAGGGCGTCCAAGATGATGTAAATTGGGTGTTGGGTCGTAGCCGAGAGCACATCCGTGAGACAATTGATCAAGACATCATCGCTGGGTTGTTGCGTGCCTTTTCCGTGGGCTGAATAAACACGGGACAGTATGTCGCAACAAGGAACCGACTGTGCAGCAAACTGAATGAGCAGGGAAGGCAGGAGGTTGTGGCGATGTTTCTTGTTGTCGTCTCTAAAATCAAAGTAGAAATATGCCAGAGAGGCTCTTCCGCCATGACGCAGTGATAAGATATGCTGGATGATCGCAGAGCTGGTCAAGAACGTTAAGCTGTCGTGTACGGAAAGATTAGAGAAGTGGCGAACCAGAGGACGCTCTTCCCCGAACCAGCTATGAATGGGAGCCGTCAGGGAGAAGAAGACGACAAGTTTCCACAAGCGTACGTTTACCGTGGATCCATAACAGGGAACCAGTGGAATGCCATTCCTGAAAGATAGAGGCTTCTAAAAACCAGGTAGCTGTTGCCTCGTGAAGGTCACGTAACCCGATGTTGTAATTCGTCGACGGGTCAGGCGGAGATAGCCACCCTTTGAGCTTCTGTAGCACCTCCTCCACTATGATCTGTGAGCTCCTACAAAATATCGCAGCAAGGTCAAGATGGTACGAACAATCACGAGCGTCCATTTTTTCCGCCATTTCTTTAACCATCGCGTTTGTTTCTTTCGCGTCAGCTTTTGTTTCCTTCGCATCTGACCAGAAGATGTTCAAAATGAATTGCGTGGCCAGCGAAAGCGTTACACACCATCCTTGAGAACATTGGTATCACTCGTCACTTGTGCGATACCCGTTAAGAGTTCTCGCTGTTCCAATTCACCAAACTTCTGTAAGGCATCCTCAAGACCGTTAATTCCCGCTACCTTCTTAAAAAATATTTCTAGTCGGAATTTATTGTAAACGAAGAGCAGCTCATTGCAGAAGATACACCCACTTATTCGCCTCTCCTTAATTCCCCTTGTCGCAATAGCAAGGATTGACAGAACTTCGGCCATAATCTTTGCGAGTTCGTCCGTCACCGCAGGACTTGGTGGGACATTGGTATATATTTTGAGGCGTTCAAAGAAGCTTTCGATTCTATCGAAGAGTTTGACCAGCACGTCGCGGTTCGCTGCAGTGCTCTTTGCCGCCTGCCAAAGATGATGTCCACGTAGCCAGGCAGAGAATAGAGTAACCAGACTTACTACGAGGAGAATGCCGATTCCAGAAAAGATGATTTTGGTAGGGGAGAATACCTGAGAATTAACGTGTGTGAAAGGACAGGCAACGAGGCTGGCTGTTGTGACTTACCGAGCCAACACCCTCACCAAGGGTCGCAGAGAGCGCACTGAGGATATTCACGGTCGGGTTAAGCCACTTGGTCAGTCGCTCATCACTGCTCCGGGACTGATTCAGTTCATTGGCCTTCCCTTGAAGTACGGTGAGGATAGATTCGGGAGAATCGCAGGCTTTTATCTCAGTGGCGAGTGGGTGGGCAGTCAGGTCTTTTCCGGTCTTCTTCTCATACTCTTCTAGGGCCTTTTTGAATATCGGTCGAAAGTTTGGAGTAGACGAGAAAGATGCCTGAAGATCGGATGACATTGTGTTGATTGCAAAGAGCTAGACAGGCGTAAGGTCGAGACAGGGAACGCGTTCCGAACCTGTGAACATGTACACAGCCTCGTGTATGTAATGACGGATCAACACCCTTCTAATCAATACGATAGACGCACAAGTCTTGGTTTCAGGCTTGGATGCTTGGTCCGCCTCGTGACCTCTGTGACTTGTTTACGTGATTCATTCGCCCGTAACGCAACGGTCAGCTTGACTCGGATCAATACTAAATTTAGTACTAGCTAGTACTTTAGTGCTCGAAACAAGCCCGTCCATACTGTATATGAAGCAAACTTGCGATATGTGCTCGGCCACGCAGACTCCGATTACCTTGGCGGCTACCAAATCAGATCACCTGGGCCGGCATTTTTTTCTGGTGGCAAGTCTGATTCGACATCGACATCGACCACTCCGCCTTATCCTCCTGCCTTTCTCAAAACCTGTGCGTGTAATGCAGCCCCTCATCTATACCTGGCGATGGGCGTGGCGATCAGTTCGCATCCGGGACTTTGAAACCATATTATCAGTCCGTCCCCCTTTCCTGTGCGTGACAGGTCATTTATCCGGCGAGTTACCCACCGCCCACACACATCTACGCAGCGCCCAGCTTCCCCGTATACTTCACTGCCTTCCGGCTGGGTTGTCCTGTCCCGTACGATGTCGGGCTCCTTCGTCCCTCACTCCACTAATACCAATACCCGTACATGCGTCTGCAGCGGCCCATCAGACACCGGTGAGAGGAAATACGCAGTCTCCTCGAGGGGCATGAGCGGCCTCATGTCGGGCGCTGCGCGCGATGCGGCGTCCTCGATGCGCCAATCAGCCATTATTGCGACACGCGACCAGTGAAGTGCAAGAGAGCTATCATGAGCCTGGGCGGCCTGGGGGGGTAGAATGGAATTTTCGTAGATGCAACAAGGCGAGTGAAAGCTTTGGTCTCAATCGTTCATCACCGAGCACGCCTACCGTTTCTCCCTTGGTTTCTCCGTTCTATCGATGATACTGGCGTATTTAGCACATTCATCGGTCCCGACTCGGTCCCGGTACTGCAGACCCAGGCCGACCAGGCCCTTACTGTGACGAAATACATTTGCATTTGCCACTGAAATGAAAGCTCTACAGTAGAAACGCCATTCCCTTACACGATGAGCGATGATCCCTCTTATCACACCCTTTTCGTCCGTCCGTTCGGGCTTGGCCTGACACGTCAGTCGCTGCCACCAACGCCGCATCCATGTGAAGCGGTTCTGTGTCGCGCTCCTGCTCTACATTACCTTGGCCCAATAAGACGAGGGCCACCAATACAGTCAGTATGCAACGGCGACATGTCCAGCATGTTTGATGTCCCACGACTCTTCTCCACCACCAGTAGTGGCGGTAGATTCGAACCGTTTGTTGTTGTCCACGATTACAGTACTGTGTGTTACAGCGCGTTTGGTTTTGACATCTGTCGACAAGACGGGGACGAGTAGGAAAGACGGAGAAAGAACGATTTCGGTCAGCTAGTGGCGGAAGAGACGAAACGCGCCGCTTGACAATGTGATTTGAATTTGTCGCATTTTTTTTTGTTTTTTGTTTGAACCATGGAATTACAGTAAGTTGCTTGAGAGTCTGCATCGCTGCCACGACACCCACGTCCGGGAGCCAAGTTGAAGAATGTTCCGCACGGTACAGTGCAGTTGAAAGTATATCCAAATCTCGCTTTACTTGGCAATGAATTTCAAGGCCAATTCGTTGCCATGGCACATGAGCCAAAGCCTTGACCTCGATTCTTCGTCCTCCCATCTCTCACCCTCTTGATGCTCCCCCCAACCTCCATTGCCTTCCTTCATCCTCGTATGTGATGCGTGGTCCTCCTCGCGTCACCCCCGCTTTCCTCTGCCCTTACCTATTTGCCTAGGCGGATGAACCACGAGCCTATTATATTTGGCCCTCCCTGCTATGTCCTCCGGTCTCCCTCATTCAGCGAGTGTGGGGCAGTCCTCCCCGCTGTCACCAGCCACCCCGCGCCTGTCGCCACCTAACCCTCCCTGCCCTTCCCCATCCGTTCCTCGACCATCCTCCCAACAGTCTGTCGCTATCTCCCAACAGTCTGCCGCTATCTCCCTTGTCCTGACCACTGTGACCTCTCCTCTCACTCGCCATTGTTTCTTACGCCCTGCGCCCTCGTCGTGCAGCGTGCTGCCCACGCATTCCCACCCCCTCCTAGTCGTAATGTGAGAGGCGATGGTGTCTTCTCTTGCCATCTCACCACGTCTGCCGTCTTTCCGCCCGCCTTCTGAATTGCCCCCTCTCTCTCTCTCCTACGGCGTCACTCCTTCCTCTCCTTCCACTTTCCCTCTCGGCGCACTCTCCCCCTCTTGCTAATATCTCCTCACCCTGCCCGCCGTATCACCGACCTTCCCTCTCACTGCCTTTACAATCGCTCTCTTCTCCCTACCCTCACGTATTTGCTCTCTTCCTGCCATCCCACAACTCTCGGCGTCTTGTTGCCGCTCCTCCCACCCCCTCGGCACCTTCTTCCTCTCCGTCCCGCTCTTTTGGCACCTGAGGCGAAACTTCGCTTCCTTTCCTCACCCTTACCTACCTTGGGCCGGAGCCCTCTGCTCATCACTTAGTTACTCTGCCAACCATCTCCTTACTCGCCCTTCTATCCCCTCACCGTGTCCACCCTCATCCGCCCTCTATCACCCTCCGTCGCCATCTCCCCGTCCTGCATGCCCCCTACCTCCTTGCTGTCTCGCCCTCACCACCCTACCATCTTCTTCTGCCCCCTTCGGCTCACCTCTGGGACGTACAACAGAAGCGAGGGCTTTAACGACAACTTGACCATAGCTTCCAAGTTCTCATCTTCTGGGTCTTGGTCTTGCCCTCGGTCTATCGTTGTTCGCACCCAGCTCTGAATAATTTGACGTGCGTCGTATTTCTCTTCTCTGCTTCCCCATTCCGCACCGGTTCCCTTTCGTTCCCTGTCCTGGATGGTTGGACATATAAACAACGCTCCACCAATGCTCGCGCTCATCCGTGCAGCACGCATCTCCCTCCCAGGCAACGTGTTGTCAATTCAAGTTCAGGAACATGTGGTTCCTCTTGTTGCGTCGTAGCCGGTAATTCGTATGGCTCCTGATAATCTTATTAATGGGCTGTGCGCTGAGGAAGTCGATATGAGGGGTGGTGCAGATCAGCCACGAGACTAGTAGTGATGCGATGCGAGAAGTGACCTAAGCTGACGCACTTGAGAGCAGTATGAAATACCAGTCATTCTTAAGTACGTGATATGCAGGTGCGACTGCAGTGAAAAAGCAATTGAAAGCGAGTGACTCCGAGACGAATGTGCACGTCTCATGTTGGTCTGTCACTAGCGCTTGCCCTCACGCTGTCATGCAAGTAGACTCGGATACAAAGACTCTTGCAAAAAAAACTGAGACTAAAAGTTAGTGCAGACAACGGGTCGTACATTAGAAAAATATCAGGAAACCTGAGTATATACATGCGAGCCACAGGTAAGAAATAGATAGAATGGCGATCAAGTCGTATAGGAATTGAATGGATGAGAGCTTCAGTGACGTGGGCCCAACACGCGTCTCACTAGGATTTTCGGATTGGCGCCGCAGACGCTCCCCTTTGGGGATAGTACAAATTCTAGATCCCGGCGCCATAAGTCGAGCGGTCCGAAAAGACAATAAACATATCACCGCTGCAATCACTGGGAGATCATGATACTGTGCTCTATTATGATCACAAAGGTTACAGGCTTACACATAACACCAACAGAGCGTTTAAATTGGAGCTGACCCGAGGATACTAGCAACCGTAGAGTAGGCCCATCAATGCTATGGCCTGAGCCCGCCGTCGCCGGATAGACTCGGAGTTGTCTGATGGCTGTCTTTTCGTGTCTTTCCGTGTTGTTATTCTTATTTCTCTTGAACCGATCGTGTCTTCCTTTATAATCTCCCGTAGGAGCTGGAATGGAATCTTGCCCTCTTTGTTCTCCACATTTATATCTGCGCCATGCTTGAGAAGAATCCAAGCCACTTCGAGCGACACACGGCGCGATGCCAGGTGTAAGGGGGTTTCGCGATTGTTGTCAGGCAAGTTTACATCAGCACCACGCTCGATTAATAGCTGTGCAACGC
Source organism: Lactarius deliciosus (assembly GCA_021525775.1). Taxonomy (NCBI): domain Eukaryota; kingdom Fungi; phylum Basidiomycota; class Agaricomycetes; order Russulales; family Russulaceae; genus Lactarius; species Lactarius deliciosus. The sequence continues at coordinate 113,167 of JAKELK010000047.1, read as the reverse complement.
TGAAAAGATCTTCGTTAGAGCCATACTTGTCTTCCAACACACAATGCAATGGGGTCCGGTCCCGGTTGTCCTCCGCGTTGACATACGCCCCATTGTCGAGGAGCACCTGTGCCACTTCGAGATCCCTCACGTGCGATGCTTTATGTAACGGAGTTGAGCCTTTCGCATTTCGGGAATTCACGTCCGCCAGAGCGCCACACTCCAGTAACAGTTGAACAAGATTGAGACAGTCGGCTTTGCTCTTGCGAGACGCGGTGAACACCCCTGATGAAACCTGCCAATGTTCCGAGAATCAATACCACTCTACGTTGAAGTAGTCTCTGAACTACCTTGAAGCTGAGATGAAGCATATTATTATACCGACCTGCCGCTAGATGTAGTGGAGTGGAGAGGTCCGCCTGCCGGGCATTTACGTCTGCGCCATTTTCAAGGAGAAACCGTACCGCGCCCGCCGTCAAATCGCCGGACCATTCAATCGCTTCGTGCAATGGAGTCCGACCATCCCTTCCCGGACCGTCAACGTTCGCGCCGTGCTGAAGTAGGAGTTCTGCGATCCGAATATGCCCTTGGTCAAGTGCGGCAACTATTGGATGGTGCATGCCGCCAATAGCGTTTACGTGCTGTGGGTGCTTCTTGACGAGGTGTTCAACGAGGTCGTAAAATCCACAAAGTGCAGAATAGTATAAGCAGTTCCCCATCTCATATCGAATTTCCGAGTGCACGCCCAGAAAGTGTTGGTTGTCTATGTCATATATCCGGACCCACGCTGCAAAATGTGGCTTGTCCGAGTCGAACAGCGTCTTCATTTTGTCCATGACGCGCGACGATACGCTCCCGACCTGCGCGTGAGAAATCCAGTGTTTGGCCGCATACTCAGCGAGAGGAATGTTATTAGCATTCGAGCTGTCGACGTGATCGTCCAAGCGGAGTAGAACGCCAAGGGACGCTTGAGCAACAGTCGTGTGCGCATCGTCAGGGAGAATGTGAAAACGCGAGATATCTTCAATTGAGGCAGCAAGACGATCCGATGTGAGGAATTCCTTCACCGAAAAATGCGAAAATTGGACCACTCGCGAACCGTGGCTGTCAACGATGGTAAGCAAGCTCGGGCATGCGGAGAGCAACTCTTGTTCTTGATCCTCCGACCGCGAATCCGCATCCAACGTCGGGACTTCTCCTTCGATCGCATCAACGTCAAAAGCGAGGACCGCCGCGACCACGTCAACACGAGGGGGACGATGTGCCACGGTCAGGAATTGAAGCAAACGCTGGACATGACTTCGGTTCGTTCTGTGAATCCCCTTCAACACCCGCTCGTAGGTCTCATCCAAGCTGTCGGGTAGTTCATTTACAAATTGCCGAACCCTCGATCGGAGACAAAGCCTCAGCATCTCCAGCTGACAGTAAACCCATCGAAACCTGTGTGATGGATAGTGAGAGGAAGCGTCATGGAGAGTACAAAAACACCTTACATGCCATCAGCTTTCTTAGAGAGTGTCTCGATGACCAGGTCCTTGTCGTCCTCCCGCCATGTGTTGTCATTGGCAACGACACCGACCTCGGAGTTGATATATTTAGCGATGTCGTCCCTGTGTCCAGTTTGGTCGTGAAGGGAGACGCGGCGAGACGTCAAAGGCTCGAGACGGATGCGGATGTCAGTCTCCGGCCTACTGGTGACGCATATGTGTAGATTTGGGAGGTGGAGATTAATAAGGTGCTTCATAAGGCCGAGAACGCGTTCTCGGGGAGATCGCACGCCAGAGGTATTAAGACATTCATCAAGAGCATCGACGATGATATAAATCGGGTGTTGAGTCATGGTCGAAAGCATGTTGGCTAGACAATTGATCAGGACCTCATCGCTGGGTGTTTGCATGCCTTTTCCGTGTGTTGAATAAACACGGGAAATTATGTCGCAACAGGAAATCGACTGAGCAGCAAACTGGATGAGCAATGAAGGAAGTAGGTCGTGGAGATGCTTCTTCTTGTCGTCTCGAAAATCAAAATAGAAGTATGCCACAGAGGCTCTTCCGTCATCGCAAAGTGATACGAGTCGCTGGATGATCGCAGAGCTGGTAAAGAACATTGAGCTGCCGTGGATCGAGAGATCATAGAAATGGCGAACCAGAGGATGCTCTTCCCCGAACCGGCTACGAATTTTGAGCCATGGCCCATGAGCCATCTGGGACAAGTAGACGCTAAATTCTACCCACGTACGTTTGCCATGAATCCATAACAGGGAACCCATCGAATACCACTCCTGGAAGATACGGCCTTCTAAAAACCAGGTTGCTGTCTCCTTGTGGAGGTCACGTAACCCGATGTTGTAATTCGTCGACGGGTCAGGCGGAGACAGCCACCTTTTCAGCTTCTGTAGTACCTCGTCCACTATGACCGCCTGTGAGCCCCGACGACATATCGCAACGAAGTCAAGAGGGTACGAACAATCACGAGCGTCCATTTTGTCTGCGATCTCTTTAACCATCACTTTTGTTTCTCTGGCGTCCGCTTTTGTTTCCTTCGCATCTAACCGGAAGACGTTCAATATGAATTGTGTGCCCAGCGAAGGAGTTACGTACCGTCCTTTAGAACACTGGTATCACTTGTGACTTGTGCCATCCCCGTTAGAAGCTCCCGCCGTTCCAATTCATCAAATCTCCGCAAGGCATCCTCGATACCGTTCATCCCAGCCAGCTTCTTGATAAATGTTTCTGCTCAAACTTAAACGAGGTGCAGCTTATCGCAGAAGTTGGACCCACTCGATCGTCTTTCCTTCATCTGTTTTGTTGCGATGGCAAGGATGGACAGAACTTCGGCCATAATCTTCGCGAGTTCGTCCGTCACCGCAGGACTTGGTGGGGCTTTGGTATAGATCCTGAGGCGTTCAAAGAAGCTTTCAATTCTGTCGAAGAGTTTGAATGGCACATCGCGGCTTGCCACAGTGCTCTTTGCCGCCTACCAAAATCGAAGCTTTCGCGACTCATGCAGAGAATTGGGAAAGAAAGCTCACTACTAGGAGTATGCCGATCCCAGAAAATATGATTTTGGTAGGTGGGAACACCTGAAAGTCAACGTGAGGGAAGAGACAGGTAGTGAACCTGGCTCCTGTGACTTACCAACCCAGCGCCCTCGCCAAGGGTGGCAGAGAGCGCATTGATGATATTCACGGTTGGGTTGAGCCACTTGGTGAGTCGTTCATCGCTGCTCCGAGATTGATTCAGTTCATCGACTTTCCCTTCAAGTACAGTGAGGATAGCTTCGGGAGAATCGCAGCCTTGTATCTCAGCGGCGAGTGGATGGGCAGTGAGGTCTTCGCCGGTCCTCTTCTTATACTCTCTTAGGGCCTTTTCGAAGATTGGTCGAAAGTTTGGAGTGGATGAGGAAGATTCCAGGATACTGGAGGACATTGTGCCGATTGCAAGGAGTTAGACGAGGGTATGGATGGTGAGGGAAGACGAGAAACAGGTTCCCCGGCCTGTGAATGTGTGAACATCTGCGGCGCCGCACAGCTCAAGGCACAGCTTCGTGCCTGCGATGAGAAAAAAAGGCCCTCAAGCGTCGGTGACTCGGTGATAACTCGATAACTTATCGACGATAGACGCGTAGCACACATGACATTCTCTGTTGAGACAAACTGGCACGCCGGTCGATGGGGCTCCCGGAACCCGGAAATTGGACCGTTCGGTCACCCCTGGTATCATCGTCGCACGTGGGGCAACGCGAACAGCCCTCTCTTTGCCGACATATCCTTGCCCTGCCCACCGTCCCGCTACCTCCCCTTCCCTCTTGCTCATTCCCGTTATCTCCCTTACGCTGTCCCGCTCTCCCTACCCCCATACCTTTGCCTTCTCTTTCCTGCCGACTCACACAGTTCTCGGCGTCATCTCGCCGCCCCTCTTCCTCTCCGTCCCGCCATCTCGGCACCACTCCTTCCTTGTCGTCGCATCTAAGAGCAACATTCGCATCCGTCCTCTCTTTGCCGGTGTGTCCTCACCTTGCCCACCTTCTACCGAACTCTGCTCCACTCTGCCCATCTTTTGGTTGCTCCGTCCCCGTCTCCTCCCCTGCGCTGCTGTCTCCTCATCCTGTTCGCTCGCCCTCTATACACTCACCCATGCCCTCTACCTTCGTCATCATGCCCTCTGATCAGGTACCGTCTCTCCGTTCTGCATGCCCGCTATACGCGCTGCCCACCGTCTCCTTGCAGTCTCGGCCATCGCACCTTCCTCTCCTGCCCTCTCTGGGAAATTCCACGGACGCAAGGGTTTTTAACGATAACTTAATTCGAGTCATCTTCTTTCTGGCCGTTGGTCCGAGTCTTGCCCTCAGCCTATCGTTGCTCGCGCTCAGTTCTGAAAAACTGTCTCTCGCCGCCCTCTCATTTCCGTTCCCGTTTCCTTTCATTCGCTGACCCGTGCTATCAATTCAAGCTCTGGACCATGTGATTCCTCTTGTCTCATCGTAGTCGACAATTGTATGGCCTATAATTTTATTAGTGGGCTTTGGTGCCAGGTATTCGCGGCGATGTGCGCTGAGGAAGCAGATATGAGGGGTAGCCATGAGACAAGGCGATGTGACCCCTGTGAGCTGGGACCTTAAGCTGACGTGTTCCAAGTGCATTGTGAGAAAAACGGGATGATGTAAGGGAAATACCAGTCATATTGGGGTACGTGGCACATGCAGGTCTAACTTGAACCAAGACAGGTGAAACCAGTAAAAACCAACGAACCTCTTTCGGTGCAAACCACGGGTCATATTTGCCGTCAGTCGAGCGATTCGAGAAAATCAATAACCGCTTCAATCCTTTTGGGGTGACATAGTGGTTTAACACATTAAAACTAGCAGAACATTTGAAACGATGCTGACCTGGTACTAGCAACCGTAGAGAAGACCCATCAACGCCACGCCTTGTGCTCGTGCTCGCCGTTCTGGCACCTCGGCTTGCGGGAAAAAGTATTTCAACGGTGATCGGTCCATTTCTTTCCTCATGCTCTCCTGTACGAGCTGGAATGGGATCTTGCCCTCGTTGTTCTCCGCATTCAGATCCGCGCTATGCTTGAGAAGGATCCAAACCACGTCGAGCGACATGAGGCGCGATGCTAGGTGTAATGGAGTTTCGTCGTGGTCCTCTTCTCGTGCGTTCACGTCAGCGCCGCGCTCCACTAAAACCTTTGCCGCCTCTGCAAAACCGAAACCAAATTTGTCAAGGTAAGCCTCGGGGTCCAACACTCGATGCAAGGGGGTCCGGCCCCGGTTGTCCGCCGCGTTGACATTCGCACCACGGTCGATGAGCATCCGCACCAACTCGAGTTCCGGAATGTAAGAGGCCAAGTGTAGAGGTGTTTCGTCGTCCTCGTCGCGTGCATTCACGTCCGCACCACGCTCTATTAATAGCTGGGCAACAGCGGAATGATCTTTGTCGGACTTATACTTGTCTTCCAACGCTCGGTGCAATGGGGTCCGGCCCCGGTTGTCCTCCGCGTTGACATTTGCGCCATGGTCGACGAGCATCCGCACCAACTCGAGTTCCGGGAAGTAAGATGCCAAGAGTAAGGGGGTTTCGCCGTTTGCGTCTCGTGCATTCACGTCCGCACCGCGCTCCGTCAATAGCTGTGCAACGCCGAAATGATCTTCGTCGGAGTTATACCTGTCTTCCAACACTTGGTGCAATGGGGTCCGGCCCTGGTTGTCCTCCGCGTTGACATCCGCGCCGTGGTCGAGAAGGATCTGCACCAAGTTCAGTTCCGGAAAGTAAGATGCCAAATGCAACGGGGTTTCGTCGTCCTCGTCTTGTGCGTTCACGTCTGCACCACGTTCTACGAATAGTTGTACGACCGCGAAACGATCTTCGTCGGGGTAATCTTCGGCTTGCAACACTCGGTGCAATGGCGTCCGGCTCCAGTTTCCCTCCGCGTTGACGTTTGCACCATGATCGAGGAGCGTCCGCACCAAGTTGAGTTCCGGAAAGTAAGATGCTAAATGTAATGGGGTTTCGTCGTCCTCGTCTCGTACATTCACGTCCGCGCCGTGCTTCATTAATAGATGTGTAACACCGAAACGATCTTCGTCAGAACAGTCCTCGGCTTCCAGCACTTGGTGCAACGGGATCTGGCCCCGGCTGTCCTCCGCGTTGACATTCGCGCCATGGTCGAAAAGGATCTGCACCAACTTGGGTTCCGGAAAGTAAGACGCCAGATGTAACGGGGTTTCGTCCTCATCGTTCCGTGCATTCACATCCGCGCCGTTCTCTAGCAACAGTCGAACGAGTTTGGCGCGATTGCCTTCGCCCCTTGGAAATGTCGGTTTTGGCACCATGTGCAGTGGAGTCTCGCCATCAACGTTCCGGGAATTAGCATCCGCTCCTCGCTGAAGTAGCATCTGAGCCACCTCGAAATGCCCCTGAGCTGCCGCCAGATGTAGCGGAGTCGAGAGGTCCACCTCGCGCGCATTGATATCTGCGCCGTGTTTGAGCAGGAACTGCACCGCGCCGACGGCCAGATTGCTGGGTGCTTGAATTGCGGTGTGCAGCGGAGTCCGTCCTCCCGTTCCTTGAGCGCCGACGTTCGCGCCGTGCCGAAATAGCAGTTCGGCGACCCGGACATGTCCGCCGTGCAATGCCGCGACCAGCGGATAGTCGTGTTTGCCGCCGATAGCATTTACGTGCTGTGGGTGTTTCTTGACGAGATGCTCAACGAGGTCATAAAATCCACAAAGCGCGGAGTAGTATAAGGGTGTCGCGGTCTCCGAGCGCGAGTACCGAGATGATGGCTCGTTTATATCATACAACCGGAGCCACGCTGCAAAATGTGGCTTGTCCGAGTCAAAGAGTGTCTTCATTTCATCCAGAACGCGCGACGATACGTTCCCGACCTGCGCGTGAGAAACCCAGTGTCCGGCAGCATACTTGGCGAGAGGGACGTTGCTGACGCTCCATCTGTTGGCGCGGTCGTCCAAACGGAGTAGAACTCCAAGAGAAGCCTGGGCGAGGGTCGTGTGCGCAGCGTCGGGGATAATGTGATAACGCGAGATATCTTTGCTCGAGGTGGCGAGGCGATCTGATGTGAGGAACTCCTTGACCGAAAAATGAGAAAAGTGGACCACTCGCGAACGGCCGCTGTCGGCGATGGTAATCAAGCTCGGACACGCAGAGAGTATTTCTTGTTCTTGATCCTTCGACTGCCAATCGTCGGCTGATGTCGGGACTTCTCCGTCAATCGCATCAAGGTCGAAGGTAAGGATCCCCGTAAGTTCGTCAATACGAAGGGGTCGATTGGCCACTGCGAGGCATTGGAGCAAGCGTTGGGCATAACCTCGGTTTGTTTTATGAATCCCCTTCAGTACGCGCTCATAGGTCTCATCCAAGCTGTCCGGTAGTTCGTTCACAAAGTGGCGAACTCTCGACCGGAGACAAAGCCTCAGCATCTCCAGCTGACAGAAGACCCATCGGAACCTGTATAACGAATATTGAGAAGAAGCGTCAGGGAGACAGAAACACCTTACATGCCGTCAGCTTTCTCGGAGAGTGTCGCGATGATGACTTCCTTGTCGTCCTCCCGCCATCGTTTGTCATTGGCAATAATATCGACTTCAGAGCTGATATATTTAGCAATATCTTCTTTGTGTCCAGTTTGGTCGTGAAGGGAGACACGGAGAGATGTCAAGGGCTCAAGACGGACGCGGATGTCTATCTCTGGCCGACTCGTGACACATATGTGTAGATTCCGGAGGCGAAGATCAACAAGGCGTTTTATAAGGCTGAGAACGCGTTCTCGGGGAGATCGCACGCCAGAAGTATCAGGACATTCATCAAGAGCGTCCATGATGATGTAAATAGGGTGTTGGGTCGAAACGGAGAGCATGTTCGTTAGACAATTGGTCAAAACTTCGTCGCTGGGTGGTTGCGTGCCTTTCCCGTGGGCTGAATAAACACGGGAAATTATGTCGCAACAAGGAATCGAGTGCTCGGCCAACTGGACGAGCAAGGAAGGCAAGAGGTTGTGGCGATGTTTCTTATTGTCATCTCTAAAATCAAAATAGAAATATGCCACAGAGGCTCTCCCGCCGACGCACAGTGATACGATACGTTGGATAATCGTAGAGCTGGTCGAGGACGTTAAGTGCGATGAAAAGAGAGTACAGAGATGGCGAACCAGAGGATGCTCTTTCCTGATCCGGCTTTGAATGGCGGGGGCGGTCAGGGAGAAGTAAACACCAGGTTTCCACGAACGTACGTTTGCCATGGATCCACAACAAGGAACCAGTCGAATGCCATTCCTGAAAGATACGGCCTTCTAAAAACCAAGTTGCTGTTTCCTCGTGGAGGTCACGTAACCCGACAGCGTAATTCGTTGACGGGTCTGGCGGAGATAGCCACCCTTTGAGGTTCTGTAGCATCTCCTTCCCTATGACAATGTGTGAGTCCCTATAGGGTGTCGTGACGAAGTTCAGAGGGTACAAACAGTCGCGGGCATCGATTTTGTCCGCGATGTCATTCACCATCGCTTTTGTTTCCTTCATGTCTAACCAGAAGATGTCAAGACGAATTGTAGCAAGTGAGAGAGTTATGCACCGTCCTTTAAAACGTTAGTATCGCTTGTCGCTTGTGCAATCCCCGTTAGAAGCTCCCGCTGTTCCAGTTCACCAAACCTCAGTAAGGCATCCTCGAGATCGTTCATTCCCGCTACTTTCTTAAGAAATATTTCTGGTTGGGAGTCAAGCGAGGAGAAGCTCATCGCAGAAGATGCACCCACTTGTTCGGCTCTCCTTTATCCCCTTTGTCGCGATACCAAGGATTGACAGAACTTCGGCCATAATCTTTGCGAGTTCGCCCACCACCGCAGGACTCGGCGAGACATTGGTATAGATCTTGAGGCGTGCAAAGAAGCTCTCGATCCTGCCGAATAGTTTGACTAACAAATCGCGATTCGCCGCAGTGCTCTTTGCCGCCTACCAGAGAAGGTGTCCCGCAACCGATGTAGAGAATCAGGAAAGAAAACTCACTACGAGGAGAACACCTATTCCAGAAAAGATGATTTTAGTAGGGGGGAATATCTGAAAGTCAACGTCAAGGCAAAGACAGGTAACTTAGCGAGATAGCTTACTTACCGAGCCAACGCCCTCACCAAGGGTAGCAGAGAGCAGGTTGAGAGTATTCACGGTTGGGTTAAGCCACTTGGTGAGTCGCTCATCGCTGCTCCGAGATTGATTCAGTTCATTAACCTTCCCTTCAAGTACAGTGAGGATAGCTTCGGGAGAATCGCAGCCTTGTATCGCAGCGGCGAGTGGATGGGCAGTCAGGTCTTTGCCGGTCCTTTTCTTATACTCTTCTAGGGCCATTTCTAAGATTGGTCGATAGTTTGGAACGGATGATGAGGGTACCAGGGCATTGGACGACATTGTGCTGATTGTGAGGAACTAGACAAGGGTACGGGCGGTGAGGCCTGTAAGGCCCAGTGAGGGAGACGAGGAACGCGTGAATGTGCACAGCCTCGTGTGATTGACGAGGAAAAAACGCTCGGTGATAGACGCGTGGCACCTATGACTTGGATGACCATCACCGTCACATTGTCTGTGCTCTCTCAATTACTCCCTGCGCGCTTCCTGCGCTCTCCTCACCATTGCGTGTGGGGGAAGTTGTCACCTCCGTCTACTCGCCTACGTCACCTTTTGCATGCGTGGTGCCCTGGCTCGTCGCCGTCATGTGAGTGGCGATTGTTGTCTCCACTCACCATCTCGTCACCAAACTTCTCTCTTTCCACCCTCGCCCTACATCGCTTCCCTCCCCCGGGCCCTCTCGCACCTCCTCGCACCGTCTCCTCTTCCCTGTCGCTGCCCTCGCTCTCGGTTCCTTCCTCCTTCCCTCTCGGCGCCACTCTATCGCCTTCCTCACCGTCGCACGTGAGGGAAATTGTCGCCTCTTTGCTGACCCTCTTACTGCCCGCCGTCCCACAACCCCCCTCATACTGCCCTCATAATCGCTTCCTTCCTTCCCTCTCGCTCACTCTCGCCATCTCCCCGCCCCAAAACCCGCTGTCTCGCTTACGCTGTCTCCCTCTCCCAACCCTCGTGCCTTTCCCTTTTCCTTTCCGCCGACTCACACAACTCTCCGCGTCATCTTGCCGCCCCTCTTCCTCTCCGTCTCGCCATCTCGGCACCACTCCCTCCTTCATTGTCGTCGCATCTACAGTAAGCGCAGCCAGCACCTCATGGAGCGAACGGTCACCGGTCTAACTCCCGTCCTTGCTTCACCGTCACTCTCACCTCTCGCCCCCATCTCGTCTCATCCCGCCCTCGCCATTCTTCGTCCTCATGTGCGAGGCATGATCCTCCCCACCTCACCCCACACGCCATTTACCCGCCGCGTCTCCCTCTCCCCTTGTCTCGCCCTCGCCCTACCTTCCACTGTGCCCCGGCTCCCCAACCCTCCTTCACAGCATCTTCTTCCCCATCCCGCTTTCTACCCGGTGTACCCACACTTTCTTTTCCTCGCCGTCTCCTTCACCCGCGCCGTCTCCTCCCTTGCACGTCATCGTACCACATGGGTGGTCCCCACGCTTCCCACCCCCTCCTAGCCGTCTTGTGAGGCGACCGTTGCCTCTCCTCTTGCCATCTCACCGCGTCTGCCCCTGTTCCCCATCTCCAGCCCCTGCTGTCTCCCTTGCGTTGTCTCCCTCTCCCTACCCTCCTTTCCCTTCTTGAAACTTGACAACCCACGACAACCTCTTGCCGCCCACTCTCACCCTCTCGGCGCCTTCTTCCACCCCCTTCGTCCCGCCCTCGTGGCACTATTTCCTCTCCCTCGTCGTCGCATCTGGGGGGCAACTTTCGCCTCTGTCTCCTCCCCGCTGGTGTCTCCTCACCCTGCCTGCCTTCGACCGAACTCTGCCAGCCCTCGGCCCATCGTCTAGTTGCTCCGCCCACCGCCCCCTTGCCCACATTGCCATCTCCTCACCATGTTCACCTTCAGGCCCGTCGGTCTCTGCCATCTATCACCCTTCTACATGTTCGCTACACGTGCCGCTCGCCATCTCCCTCACCATCCTACCTTCCTCTCCTTCCTCTTCAGCTTGACCTCTGGGAAGTACCACGGAAGCGGGGGCTTTAATGACAACTTAATTATGGCTTCTTCCTCCTCGTCTTCTGGCCCTTGGTCTTGCCCTCAGTCTATCGTTGCTCACGCTTGGTTCTGAAAAAATTGACGTGTGTCGTGATATCTCTCCTCCCCATTTCCGTTCATGTTCCCTTTCGTTCGCTGTCCCGGACGGTTGATCATACAAACAGCCCACCGTCCGCACCCATCCGTCCAGCGCGTATCTCCCTCCGGGGTGATGTGTTGGAAATGCGAGCTGGACCACGTAATTCCTCTTGTCTCATTGTAGGCAAATTTGTATGGCTCCTTATAAATTTATTGGTGGACTTAGGTGCTATTCGCGGAGATGTGTGCCGAGATATGAGGGGTAGCGCAGACCAGCCACGAGACTAGCAGGGATGCGATGCGAGAAGCGACCTGAGCTGACGCACTCCAAGTGCCTTGAGAGAAATGGGATGAAATACAAGTCACTTTCACAGTGAGTACGTTACATGCAGGTCCAGGTTGAAGCCAACACGAGTGAAACTTAGTGAACAAAAAAACGCAAGCAATTGAAAGCGGGCGACTCCGAGTCGAATGTGCACGTCTCATTTTGGTCTGCGCCGCTAGCGCTTGCCTTCATGCCATGGAAGGTAGTCTCGGATACAAAGGCTCTATTACTAGATGTCAGCGCATACAACAGGTCTTTTTTTTTTTTTTTGTTCAGATTTATTCCGCGGCAGTACTTAGTACAAGAACGGTCCTCGCCTCTATAAAGAGAGCGAGATTTATGAAGCGCGGGTACGCATACAACAGGTCGTACAGTAAATATCAGGAAATTCAAGCAGACCAAGAACGCAAGACAACAGATAGAACAGCGACTAAGCAGTAGGGCAATTGAATAGACTCCGCAAGCCTGAGGATGTCCGGATCTACGATTCCCTCGAGAATAGTACATACACGGTAATTCCAGATACCGGCACAAACTACATGCACGCCATGAGTCGAGCGGTCTGAGAAGATATAACTAACTCACTGCTGCAATCCTCTTGAGTAGACGGTGACATCGCGTTCCCTCTCGCGTTCTATCACGATTACAAGGGTTAGTACATGTTTACACATGCCAGTGACACTGGAAGGACATATTGATGCCGACCTGATACTAGTAACCGTAGAGTAGACTCATCGTTACTACGCTCTCTACTCGCCATGCTCGCATGGAAAAGTATTCCGATTGCGGTTGTTTCATCATTCGCATCAATACCTCCCGTACGAGCTGGAATGGCGTCTTACCCTCTTTGTTCTCCATACTTCGATCTACACCATGTCCGAGAAGAATCCAAACGACTTCGAGCCATTTTTCGAAAAAGAAAAGGTGTGATGCTAGGTGTAAGGGTGTTTCGTGGTCGTTGTTTTGTGCGTTCACATCCGCACCACGTTCCATCAATAGCTGTAGTACAGCACAGAAAATATCTTCGTGGCCCCATACAGAGTCGAACATGGTGTGCAATGGGGTCTGGCCCTGGTGGTCCTTCACATTGACTTTTGCGCCAGCGTCGACGAGCATCCGCACTAGCTCGAGATCTATTTCCCAACATCTTGATAATACCAGATGTAATGGCATTTTGCCCTTGTCGTCTGGTTGATTCACGTCCGCACCGCGCACTACTAATAGCTGTGTAGGGGCGAAGGCATCTTCAGAAAAAATATCCACAGGTGGGTCATGTACTAGGTGCAACGGGGTCTGGCCCCACGTGTCCACCGCGTTGACATTCGCGCCAAAGTCGAGGAGATTCTGCATATACTCGAGTCGCCGATGTCCAGATGCCCAATGTAAAAGAGATTGTTGGCCGCCGTATCGTTTATTCACGTCCGCACCACGCTCTAGGAATGGCCGTGCAACGGACCAGTAATACTCGGGATCATAATACTCATTAAGTTTTTCAAGATGTTCGGACAATGGGGTATCGCCTAGCTTGTTCTTCACGTTGACATTTGCGCCATAGTCGAGGAGCATTCGCACTAACTCGGGCTCTTGGAAAGATATCAAATGTAACGGTGTGTCGTGGTGCTTGTCTTGTGCATTCACGTCCGCACCACGCTCTATTAATAGCCGTGCAACGTCCAATGATTCGTTGGGATAATCATAGGCTTTCCAACCCACTTGATGCAATGGGGTGCAACCCCGGTGGGTCTTCGCGTTGACATACGCGCCATTGTCAAGGAGCACCCGTGCCACTTCGAGATTCATCACGGACGATGCATTATGTAGTGGTGTTGAGAGGTCCGCCTCCTGGGCATTTACATCTGCGTCATGACCAAGCAGAAACCGCACCGCGTCGACCGCCAAATTATTACGCAACCGAGCTACTGTGTGCAGCGGAGTCCGTCCTTCCGTTCCTTGAGCGTCGATGTTCGCGCCGTGCCGAAATAGGAGTTCTGCGACCAAAACATGTCCTTCGTATAGTGCCGCGGCGAGCGGATAGTCGCATGTGCCGCCAATGGCGTTTACGTGTTGTGAGTGTTTCTTGACGAGGTGTTCGACGAGGTCATAAAATCCACAAAGTGCGGAGTAGTATAAGGGTGTTGCAGTATCCGAGCGCGACTTCCCATATCGTGTCTTGTCGATATCATATATCCGGAGCCACGCTGCAAAATGTGGCTTGTCCAAATCAAAGAGTGTCTTCATTTCATCCAGAACAGACGACGATACGCTCCCAACCTGCGCGTGAGAAACCCAGTGTTTGGCGGCATACTCAACGAGAGGAATGTTATTGGCATTCGAGCTGTCGACGCGATCGAGTAGAACGTCAAGGGATACCCGAGCAAGGGTCATGTGCGCGGCATCGGGGTGAATGCGATAACGCGAGATATCTTCACTCGAGGTGGCAAGACGATCCGATGTGAGGAATTCCTTGACAGAAAAATGAGAAAACTGGACCACCCGCGAACCGTTGCTGTCAACGATGGTAATCAAACTCGGACACGCGGAGAGCACCTCTTGCTCTTGATCTTCCGATCGCCTAGCGTTGGAAGCAAGGATCGCCGCAAGCTCCATAACACGAAGGGGTCTCACAGCCACAGTTAGGCATTGGAGCAAATGATGGACACGCTTTCGCTTTATACTGGGGATCCCCCTCAGGACCCGCTCGTAGGTCTCATCCAAGGTGTCGGGTAATTCGTTTACGAACTGCTGAACCGTTGATGGGAAACAAAGCCTCAGCATCTCCAGTTGACAGTACACCCATCTGAACCTGTATGGTGGATAAGTGAGAGGAAGCGCTAGGGAGAGTACAAATACACCGTACATGCCATCAGCTTTCTCAGAGAGCGTCTTGATCACCAGTTCCTTGTCGTCCTCCGGCCATCCATTGTCGCTGGCAACAACACCGACCTCGGAATTGATATATTTAGCAATGTCTTCCTTGTGTCCAGTTTGGTCGTGAAGGGAGACGGGGTGAGACGTCAAAGGCTCAAGACGGATGCGGATGTCGATTTCCAGCCGACTCGTGACGCAGATGTGTAGATTCCGGAGGCGAAGATTAATAAGGTGGTTCATAAGGTTGAGAACCCGTTGTCGGGGAGATCGCACGCCAATGGTATTGAGACATTCATCGAGCGCATCCACGATGATATAAATTGGGTGTTGGGTCACAGTCGACAACATATTGGTTAGACAACTGATCAGGACCTCATCGCTGGGTTTTTGCGTGCCTTTCCCATGTGTTGAATAAACACGGGAAATTATGTCGCAACAGGGAATCGAGTGCGCAGCAAGCTGGAAGAGTAAGGAAGGCAGTAGGTCGTGGAGGTGCTTCTTATTGTCGTCTCGAAAATCAAAATAGAAATACGCCACAAAGGCTCTTCCATCATCGCACAGTGATACGAGTCGCTGGATGATCGCAGAGCTGGTAAAGAACATTAAGCTGCCGTGTATCGAGAGATTATAGAAATGGCGAACCAGAGGATGCTCTTCCCCGAACCAGCTATGAATGGGAGCCGTCAGGGACAAGTAAGCGACAAGTTTCCACGAGCGTACGTTTGCCATGGATCCATAACAAGGAACCGGTGGAATGCCATTCCTGAAAGATACGGCCATCTCAAAACCAGGAAGCTGTTGCCTCGTGAAGGTCACGTAACCCGATGTTGTAATTCGCCGATGGGTCAGGCGGAGATAGCCACCCTTTGAGCTTCTGTAGTACCTCCTCCACTATGACCGTATGTGAGCCCCTATAACATATCGCAACGAAGTCAAGAGGGTACGAACAATCACGAGCGCCAATTTTGTCCGCGATTTCTTTAACTATCGCTTTTGTTTCTTTCGCGTCAGTTTTTGTTTCCTTCACGTCAGCTTTTGTTTCCCTTGCGTCTAACAAGAAGATGCTCAAAATGAATGAGTTGCCAGTGAAAGAGCTACACACCATCTTTGAGAACATTGGTATCACTTGACACTTGTGCGATACCCGTTAGAAGCTCCCGCTGTTCCAATTCACCAAACCTCTGCAACGCATCCTCGAGACTGTTCATTCCCGCAACCTTCTTGAAAAATGTTTCTAGTCGGAACTTACGGTAAGCGAAGAGCAGTTTGTTGTAGAAGATACACCGACTTATTCGTTTCTCCTTCATCCCCTTAGTCGCAGTAGCGAGGATTGACAGAACTTCGGCCATAATCTTTGCGAGTTCATCCGTCACCGCAGGACTTGGTGGGGCATTGGTATAGATCTTGAGGCGATCAAAGAAGCTTTAGATTCTACCGAAGAGTTTGACTAGCACATCACGGTTCGCTACAGTGTCCCTTGCCGCCTGCCAGAGATGAAGTTCTACCGATGCGGGGAATAGTAGAGCAAGCAAACTCACTATGAGGAGAATGCCGATTCCAGAAAAGATGATTTTGGTAAGGGGGAACACCTGAAAGCGAACGTAAGGGACAAGACAGGTAACGAGCCTGGCTGCTGTGACTTACCGAGCCAGCGCTATCGCCAAGGGTGGCAGAGAGTGTGTTGAGGATATTCACGGTTGGGTTGAGCCACTTGGTCAATCGGTCATCGCTGATCCGAGATTGATTCAGTTCATTAGCTTTCCCCTGAAGTACGGTGAGGATAGCGTCGAGAGAATCGCAGCCGTTTATCTCAGCAGCAAGTGGGTGGGTAGTGAGGTCTTTGCCGGTCTTCTTCTTATACTCTTCTAGGGCCTTTTCGAATATGGGTTGAAAGTTTGGAGTAGATGAGGAAGATGCCTCGGGATCGGACGACATTATGTTGATTGCGAAGATCACAAGTGTATGGGTATGGTGTGAGATGGCCTCGTGTATGCCAGTGGAACGAATCAACGCCCTTCAATGATGATAGACGCGCAAGACACATGACTTGGACTCGCCGGATGACATTCAAGTTGGCGCGACGTCGCGACTTGTTTACTGTAAAAGCGATTGTACGTGGCTACGTATCTGGCCATAATGTGCATTGACATAGGCCGCACCACGACTCGTCCTCCTCGTCCTTCTCCAAACCTATGCGTATGACGCAGTGCTCCCATTTGGCGACGAGCGTGGCGATCAGTTCGCCTCCGAAATACTTTGAAACTCTCGCTGTGTATCTTCACTTTCCCTCTGGTGTATGACGCCGGGTCACCTAAATGCCCACCGCAGCGCTCGTCCATCCGGGCTTGGCCGGCACCGCCGCCAACGCCGGGTCCATGTCGAGCGGTTCCGTGTCCCGCTCATATTCTACGTTACCTCTGCGCGTTTCTGGTTCGCCCCAACAAGAGAAGGGCGCCAGTACAGTCGTGGCATATGCGATGGCGACATGTTCAGCATTTTTGCCACAACTCTTCCCCAACGCCAGGGACAGCAGACTCGAACTTGAAGCCATTGTCGTTGTCCACGATTGCTGTGTGATACAGCACAGCGCGCTTGGTTTGACATGTGTCTGTATTGCGAGAGAATGGGGACGAGGAGGAAAGACGGAGAAAGAACGAGGTATCGGTTGGTTCGCTCTTGACGGGATTTGAATATTGAATCCTTGCTGAATCGTTGCCACGATGTCCACGTCTGATAATTAATTTGAAGAAGGCCCTGCACGGGGTACAATGCAATTGAACAAATAGTCTCGTACCCGCCGTTCTAGAGGAATGCAAGGAGGGGCGGGCGGGGATCCGGGGAAGCCGGAGAATGACGGAATGAGACGTCCTGAGGAACGCGTCGTTCCTCGGCGTGAATTTGTGAAATGTGCACAGCCTCGTGCGATTTGAGGGAAAAACTTCCGAAAAAGTGATATCTCGATGATAGACTTTCTGTGCTCTCTCACAATTACTCTGCTAGCCAGCAGTCCACCCTGCGCGCTTCCCGCGCTCTCCTCACCATCGCGTATGAGGAAGGTCGTCACCTCCGTCTACTTGCCTTCGTCACCTCATGCATGCGTACGTGGTGCCCAGGCTCGTCGCCGTCATCACTCACCATCTCCTCACCACACTTGTCTCTTTCCACCCTCCCCCTCTCGCACCTCCTCGCACCGTCTCCCCTTCCCCTCCCGCTGCCCTCGGTCTCGATCCCTTCCTCCTTCCCTCTCAGCGCTGCTCCGTCGCTTTCCTCACCGTCGCACGTGAGGGCAACTGTCGCCTTCATCCCTTTCTTTGCTGACATATTCCTCGCCCTGCCTGCCGTCCCACTACCTCCCTCTCACTGCCATCATAATCGCTTCCTTCATTATCTCTCGCTCATTCCCGCCATCTCCCCACCCCAACCCCGCCGTCTCGCTTACGCTGTCTCCCTCTCCCAACCCTTGTACCTTTGCCCTTTCCTTCCCGCCGACTCACACAACTCTCGGCGTCATCTTGCCGCCCCTCTTCCTCTCCGTCTCGCCATCTTGGCACCACTCCCTCCTTCATTGTCATCGCCTCTGCAGTAAGTGCAGCCGGTGCCTCTTAGAGCGAATGGTCACCGGTCTAACTCCCGTCCTTGCTTTACCGTCACTCTCACCTCTCGCTGCCATCTCATCTCATCCCACCTTCGTCATTCTTCGTCCTCATGTGGGAGGCATGATCTTCCCCACCTCACCTCATTTACCCGCCGCATCTCCCTCTCCCTCTCCCCTTGCCTCGCCCTCGCCCTACCTTCCACTGTGCCTCGGCTCCCCTGCCCTCCTTCACAGCATCTTCTTCCCCGTCCCGCTATCTACCCGGTGTGCCCACTCTTTCTTTTCCTCGCCGTCTCCTTCACCCGCGCCGTCTCCTCCCTTGCCCTTGTGCCGTGTCATCGTACCACATGGGTGGTCCCCACGCTTCCCACCCCCTCCTAGCCGTCTTGCGAGGCGACCGTTGCCTCTCTTTCCATCTCACCGCGTCTGCCCCCGTCCCCCATCTCTAGCCCCTGCTGTCCCCCTTACGTGGTCTCTCCCTACCCTCCTTTTCCTTCTTGAAACCCGACAACCCACGACATCCTCTTGCCGCCCTCTCCCACCCTCTCGGCGCCTTCCAACCCCTTCGTCCCACCGTCTTGGCACCATTCCACCCCCCTCCTTGTCATCGCATCTGGGAGCAACTTTCGCCTCTGTCTCCTCCTTGCTAGTGTCTCCTCACCCTGCCTGCCTTCGACCGAACTCTGCCAGCCCTCTGCCCATCGTCTAGTTGTTCCGCCCACCGCCTCACTCACATTGCCATCTCCTCACCATGTTCACCCTCAGGCCCGTCGGTCTCCTGCCATCTACCACCCTTCGTCTCCATCGCCCTGTCCTACATGTTCGCTACGCGCCGCTCGCCATCTCCTTGCCATCTCGACCATCTCCCTCACCATCCTACCTTCCTCTCCTGCCCCTTCAGCTCGACCGAGAAGTACCACGGAGGCGGGGGCTTTACGTCAATCATAGCTTCCTCCTCGTCTTCAGGCCCTTGGTCTTGCCCTCAGTCTATCGTTGCTCACGCGTGGTTCTGAATCAATTGACGTGCGTCGTGATATCTCTCCTCCCTTTCCGTTCATGTTCCCTTTCGTTCGCTGTCCCGGACGGTTGAGCATACAAACAGCCCGCCGTCCGCACCCATCCGGCCAGCGTGTATCTCCCTCCAGAGTGATGTGTTGGAAATGCGAGCTGGACCATGTAATTCCTCTTGTCTCATTGTAGCCGACAATTAGTATGGCTCCTTATAAATTTATTGGTGGACTTAGGTGCTATTCGCGGAGATGTGCGCCGAGATATGAGGGGTAGCGCAGGCCAGCCACGAGACTAGTAGGGATGCGATGCGAGAAGCGACCTGAGCTGACGCACTCCAAGTGCCTTGAGAGAAACGGGATGAAATACAAGTCACTTTTACAGTAAGTACGTTACATGCAGGTCCAGGTTGAAGCCAACACGAGTGAAACTTTGTGAACAAAAAACACAAGCAATTGAAAGCGGGCGACTCCGAGTCGAATGTGCACGTCTCATTCTGGTCTGCGCCGCTAGTGCTTGGCTTCACGCCATGGAAGGTAGTCTCGGATACAAAAGGTCTATTACTAGAAGTCAGCGCATACAACGGGTCGTACAGTAAATATCAGAAAATTCAAGCAGACCAAGAACACAAGACAACAGATAGAACAGCGAGTAAGCGGTAGGGCAATTGAATAGACTCCGCAAGCCCTGAGGACGTCCGGATCTACGATTCCCTCGAGAATAGTACGTACACGGTAATTCCAGATACCGGCACAAACTACAGGTCATGCACGCCATGAGTAGAGCGGTCTGAGAAGATATAACTAACTCACTGCCGCAATCCTCTTGAGTAGACGGCGACATCGCGTTCCTTCTCGCGTTCTATCATGATTACAAGGGTTAGCACATGTTTACACATGACACTGGAAGAACATATTGATGCCGACCTGATACTACTAGTAACCGTAGAGTAGACTCATCGTTACTACGCTCTCTACTCGCCGTGCTCGCATAGTAAAGTATTCCGATTGCGGTCGTTCCATCTCTTGCATTAACACCTCCCGTACGAGCTGGAATGGTGTCTTTCCCTCTTTGTTCTCCATACTTGGATTTGCACCATGTCCGAGAAGAATCCAAACGACTTCGAGCCATTTTTCGAGACAGAAATGGTGTGATACTAGGTGTAAGGGTGTTTCGCGGTCGTTGTTTTGTGCGTTCACATCCGCACCGCGTTCCATCAATAGCTGTAGTACAGCACAGAAAATATCGTCGTCGGCATGTTCGGCGCTTTCCAACATGGCGTGCAACGGGGTCTGGCCCCGGTGGTCCTTCACATTGACCTTTGCGCCAGCGTCGACAAGCATTCGCACTAGCTCGAGATCCATTTCCCAATAAAATGATAATACCGCATGCAATGGCGTTTCGCCCCAGTCGTCTGGTTGATTCAGGTCCGCACCGCGCACTACTAATAGCTGTGTAGGGGCGATGTTATCTTCCTCAACAAAGGGTTCGACTGGGGCATATACTAGGTGCAACGGGGTCCGGCCCCACATGTCCACCGCGTTGACATTCGCGCCAATGTCAAGGAGCCTCTGCATATACTCGAGTGCCCGACGTTGAGATTCCCAATGTAAAAGGGTTCGTTGGTTGTCGTATCGTTCATTCACGTCCACGCCACGCTCTACGAATAGCCATACAATGGGCCACTCATCTCCGCGATAACCAACGTCCTCAACTCGATCAAGATGTTCGTGCAATGGGGTATGGCCCAGCTTGTTCTTCGCGTTGACATTTGCGCCGCAGTCGAGGAGTATTCGTGCTAACTCGAGCTGGTGGATAAATATCGAATGTAATGGTGTGCCGTGGTCATTGTCTTGTGCATTCACGTCTGCGCCACGCTCTATTAATAGCCGTGCAACGTCCGAACATAATTCTTCGGGGCAAGCAAAGGCTTCCCCAGTCACTTGATGCAATGGGGTCTGACCCCGGTCGGTCTTCGCGTTGACATACGCGCCATTGTCGAGGAGCACCCGTGCCACTTCGAGATTCGCCACGGACGATGCATCATGTAGTGGAGTTGAGAGATCTGCCTGCTGAGAATTTACATCTGCGTCACGACCAAGCAGAAACCGCACCGCATCGACCGCTAAATTATTGGGCGACCGAGCTACTGTGTGCAGTGGAGTCCGTCCTTCCGTTCCTTGAGCACCGATGTTCGCGCCATGCCGACATAGGAGTTCCGCAACCAGAATGTGACCATTGTATAGTGCCACGGCGAGCGGATAGTCGCGTGTGCCGCCAATGGCGTTTATGTGTTGTGAGTGTTTCTTGACGAGGTGTTTGACGAGGTCATAAAATCCACAAAGTGCGGAGTAGTATAAGGGTGTTGCAGTATCCGACCGCGACCGCGACCATAGATGTGACGACCTGTCGATATCGATATCATATATCCGGAGCCATTCTGCAAAATATGGCTTGTCCGAGTCAAACAGTGTCTTCATTTCATCCAGAAAGGACGACGATACGCTCCCAACCTGCGCGTGAGAAACCCAGTGTTCGGCAGCATACTCAATGAGAGAAATGTTATGAGCATTCGAGCTGTCGACGCGATCGTTCAAGCGGAGTAGAACGTCAAGGGATACCCGAGCAAGGGTCACGTGCGCAGCAACGGGGTGAATGTGATAACGCGAGATATCTTCCCTCGAGGTGGCAAGACGATCCGATGTGAGGAATTCCTTGACCGAAAAATGAGAAAACTGGACCACCCGCTCTTGCACCCGCCAATGGTTGCTATCAACGATGGTAATCAAACCCGGACACGCGGAGAGCACCTCTTGCTCTTGATCTTCCAATCGCGTAACGTCGAAAGTAAGGATCGCCGCAAGCTCGACAACACGAAGGGGTCGAACAGCCACAGTCAGGCATTGGAGCAAATGATGGACATGACCGCGGTTCATTCTGGGGATCCCCTTCAAGACCCGCTCGTAGGTCTCATCCAAGCTGTCGGGTAGTTCGTTTACGAACTGCCGAACCCTCGATGGGAAACAAAGCCTCAGCATCTCCAGTTGACAGTACACCCATCTGAACCTGTATGGTGGATAAGTGAGAGGAAGCGCCAGGGAGAGTACAAAACCACCGTACATGCCATCAGCTTTCTCAGAGAGCATCTCGATCACCAGTTCCTTGTCGTCCTCCCGCCATTTCTTGTCACTGGCAACAACATCGACCTCGGAGTTGATATATTTAGCGATGTCTTCCTTGTGTCCAGTCTGGTCGTGAAGGGAGACGCGGAGAGATGTCAAAGGCTCGAGACGGATGCGGATGTCAATCTCCGGCCTACTAGTGACGCATATGTGGACATTCGGGAGGCGGAGATTGACAAGGTCTTTTATGAGGCTGAGAACGCGTTCTCGGGGAGGCCGCACACCAGAGGTATTGGGACATTCATCAAGCGCATCCACGATGATATAAACCGGACCTTGGGTAATAGCCGAGAGCACGTTCGTTAGACAATTGATCAGGACTTCGTCGCTGGGTTTTTGCGTGCCTTTCCCATGTGTTGAATAAATACGGGAAATTAGGTCGCAACAAGGAACCGAGTGTGCAGCAAATTGGAAGAGCAAGGAAGGAAGTAGGTCGTGGAGATGCTTCTTATTGTCGTCTCGAAAATCAAAATAGAAATACGCCACAGGGGCTCTTCCGTCATCGCACAGTGATACGATTCGCTGGATGATCGCAGAGCTGGTAAAGAACATTGAGCTGCCGTGTATCAAGAGATTATAGAAATGGCGAACCAGAGGATGCTCTTCCCCGAACCGGCTATGAACATTGGGAGCCATGAGCCATCTGGGACAAGTAGACGCTAGATTTCCACGAACGTACGTTTGCCATGGATCCATAATAAGGAATCCATCGAATACCATTCCTGGAAGATACGGCCTTCTAAAAACCAGGTTGCTGTTTCCTTGTGAAGGTCACGTAACCCGATGTTGTAATTCGTCGACGGGTCGGGCGGAGATAACCACCCTTTGAGCTTCTGTAGTACCTCCTCCACTATGACCGTGTGTGAGATCCTACAAAGTATCGCAACCAGGTCAAGAGGGTACGAACAATCACGAGCGTCCATTTTCTCCGTTACCTCCTTGATCATCGCTTTTGTTTCCTTCGCGTCTAACCAGAAGATATTCCAGATTAATTGTGTGACCAGTGAAAGAATTACACACCGTCCTGGAGACCACTGGTTTCCCTTAACGTCTGTGCGATCACCGTGAGCAGCTCCCCTTGTTCCAATTTTCTAAGCCTCTGTAAGGCATCCTTGATATCATCGTCCATTCCCACCAGTTTCTTTAAAAATGTCGCTGGCCAAACTTAAGCGAGGTGCAGCTTATTACAGGAGATGGACCTACCCGGTCGTTTTTCTTTCATCCCCTTTGTCGCAATAGCAAGTATTTGGAGAATGTCAGCCATGTTCTTGACGAGTAAGTTCGTCACCGCCAGAGGAGGTGGGACTTCGGTATAGATCCTGAGGCGTTCAAAGAAACTTTCAATTCCGCCGAAGAGTTCAATTAGCACATCGCGGTTCGCCACAGTGTCCTTAGCAGCCTGCCAGAGACGGCGTTATCACGGCCCATGCGGTGGATTGGATTGGGAAAAAACTCACTACGAGAAGGATGCCGATTCCAGAAAAGATGATTTTGGTAGGAGGGAATACCTGAAAGTCAACGCGTCAGAGTAAAGACAGGTAACGAGGCAGCTTGCTTACCGAGCCAACGCCCTCACCAAGGGTGGCGGAGAGTGCATTGAGGATATTCACGGTTGGGTTAAGCCACTTGGCGAGTCGCTCATCGCTGCTCCGAGATTGATTCAGTTCGTTAGCTTTCCCTTCAAGTACGGTGAGGATAGCTTCGGGAGAATCGCAGGCTTTTATCTCAGCGGTGAGTGGGTGGGTAGTAAGGTCTTTGCCAGTCTTCCTCTTATACTCTTGTAGAGCCTTTTCGAATATTGGCTGAAAGTTCGGAGAGGAGGAGGAGGAGGTCTCAGGCTGGAGACTGGAGGACATTGTGTTGATCGTGAGGAGCTAGACAAGGGTACGGACGGCGTGAGACGAGGAACACCGTGTGCACTGCCCCAAGACGCCACATCGATGATATGTTAGACGCGTAGCACACATGACCCGGACAGCTTGTGAATCGGATGATATTGTTCGTGGTAAGACAATCTCGTTGCGACCGGTTCAAACGAGATTGGTTGACCAGTGCTCTG
This sequence comes from Lactarius deliciosus, assembly GCA_021525775.1. Lineage (NCBI taxonomy): Eukaryota > Fungi > Basidiomycota > Agaricomycetes > Russulales > Russulaceae > Lactarius > Lactarius deliciosus. The sequence goes on along the minus strand of JAKELK010000047.1, from coordinate 88,936 downwards.
TTGGTGACGTTCGATCCTGTCCACTATAATTACACTGTGCCAGGCTGCAGTGTGTGGCCGCGGCTGGTAACGCCAGATTTCGACCAAATGATCGTTGTCTCCCTCGGACCGTCTTTAGCCGCTACCAGCCGTCCTCTCCGAGTCCTCTCCGAAGTCTCCTCTCCGAAGTCTCTCCGAGTCAACCCGGCCGCATATATGTGAAGCCCTCCTTTCCTCTCCACCCTCTCAGCGCCACTCCCTCGCCCTTCCATCTCACCATGTTTGCAATGTTCCCATCTCACTCCCCCTCTCACCATCTCTCCGTCCCGACCCCGCTGTCTACCCAACATTTCCCCCCTCTCCCTATTGTCACACCTTTGCCTTATTCATGCCACGGTGCCGCCTCACACAACCCTCCACATCCTCTTACCGTCGCTCCAACCCCCTCAGCGCCTTCTTCCTCGGCACTACTCCGTCTCCCTCACTGCCAACCCTCGCCATCTTCCCTCCCATCCTGCTGTCTGCCCAGCATGCCTACCCTTTCTTTACGTCGCCGTCGCCGTCTCCTTCGCCTGCACCGTCTTCTTCCTTGCCCTTGCGCCGCCTCCTCGTGCTGCATGCGTGGTGCCGACGCTTCCCACCTAGCCGTCATGTGAGAGGCGATCGCTGTCTCCTCTTTCCGTCTCACAGCGTCTGCCGTCTTTGCGCTCTCCTTTCTCGCCTCCCCTGTTCTTACCGTCTCCCCTCCTTGCCGTTTCACTGCTCTCGGCGTCCTCCCATCGCCCCGCCCCTCCTTCCTCTTTCCTCTCAGCGCACTTTCCCCGTCCTCGCTAACATCTCACCCTCCCCGCCATATCACCAACACCCTCTCTCGCTCCCTTTGCAATCGCACCATTCTCCTTCCCCATCGGCCATCTTCTCGCACCGACCTCTGCTGTCTCCCTCTCCCTACCTTCATGCGTTTACCCTCTTCCTGCCATCAACACTCGGCGACCTCCTTGGCACCTTCCTTTTCTCCGTCCGGCTCTCTTGGCACCTGAGGTGCAACTTCGCCTCCTTTCCTCCCCCTGCCAGCCTTCGGCCGAACTCTGCCAGCCCTCTGCACATCATCTACTCACCCCGCCAACCGTCTCCTTACCTCATCCCGCCCTCTATCGTCCTTCGTCACCATCTCCACCACCACCTCCTCGTCCTGCGTGCCCGCTACCTCCTTGCTTTCTCGGCCATTGCCGTCACCACTACCATCCTATTCTGCCCTCTCAGCTTGCCTCTAGGAGGTACAACGAAAGCGAGGGCTTCAACAAGAACTTAACCATAGCTCCTGATTCCTCCTCATCTTCTGGATCTTGGTCTTGCCCTCAGACCATCGTTGCTCGCGCTCAGCTCTGAAACATTTGACGTGCGTCGTATTTTCTCTCCTCTGCTTCCCCATCTCCGTTCCTTTTCCGTCCGTCCGTTGACCCGGATGGTTGGGCATACGAACAACGCTCCACCAACGCTCTCACTCATCTGTGTTATCAAATCAAGCTCTGCAATAGCCGATTCCTCTTCTCTCATTGTAGTCGGCAATTTGTATGGCCCCTTATAATGGACTTTTTATGCTACTCGCGGAGATGTGTACCGAGGAGGCGGATATGAAGGAGTAGCGCAGACCGGCCACGAGACGAGTAGGGATGCAATGTGAGTAGCGAGCGACCTAAGCCTTGTGAGAGAAACGGGGATGCAAGGGAAATACCAGTCACTTTTAGGTATGTAGTACACAGAGGTCTAGCTTGAAGCCAAGACGAATGAAACCTAGTGGAACACTAAAGCGATTGAAAGTGAGTAGTGATTGACCCCTAGTCGAATGTGCATGCCTCCGAGTCATGTTGGTCTACGCCGCTCGTGCTTGCCTTCATAGAATCAACTCTTGCAAGAATGAACACGGCGAGTTGCAGTGATGACTGATGCTACCCAAAATGTGCACGTTCCACAAGGATGTTGCCAATAGATCCAATGAAGATCGATTCCATTGAGCGTAAGTAGTAAGTACACGCTAATTCTAAATATCGGTGCAAACCACGGGTCATCGGTTGAGCGGTCCAAGATAATAAATAACACTGGCAGAACATTTGCATCGGTGCTGACTTGATACTAGAACCCGTAGAGGAGACCCATCAATGCTACGGCCCCTGTTGTCTGCCGCATTGACACTTGCGCCATGGTCGAGGAGTATTCGTGCCAACTCGAGTTTAGATGCCATAAGTAAATAATATAAGGGGCTTGGTGGTCCTTGTCTCGTGCATTTGTGATGTCGCCTACCTTCGTGTGACTGTTGATGACTAATAAACTCGAAAAGGTAGGAAAGTAGACGAGAGAATTCTGGGATTCCTGTCGCAAAACGAGCTACTTAAATACATGAATCGATATGCTTGCGCGTCGCGCTGACGCAGCCTACTCCTATTCTTACAGGGGCACATCTGAGACAAAAGACAGAGGAACATCTCGGAATACCGATATTATCCAGGCTTGCGCGTCGTCTGAATAATATCCGCGAGTCACAGGTTGACGGATGAGTCATGTGTTCACAACATCACCCCGTCGTCAGTCTCTTGTGACTCTCAGTAAAAAAGAAAAGTCAGTGAATAGTCAGAGTGTAGTCAGAGTATAGTCAGCTGGAAGTCAGATATTTCACCAAAGTCAGGAGAGAGTCATTTTGTAGTCAAATAAAGTCACCTTATAGTCAGTTAAAAGTCATGATGACTTAGAGAAAAACTTCAATTATGGGATGGGGCCCATGAGGGAGGGGAATATGGAGAAGGGGAATATAGGGAAAGGGGTGGGGGACATGGGGGATGGGGATTATGTAGATGGGGGAGGGGAACATGGAGAAGGGGGATATAGGGAAGGGGAACATGGAGAAGGGGAATATAGGGATGAGGGAGGGGAATGTAGGGATGGGGGATGGGAAGATGGGGAAGGGGATTATGTAGATGGGGGAGGGCAACATGGGGGAGGGGATTATGTAGATGGGGGAGGGCAACATGGGAAAGGGGAATATAGGGATGGGGGATGGGAAGATGAGGAAGGGGATTATGTAGATGGGGGAGGGCAACATGGGGAAGGGGAATATAGGGATGAGGGAGGGAAACATGGGGAGGAGAATTATGTAGATGGGGGGGGGAACATGGGGAGGGGAATTATGTCAATGGGGGAGGGGAAGATGGGGAAGGGAATATAGGGATAAGGGAGGGGAACATGGGGAAGGGGATTATGTAGATGGGGGAGGGGAACATGGGGAAGGGGATTATGTAGATGGGGGAGGGGAACATGGGGAAGGGGAATATAGGGATGAGGGAGGGGAACATGGGGTGGGGAATTATGTAGATGGGGGGGGGGGGAACATGGGGAGGGGAATTACGTCAATGGGGGAGGGGAACATGGGGAAGGGAATATAGGGATAAGGGAGGGGAACATGGGGAGGAGAATTATGTAGATGGGGGAGAGGAACATGGGGAAGGGGATTATGTAGATGGGGGAGGGGAACATGGGGAAGGGGAATATAGGGATGAGGGAGGGGAACATGGGGTGGGGAATTATGTCAATGGGGGAGGGGATGATGGGGAAGGGGATTATGTAGATGGGGGAGGGGAACATGGGGAAGGGGAATACAGGGATGAGGGAGGGGAACATGGGGAGGAGAATTATGTAGATGGGGGGGGGAACATGGGGAGGGGAATTATATCAATGGGGGAGGGGAACATGGGGAAGGGAATATAGGGATAAGGGAGGGGAACATGGGGAAGGGGATTATGTAGATGGGGGAGGGGAACATGGGAAAGGAGATTATGTAGATGGGGGAAGCAAACATGGGGAAGGGGAATATAGGGATGAGGGGGGGGGGGAACATGGGGAAGGGGATTATGTAGATGGGGGAGGGCAACATGGGAAAGGGGAATATTGGGATGAGTGAAACATGGGGAGGGGGATTATAGGAATGGGGGAAGGGAACATGGGGAGGGTGATTATATAGGTAGCAGAGGGGAGCATGGGAATGGGGAGTATGAAGGGGAACATAGGGAGGGGGAGGGAAACATGGGGAAGTGAGATATGAGGAAAGAGGAGGAGAAGATACCACTGGTGATTATTATATGTGAGTTGAACAAATAAAAAATCTCTGTTGAAAGATGAGCAGTTTATTTAAGTTAGGAAAGAGTAAATGGATTGTGTTTCAATCAAGAGTGTTGCTTTGCAACAATTCCTGAGCATATTTATGTGTACTCCATGATTGAAGTTTTACACCAAGTCATTTTGACTTAGAGCTGACTACAAGATGACTACCTTCTGACTTTGGTCAAATTTCAGACTATCATCTGACTACTATCTGACTTCTTGCTGACTTAGATATTTTGTTAGCTCCTTTCTTTCTGATGCAACACAAGTTCCTAGAGAATTGGGGAAGTACAAGTACAAGACAGCCATTTTTATTTACCCTACTCATCTTCTGCTAGGATCTCTTCAAATCCACATTCTTCTGCACTCAGCATATCCAGTCCTGGATGTCTTCTTAGGATATGAACCCTTGACTCAAACTCCCAAATTCCAATCAGATTCATCAGCCTAGATGTTTCCATCACCCTTATCTCTTCTGACCATCTCCCACACCACCTCCCTACTACACCAAACTCCTCCACCACTGGACAGTAGACCACCAAACACAGGTTGTACTCTGGCACTGAGTAAAATGCAAGTGCCTCTCCCCAAGTAGGTCTTTTTGCTTGTATGTCTCTCTGAGCCTCAAAATATCTTGAGGAGCGTGAGGATTGGCCCCTTAGCTCAGAGATCCTACTTCTCAGAGTGACACCTTCTTTAATTGTGCACTTTCCCCATCTCTGGACTTTAAGATCCCAATTAAAAGGCACATCAAGACATCCACAAATTGCCTTGAGATGGGTATAAAAGTCTGTTCCCCTTTTTTTGTCAGTCTTCCTTATAGGAAGGGACTGAAAAAGGTGCTCTTTTTGTCTCTTCTCCTTTCCAGGAATAGACAAGACTGGGTACTTCAGAGTCAACATCTTAGTGGTTGCCCTTTCAAATAAAATTGTGGACATATTGGCAAATGGTGCCTTTTTAGATCTAATTTTGTGCCCCAGCTCTCCAATTGCCCTCTCTACTGTTGCTTGTGAGCCAAATCTGATTGAGCCATGCCATAGAATATGATATGGGACATGGACTAATTGAAAGATGCACAGTCTACATCTTGAGACCTTCATTGGGTCATCACCAACATATAGCCTTTCAAACTCATGCAGGAAGGAACAAGCTTTTCCATGTAACTCTGCTAAATCCTCTGATGACCTTGGGGAGATGGTCATGGCAGTTTCAACAATGTCTGCAAATTCTCCAAAGTTTTCCAAAACTTCCTGATCAACTTGTAGTTCCCAAGCAATTGGTATAATATACCAATGGAGGAGTGCCATCCATTCATAGACTTTATATTGGCTCTGGCGCTTTTTGTATGGGTTTCTAATTGGCCCACAAAAAGATGGAGGGAGAGTCTTTACAGCCTTCTCAACCTCTTCCCCAAGAAGTTCTGCAACTTCTTTACTGAGGTGGATCCTTTCATCACTGGAACTGTGTGTTACCCACAAGTCCCAGATATGTAGCATGCAGTTCTCATAGAATAGGTGAAATGGATCCAGTGGGAAGAATGATGGATGAGAAAAGGCAGGGCTGGTAGAACATAGTGTGAGGCGTGATATTCCTGTCTCCCTCACAATCATTTGTTGCTCCTTCTTAGTCTTTGCAGATAGAAGCCTATTAATGGTCTTCCAGTAATGACTCTGATCCCGCATTGGTAGGAAGTAAGGATCAATATCAGGGCGAGTTGGATTAAACTTCTCCCCCTGAGGTGGAGAGAGTGGATAATATTGTGCCTTTGCACCCTTCTCTTTGCTAGTGCGTGCACCTTGCACCATACTGAAGCGATCACCATGAAGAGCTGCATGTCCAGCCATTCCATTTAACTTGGCTGAACCCAGCATATCTCCTTTGACACCACAGAGATATGCCTTTAAAACAAAGTAGGATGAATCAATTATATCCCATGTCCATATTCCTTCACTAGCCATGGCCATCTCCTGGAAAAGAGGATATATGAAGGACTCAATATTTCCAGGAGATGAAGGCCCAGGAATAGCAAGGGGGATGATAATATTTTTTGCCCTATATCGCCTCTCTGGTGGGAGATTGAGTAGCACAACAACCAAAAGCCACACATTGGATTGTTTCTTCATGGTGAGCTGAGCACCATCAGTAGAGATTGTAATGGCAGTGTCTCTGGCATCTTTAAATAGCCCCATATTTTTATAGTGATCAACATGATTTGCAGAGTTGGCAAAATCAGAATATGTCTGCCTGTTGGCACCTGAAGCCACTGCAAGGAGTTTCAGAGTCTCCTGCAAGCACCTGTCTCTGTATCTCATCTCTTCTGATGTTTCTGCAACTGAATAGTGTGACTGAATGATGGGAATGATGGGAATATAAAGCATTTGTGCCCTTGGCTTTTGTGAAGCCCTAGGACCCAGCTTTTGCTTATAGCGTGCTTCATTGCAAATTTTTCCATCACGAGAGTGTGTGCAAAGGGTTTGAGACTGAAAGTCCCCAGTATAAGCCATGCAACTCCTGGGGCACATGTCAATAAATGATGGTGTCAGCCCAGTAAGCTTCTCCGCCAACTTCCGCACAGCATAAAGGCTGAGGATCTCCACATCTGTGGCCTCTGAAAGCACTTTAGCATGAGAGCCATAGGCTTTTACTGTGCCTTGGGACTCTGTCCATGCAAAGTAGTGCTGAAGGGACAGCACTTCTGCCCTAGATAGAGCGTATTCCCCTGGGGGACCAGAAGGGGGAGGGGGAAGAGCATAGTGATGAACAGTGCACATAAGGGACTATACTCACAGTGACAAGGGGAGACTGTGGTGAGATATAGAGGGTGACTGGAAGCAGCAACAGAGTAAACTTGCAGTGAAGCAGATGAGAGTGTCTGGCACACAACAGATGAGAACTGGTGTTTATACAACAGAGGGAGACATACCTGGCACACAACAGATGAGAACTGGTGTGGTGCCAGAGCGTACATGGTACTCTACTTATACTGCTACAGGGGGTGACGGTAGTAACACAGGTCACAGTAAATACAAGGAGCGTTGTTCTACAGAGGGACACAAAGGAGTGTGCAGAAGGAGAACAAAAGCGCAAAGAACAATAGAAGTCTAGACTGATGATATCATAGTGACATCACAATAAAGATAGAACAAAAGGAATCAGTACAAGGACGAAATACAATAGGAGTCCAGAGGAGTCCATGATGTCATTGTACAGTGATGTCATAGATAAGAAAATACAATAAGTCCGAGATTGTAATGATCATAATGATCTAATCTACATGTCCTGTATATCTAATCTAAAGCAGTCCGTTATCTGCGTGTCCATACGAGCCGCTAAGTGCGCACGGGTCACTTTATCAACATCTCCCCGTGATCAGCAATCTAGGATTTTAGCACAAGCCCATGTCTATATTGTGTTGTTGGAGCAGGGTGCGCGCGAGCGACTTGGTAAAGCCGTCTGCAACCATTTCCAGAGTAGGGGTTCTAATAAGAGTGATGGTCCTCTTTTCGATGTACTCCCTAATGACATGATGCCTAATGGCAATGTGCTTTGATCGCCTCCCAGTGACAGGGTTCAAGGCCAAGTCAATGGCACCCTTGTTGTCACCATGTAGTGGGATGGGGTCGTCGACCTCGTACCCGAGTTCCAAAAGGAAGCTCTGATACCAAGCGGCTTGATTGGCCGCATCGGTCATGGCCATGTATTCCGCCTCTGTAGTGTTTTGGGCCACTGTCTTTTGCTTTCGCGAGGACCAGCTTATTGCACCATTGGCTAAGAGGAACACATAACCCGAAGTGGAGTGTCTGTCGTCAACCTGGTCACCCAGGGAAGAATCAGAGTAGCCAACAAGGCCGTCTCCACTGGCGCCATCATAGATTATCCGCATATCCACAGTGCCTACTAAGTAAGCCAGGACATATTGCGCAAGTCGCAGATGTTGGGGGGAAGGATTCGCTGCATACTGCGCCAGACGTGACACAGCGAAGGAAATGTCCGGTCTAGTACCAATCTGAACGTACAGCAGACTACCAATGAGTGACTGGTAGTGTGTAATGTCAGAGGCAGTAGCCTGACCCGTATATTTATGAAGGTGCTCGTCAGCACCAGCGGGCAAGGGTGTGGAGTGTGGTGTGGCATCGGACATGCCAAAGCGTTCAAGGACATCCTTGACATAGCCAGACTGGTCTATTTCGATGCGTCTAAGGGAGCGGTCGCGCACAATGCGCATACCGAGATATGACTCTATCTCCCCGAGATCTGTCATCTCATAGCGCTCAGAAAGATCTGACTTAAGACGCTTGATTCTCTCCAGAGAAGCACCCAGAATAGTGATGTCGTCAACGTAAACAATAACGAAGAGTGGTCCATCCCCCTCTCGTTGAGGCAACACATATACGCCGGCATCGGCAAACGTCCGTTTAAAGCCGAGTGCTAGTAGCACTCCATGGAATTGCAAGTTCCATGCACGGGAGGCTTGTTTGAGACCATATATCGCCTTGACTAGGCGACACACCTTCGTCTCTGCACCAGTGGTGATGAACCCTTGTGGTTGCTCCATGTAAATCTCCTCGTCAAGCACGCCATTGAGGAACGCAGACTTGACATCCATTTGATGGATGTGCCAGTCCTCCAGCGCGGCCAACGCCAGAAGTAATCTCAGCGACTCGAATCGTGCGACGGGAGAGAAGGTTTCATCAAAATCTATGCCAGGGATTTGCGTAAACCCCTTAGCCACCAAGCGAGCTCTGTAGCGGCCATCCGCCTTGAGCTTGAAGACCCATTTGGATTTTACTGCCTTGCGATTAGGCGGGAGATCTACTAACTCCCATGTGCCATTCTTGGCAAGCGCATCCATCTCATACTGACACGCCATTGTCCACTCACCTGCATCCACAGACCGCATGGCCTCTGCATAGGATGCAGGGTCTCTTCCCACATAAGCTGCAGCTAACAGCTCTGCAAACCCCAACCGTCTACCACGTGTGGCCACATTATCCGCTGTGAAGTAGCGGGGATTGGGCACTGGTGCACGGGTAGAGCGTCTAGGTGCACTGTCCATCTCACGCAACAGCTGACTACGCTGTGCGCGATCCTCAAAGCCACCAGGCATATCTGGTGAGGGAGGAGGGACATTGCGCATAATGCGCGTTGCACTTTGACGCGGTGGTGGAGAAGTCAGAGGGGGCTGTTCACGCTTAGGTGTGACAGGAAGAGTGGGTGGGGCAGGTGGTGGTGGCGTGTGTGGTCGCTCTTGTTTAGGGTCTAGAATATCTTCAACATCCTCCTCACTACTATCAGAGTGTGTAGGGGAGGGTGCTCGCTGTGGTGGTAACGCCGACGTGCTAGGTACGGCAATCACTGGTGTAGGTAGTGGTGGTGAGGCCACTTGAGAAGGTGGTGGGTGTGTCTCAGTATCCTGGAGGGACGGGAAGCTACTCTCGTCGAATGTCACATCCCTGGACAAACGGACAGAGCGGGTTTGGCGGTCCCAGAGCTTATAGCCCTTAGATTCGGGCTCAAACCCAATAAGCGTGACCTCAATGGCCTTCGCATCCAATTTGCGACGCTTATCAGCGGGTACGTGCATGTACCCCTTGCATCCAAAGATGCGCAAGTGTGAGACATCTGGTACCTTGCCAGAGTACCAGAGCTCATAAGGTGTGCGCCACTTAAGCGTACGGGTGGGAGAGCGGTTATAGATGTGTACCGCAGTGCTCATAGCATGCTCCCAGAAGCCTTTAGACATGCCTGCTGTGTGTAGCATGGCCATTGCCTTGTCCGTAATGGTGCGGTTAAACCGCTCGGCTTTCCCATTCGACTGTGGTGAACCTGGCATCGTAAGGTGATGCTCTATTCCTCTCTGCTTGAGAATGTCCTGCACTTGGCTCGCCATGTACTCGCCTCCACGGTCAGAGTGGAGTGCGCGCAGTTTATGGGACGTCTGGGTTTCACCCCAGGCCAGATACATCTGCAGCGCCTTCACAAACTGATCCTTCGACTTAATAAAGTACACCACTGCATGCTTGGAGTGGTCGTCTATGAAGGTGGCGGTGTACGCGGAGCCTTGTAGGGACTGAGTTTGCATTGGACCGGCGAGGTCACTGTGTACAATCTCAAAGATACGGGTTGTCCTTTTGGTGGAGGACGCAGAGAAAGGTTGGCGAGTGGATTTACCCAATTCGCACCCACAACACACAGCAGTATGTGTGGTAGAGCTGTCAATGTCCATGCCAGTAGTGGCAGAGGGACCGTACGACTTGAGCGCAGCAGAGGAGATGTGTCCCATGCGCTGATGCCAGATTTCAAGAGTGGTGGCAGTACTTTTGACGTGAGCATTGAGGCCAATGCTTGAAGCGTCCAACCAGTAAAGGTTGTCCTCCAAGTAGCCAACAGCTACACATTGCTTTTTGACAGATATTTTAAATGAGCCACTGTCAAAGGCCACTTCCGCACCCTTTTGTGCCAAAGCACGCGTCGACAAGAAGCGTGTCTTCACCTGTGGAAGGTGTAGCACATTACTGAGGGTAATTGGAAGGCCCTGGCTCGTAGTGAAGACGACGGAGCCTACACCAACTTGGTCGATGGTGGACTTGTCCCCAAGGCGCACAGCACCCTTGCATGGGGTATAGTCCTTGAAATCGGACCGATGTGGTGTGATGTGGTGTGTGGCACCACTATCCATCATCCAACGCACACGCGAGGCTGCATACAAGGCAACACCAACTGCATTGTCCGCCCAGTTAATGGCGGGTTCGTCATCGACCTCCTTAATGGAGGCGGTGGTTGGTACTAATACATGACTATTGGCAGCCTTGTTGCTAGTGTCCTTCAATTTCCCCGCAGCTTCATCCTTCTTCCTCTGCCTACAATCAGGCTTAATATGCCCCTTTTTGTTACAGTAGTGGCAGGTAAGTTGAGAGTGGTCTCTCTTCTTACGTGGGCCACTGTTGGTGGGCCTAATGGGGGCAGCCTTGTTGAGGGAGGAGCCAGAGGGGCCAGTACGATGCGCCTCCTCAGAAACAATGCGCGCAATTATTTCAGCGTGCTTTAGTTTGGAGGGGGCGCCACTGGCGAGGATGGTGGATGCCAGAACCTCGTAGGAGGCTGGCAGGGCGTGGAGGAGAATGAGACAGAATTGGGTGTCAGTGACACCCATCTGTGCGTTGGTGAGGCCGACTCGCAGCTCATTGAGTTTGGCCAACTGGGAGGCCATGGGCGCGGAGTCGTCGAGGCGGGCTTGGGTGAGTTGAATCCACAAATTAAATATGGTGGTGCTGCCGCTAGCACCAGCATAGACATCCTTCAGCTTGTCCCACTTCGACTTGAAGGTGGGATAGGACAGGGGGTCGGCAACGAGGGAGTAGACGTCGGGTTTGAGGTAAAGGCGAAGGTACGCCTTTGCCCGACGCTGGACAGAGTCCCACTCATCTGAGGTGACTCCAGTGGGAGGAACCTGGAGGTAGAACACATCCTCCGCTTCGTGCAGCGTGAGGATTGCCTCCAAGGTCCCAGACCACTCGTTCCAGTTTGACCCGTCAAACCTGCTGAGGTGGATGCCTGAGGGCATGCCAAAGGAGTTGCCATAGGCATTGGCGATGCGTGAGGAGGGTGTGGACCCAGTAGGAAAAGGGGGGAGTGAGCCCCCTGCTGTGGCGCCTGCAGCCACACCGGTGGCACCAGTGGGCGAGGCAGCACGAGAAGATTGGCCAGACATAGGGATGATTTATCTATCGCCGAGGAGCAGTCAGCGATAGTGCTTCATAATAGTTTGCAAGATAGGGGGTAGACACTCCTGTCTGTGAATCTGTAAGGCCAGAACGCTAACGCGTCCTGCCTCCTGTGGTATGCCAGTGATACAAGGGCTAGGCCCAGGTTGGAAGATCCCTTTGCTATACTAGGAGCCAGCTGCCAGCCAGGGTGTGTCTAAGACACGGCTCACTAGTTTGCGTCAGGGGGATATGTAATGATATCTTTCAGAGCCCAAGGCTGTCTACCTCAGCCTTCTCGGCCTGTTGGTTGCCTCATCGCCACAAGTGGCTTCACTGAATCCTTTCCCATTGCCGCTACAAGGCAGGAGTCTGGTTGCAGAACACCATAAGGTGAACACCCCCCAGAGTCTGAACCAGGTTTTACACTCCCATGGTGAGGAGGTCCTGCGCCCAGTGTGGAGCACCAGAGACAGCTGGCGCTAAGCTCCACAATACACAGCCCAGTGGGCCATGCACACCTGGATATGGATTAAGGGGCTACCAGATCCAATCTCCTTGCGCATAGCGCAGGGGCTAGGAAAACAGTGGGGGTGAAAGTAGGACTACTGGGCAGTACATGTACAGGAGGTTCCTCAGCAGTGACAACTGACGCCTCAGTGTTTACTGCCTTGGGCAAGGCTGGTGAGGCCCCAGACAGACCTTGACCTGGTGTGTGATCCTAGGAACACAGTGACCAGCCAAGTGGAGTGGCTTGGGCACCAGGGCCCATAACCTGATGAACAGTGCACATAAGGGACTATACTCACAGTGACAAGGGGAGACTGTGGTGAGATATAGAGGGTGACTGGAAGCAGCAACAGAGTAAACTTGCAGTGAAGCAGATGAGAGTGTCTGGCACACAACAGATGAGAACTGGTGTTTATACAACAGAGGGAGACATACCTGGCACACAACAGATGAGAACTGGTGTGGTGCCAGAGCGTACATGGTACTCTACTTATACTGCTACAGGGGGTGACGGTAGTAACACAGGTCACAGTAAATACAAGGAGCGTTGTTCTACAGAGGGACACAAAGGAGTGTGCAGAAGGAGAACAAAAGCGCAAAGAACAATAGAAGTCTAGACTGATGATATCATAGTGACATCACAATAAAGATAGAACAAAAGGAATCAGTACAAGGACGAAATACAATAGGAGTCCAGAGGAGTCCATGATGTCATTGTACAGTGATGTCATAGATAAGAAAATACAATAAGTCCGAGATTGTAATGATCATAATGATCTAATCTACATGTCCTGTATATCTAATCTAAAGCAGTCCGTTATCTGCGTGTCCATACGAGCCGCTAAGTGCGCACGGGTCACTTTATCAACACATAGTCCCCCAACAGCTTCTTCTGGAGCTGTACAACAGCCTCTGGCAAAGAGGGACTTGCCCTGCTTGTCTGACTAGACTCCTCCAAAGCCTCAGATAGGGCTGAGTCTTCCATCTCAGCAACATCCTCCGCAAACATATCTAAAAAGTCAGAGTCATAACCCAAGTCCACAGGCTGAGGGGGGGCTTCTAAGATCTCCTCAGCAACCTCAAATAGAGCAGATTGGCCATCAGAGCTAGATAGATCATCCTCAGAGCCAGACAGATCCTCAGAGTCAGATGAATCCTCAAAATTTGCAGAGGCAAGCATAGAGGGCTCCATAGGATCACTATTGTAGCCTGGGAGATCTGTAATTGTGTAGTTTAGATACCAATATATCAAGAGATTTTACTTACCATCAACATCTGTCATCACAGCATCAGCATCTCCCACTGCACTCCCAGCAGCATGAAAATCTGATTTAAAAAATTGAGCTAGGAACCAAAGCACAGTAAAATAGTACCAACCATCAGTCTCCCTCTGAGCCCCTTCTAGGCCTTCCTGGAGTGGTGCTGGTGCAACAGATGTAACGCCACCACTGGCGTTAGTCCGACTTGGACTGCGAAAGGGCGTTCACGACTTAGCGAATATTCTCTCGACAAGTCACGTGACTTGGGCACGTGTACACGGCGCTTATCGAGGCACGTGACACGGGTGTATCCGGCACTAGGACGTTCGAGTCACTAGGCGATCGATGAAGACAACTTGCTCCAAGGAGACAAGCGAAGACACGCGGGAAGAGAAGAGACAAGAGTGATGATTGAAGAAGACCAAGATGGCGTATCTTGGTCTTATCGAGCCACTATTTATACACATACAAGGACGCTTTAAAGCTCCTCCCGAATCCGTATGACTAGTAGCGTAAGTAGCTCGAACCCTACTACAGCTGTCCTAGGAATGAGTCATGCCACATTGGCATGTGATACCGTACTACTGCTGACTGAGCGACTAAGTCCATGACACATTACATCTTACTAAGGGGCCATCACCGTAAAGTAAGAGTCCACTTCGCGTACCGTGACAACAGAGGTATTATCTAGATTAAGATCAATATCAAGGCAAATTAGTTTTTGATTAAGGGCATAAAAAAATAAACATATACCATCAGGATGAGAAGATAGGCTAGCTGATTGAGACTCCCCAGCTATGCTAGCAAGCAACTGTGCAGTCTGGTCATAACAGCTCTGCAAGTAGTTGATTGTGTGCTGAGAACCCTGCAAACCAATCTGATCTAGTAGCTGAACTTGGTTCTGCTTAAGATGACCCTGTATTGTCCTTCTGGTGAGATGCTTCATTGAGTTGCATTGGAAGCATGGACAAGGGTACTTTGGCGCAACTGAGGCCATAGTACGTGGTGTAGATGCGTGAATGAGTGTTGTTGATGGCCTGCAGATAGCAATCCTAAGGATCGCGGGAACTTCGGGCCGTCGCTCGACGCACCGAAACAATGTGTAGTAAGCATTGCATTTGCGTGACTTGCTTGTTGGTTTACTCTCGTTCGCACTCGTCACATTTTTTCTCTTACCTTTTTTTTTTTTTTTTACAATGTCTCCTCCCCGCTACGACCATTCCGAAGATGAAGATGAAGACCTCTTTGGGGCTGGGTCTGACGGTGACGATAACTATGATACCATGCGCCCTCCCTCGAGTCGCTCGAATTGACGGCCCCCCCACAGCTCCCTCTCCGGTGGCACGGGAGTTTCGTACTCTAAGTTTTCGCAACAACGTGCACATCCCTCGGGTGCCCTTCCCAAACACTCCAGTCTTTCGCCGGACCTCATCGCAGCTCTCACACACGACGAGCTTTATCACAACCAACAGTATCAGAAGACACACCAAAAGGTCGCCAAACTCGAGCACACGGTGTCTGAGATGGTATGTGAGATCGTCGAGCTGCGACGCACTTGTAAGGGAATTGGTAAGTCATCGCCTCCCTTTGTTTTTTTCTTCTTTAGCTAATACACTGTTATCCCAGCTTTCTCTACCACTCCTGTCATGAACGATACGTCTCTCACCCCGAGCGACTCGTTTTCGCATGTTCTCTCTGGCACCGTCGACTCTCCGCTTCCACCTCCTTCGGCCGGCCCGCAGCCTCTTATCCGCCCCCAGCACCTCCCACAATCGGTCCTCTGGACTACCGAGGATGCCAAGAATGACCCGCTAGTCGGAATCAAAGAGAGCAACAAATCGCGACCACCGATGGAACGGGCCATCCGTCTCCCAAACGGAACTGGCATCACGAAATCCCAATGGATGTCGATCCGTGCTTCCGCCTGGGCCATCTTGCGTTCAAATCTCGAAAGACTTCACAGTACCGACCCGCGCTCTATCGACGAACCCCGCAAAAAGAGGTATTTCAAGTCGTTCTTCCTCAGTGAGTGGAACGCTGCTATCGCTGAGCTCGAAGCCGCCGCCCCTCTTCTCACTTTGTGTGCGGACCATTGGAAAGCCGACGCGACTCTCGGCGCTGTATTGAGGGACAAGCCTCTTCCTTCACAGCCTCCCTCTTCCCACTCGCTTCCTCCCCAATGTAACGCCACCACTGGCGTTAGTCCGACTTGGACTTCGAAAGGGCGTTCACGACTTAGCGAATATTCCGGCCAGCAGTCACGTGACTTGGCGGATGTACACGGCGTCTGACGAGGCACGTGACACGGGTAGTTCCGGCACTAGGACGTCTCAAGTCACTAGGCAATCGATGAGGACGACTTGCTCGAAGGAGACAAGCGAAGCACGCGTTAAGGACGATGAGAAGAAGTGGTGATTGAAGAAGACCAAGATGGCGTATCTTGGTCTTATCGAGCCACTATTTATACATGTGTGAGGACGCTTTAAAGCTCCTCTCGAATCCGTACGACTAGTAGCGTAAGTAGCTTGAACCCTACTACAGCTGTCCTAGGAATGAGTCATGCCACATTGGCATGTGATAATGTACAACTACGCTGACTGATACTCGAGTCCATGACATATTACAACTTACTAAGGGAGTCATCACCGTATAGTAAGCGTCCACTTCGCGTACCGTGACATCACCCCCTTTTCAGCCGCGACGACCCCGGCGCCGAATGGGTCCGATACCCCCTATCCACCCCGCCTGAACCGACTCCACTCGGTTATGAATGTCCGCCATCTCCAACCTGAACTTGCTGCGCGCGAGCTCCCCTTGAACGCCACCCAACGCCTGGGCTAAGGCGTGAAGCCGCTGCTCGATTCGCTCAGCCTCGTGTCTGTAGGCTCGGTAACGGTGCAACTCAGCTTTAAGCCCTACGTCGTGTAGGGCGTTGACCGCCGTGTCGAGCCGATGTTGGTTGGCGTGACCCCTGATAAGGGCGAAGGTCTCCTCGACGGAGTAGTGGGGTTTGCCTACTTCCCTAACAACGGGTTCGGCGTAGAGGGGCTTGGAGAAGGTCTTGTCGCTGTCCGAAGCGAGGGCGAGGACGATGGGGTCGGGATTCATGATGACCTGGACGTAGGGGGCTTGCATGGTGACCCCTTGGGAGTCGGTGATGGGGAAGTGGACAAACTTCTCCCCGCGGTTGTGCTCGTAACCGTGCGGGGCGAAACGGGAGTCGGTGAGCCGGCGATTAAGCACGGCGAGGTGGTGAGATGGGGGCGTGTCGTCCTGGACGATGTCACCCCGATACAGGGGGCGACCCTCGGTGTCGAGGGTGTACGGGGTCTCCCTCGGATGGTCAGAATCGGTGGTGGTGATGATAGACGGGTGCTCAGCTGGGTACCAAGCCTTCAGTTCCCGCTCTGGTTGTTCTTGAACTGCGCGCGCATCGTCAAGTCGAAGAGTTTCCTCTTCTCGAGGATCCTCATTCTCCTTTCCGCTGCCATCGCTAGCTGCTCGATTCTCCACCTCTCCGCGTCGAACCTCCACTTCTCCCATCGATGCGTCGCCGCGTTCTTCTTCCGCTTCGACCCGGTATTCGACTCGTACCGGGAGAGGTCCAGGAGAGGCAGACTCACTGTCTCTGAGAGCTGCACGAAGCCTACGCACTTGGGCCTCGGTGTAGGGGACGGAGTTGAGCCGCTGGCCGTCGGCGGTGAGGAGCCAGTAGGTTTCGGGGGTGTTGGGGTTTTCAACGTCCTCAATGGGTGCGACGTTGGCGAGGGCGGCGTTGAGTTCTTCGTAGGTGAGCGACTCCCCGAGGAAGGGAGCGACAATGGTGGAAGCGGTGGTAGAGGGAAGAGACATTGTTGGTTGAGAGAGGAATCCAGTGTGAGGAGATGGGGGGTACTTAGCGTCGTCGACTTCGCTTATATGGGCTTTGTTGGCAGTCGAACTCCGCTCGTACTCCGCTATGGCTTCGTCAGCGAAGATGTCATCCTTGTTGACCCACTGATTCTCCGAGTCTGGATAGCCCTTCCATTTCACGAGGTATTGGAGCTTCTTGCTTCTGCCGAATCGCCGAGAGTCTAGAACTCGTTCGATTTCGTATTCTTCTTCACCGTCTACCAAGTCCGGTGGTGGGCGTTGGAAGTTTTCCCCATGCATGGGCGTTTCGCGATAAGGTGTGAGTAAGTCAATGTGGAATACGGGGTGAATACTCCACTGCGTGGGAAGCTTCAGTTGGTAATTGACAGGTGACAGCACTCGTGTGATTTTGAAAGGTCCGTGTCGTCGCGCCGCGAGTTTCGCCGTTGGCTGATTGGTTCGAAGATGACGTCCTTCTAACCATACCTGGTCTCCTATCTGGTATTTGGGCGTATCTCGGTGTTTGACCCACAGCGATTGTGCCTTTTTGATGAGGTCATGGGCTTCTCTCCGCGCTTCTCGGAATTGTTGGAGTCGCGTGAGAACCTGGGGAATAGAGGACGGCTTATCGATCCAATCAGCGCGAGGGTCATATCCCATCATGAGCGAGAATGGAGACTTCCTCGTTGCCTCGTGTGGCCAGCTGTTGTGAGCGAATTCTGCCATGGGTAGGAATCGCGCCCAGTTATCTTGACGCTCGTTGGCCCAGAACCTTAGATATTGTTCTAGCCACTGATTGGTGCGTTCCGATTGTCCATCCGTTCGAGGGTGATAAGCCGTAGAAATGTTCTGATAGATCCCTAGGATTCGGCATAATTCACGGGTGAATTTTGATGCGAAGCGCGGGTCTCGGTCGCTAATGATTTTTGCCGGTAGTCCGAATCTCCGAAATACATGAGTGACGTACAGGGCAGCCGTTTCTTCTGCCGTTATTTCTTCGACACAGGGGATGAAGATGGATGCTTTGGTGCAGTCGTGATCGGTCACCGTAAGAATTGAATCATGTCCTTGGGATATGGGTAGTTTAGTGATAAAATCGAGGGCTATGACTTCGAAAGGCTTAGCGTCGGTCACGGGCGTAATAGGCATTAAGGGTGCTTTCGTGGGTCGGTTATTGACCTTGTGGCGTTGGCACTCTGCGCATCCCTGGACGTATTCGGTGACGTGCTTCACCATGCGTGGCCACCAGTGACTTCGCTCGATGATTCGAGTGGTGCGCTTGATTCCTGGATGGCCGTATACTGGAGGGTTATGATGATTGGCGATGATGGTGCGTATGACGTTTTGTCCGCCGGTGACTACTCGCGCGCCTTGTCGGTACCAGGTTCCGTCGACTTTCTTGAGTTGGTAGGGGTCTACCCATGGCCTTAGGGTATTTTCGTCTTGTTCGAGCGTCTCTGGGGTCTGTGTGGTCAGGTTCCGAACGAAGACCCCTTCCGGTAGTACTGTGACTCCTTCGTTGTCATTCTCTCCTCGGTCGTAGTCGGGTCGCCTAGACAGGGCGTCTGCGCGTCCGTTGTTGGTCCCTTTGATATGGTGGATCTCGAAGTCGTATTCCATGAGCTCTAGGACTTCTCGGGCTACGCGGCGACTTATCTTTTGGGGGGATTTCCAGTGCGTCAGGTTGAGGTGGTCCGAGAATATTTTGATTTTGTGCGGGGATCCCGCTAGGAATGACCTCCAGTGCCGCAGTGCTTTGACGATAGCCAGAAGTTCTAGATCGTAGATGTCGTAGTTGCGTTCCGCTTCGTTCAGGGTGGCCGAGAAATATCCGATGGGGTGTCGTTTCCCATCTTTCTTCTTCTGTAGGAGTACCGCTCCTACTGCGTATCCGGACGCGTCTACTTCGAGTTCGAACTGGTCCGTCAGGCTCGGGTGTGCGAGTACCGGTTCGCTGGTGACAAGGTTTTTGAGGGTTTGGAAGGCTGTCTCTTCATCCTTGCCCCACGTCCATTCGGTGTCTTTGCGCGTGAGTTTGTTTAGGGCTCGCGCGTAGGTTGCGAAACCGCGAATGAAGAGGCGGTAAAAATTGCAGAAGCCTAGGAAGGAGCGTACGTCGCGTACCTTCGTAGGGCGGGGCCAGTCACGTATGCCTGAAATTTTTACGGGGTCCATGCGGGTTACCCCCTTTTCAAGGATTACCCCCAGGTAATCCATTCGCGGTTGGTGGAAGAGGCACTTTTCGGGTTTAAAGTAGAGGTCGTGGTCGAGCGCCACTTGCAGGACTGCGCTGACGGCTTCGATGTGGGCTTGTAGACCCGCGTCTTCGGTTGTCGCGATACCGATGTCGTCCATGTATACGCGGATAATGGTTCCGCGCGATTGGTAATAAAGGATGACGTCTGCCAGAATGTCGTTCATCATGTTTTGGAATGTTGCGGGTGAGTTGGTGAGTCCGAAGTACATGACGAGGGGTTCGTAGAGACCGTATTTGGTTTTGAACGCGGCTTTAGGTTCATCGCCTTCTTTTACTCGTATGTTGTTATATCCCCACCGCACGTCCAATTTGGTGTAGATATGTCCGTTGCCCAGGTCATTGATGAGTTCGGCCATGAGTGGTAGTGGATATTGGTTACGTACGGTGCACGCGTTGATCTTCCGATAATCCTGCACGGGTCGTAGTTTGCCATCCTTCTTTTTGATGAAGAAGAAGGACGATGCGTATGGTGATTTCGATGGTCGTATGTAGCCCATCTTTAGTTGTTCGTCGAGCCATTTGCGAAGCTGTCCGTCTTCATCTTGCGACATGGGGTACACCTTACAATCTATGCTGGCTGGAGTTCCCGGTTTGAAGTCTATGGCGTGGTCCCATGGTCGAGAGGGTGGAAATCGATGGGATGCCTCTTCGCTAAATATCTTTGCGAAGCGTTGGTATGGCTCCGGTATAACTGCCGCGATTGTGTTCTGGTTAGCGGCGATGGCTAGTTCCGTAGCTGTGGTACGTATCTGGCATTCCTCTTCAAGTTCTTGTACGATGTCCTCTCCTTCTTGCTGGGTGATTGCACTGGCTATAGTGGTTTGTGATTCCGTCGGGTTAATCGACCGGAGCACCACTGGGAGCGCATTTTCGTGGATAGTGGCGTGAGTCCAACTGATCGTGGGTTCGTAGGTGGCTAGCCAGGGGTATCCGAGGACTAGATCTTCGTTTCCGATGTCCGTGACTAGGAATCTCATGACTTTGTTAATCCCGTTGGTTTGGACGTCTAAATCGACGAAGTGAGTGATGGACCCAGCTTTATTTTCCGTGTTATCTATATTCCATATTTTCTTGGGTCGCTCAAGGGTCTGCAGCCCGAGGCCCATACGTTTAGCGAACGCTGGTCTTATGAAGTTGTCGGTGGCTCCTGAGTCAACGAGCCCTTTTATGTCGGCCATGGAGTAACTTGTACGAATCGAGACTGGAATTCGAAGCGAACGGTAGCGAGTCATGATTACAGAGTTACAATTAACTGCCCTCACCCAGGCCGATGGGTTTAGGCGTCCTGAAAACCCTCTTGGGTCCATAGGTCTTTGAATATGAGGTCTTTAACCTCATCGCTCGCCCCTCGTATAGTGTCCATCCATCCCTTTGCCTGTTCTTCGGCTGTGGCTTCCGTGCGTCGTGCAACTACCGGTTCTTGACTGTAGTAGTCGGTTTCCACACTACGACTGGTGCTGGTGCGCGGTTGATACTGTTGCCTCTGTTTTCTGGGGCGCGTACAGTCTCGTGAGAGGTGACCCGGATAGTTACAATTGTAACAGATGACTTCCCTCATGTCACGGCGAGGTTTATTTCCTCGGTCTTGTCCTGGTCCTCCACGCGGGGGAAATGGTGGTTTGGGATCCCCCACCATTGCAAGCCTGGCACGGGTCCGATCCGCGGAGGTATCCATTGCGTTTGGATCGTGACGTGGCGGTGGGTAGCGAGGTGGTCCCCAATTTGATGCGTACCCTCGTGGTTGGTTTTGACGTGTTGGTGGCCCTCGGGGTGGTGCGCTAGTGAGATTGAGTCGGGCGCGTAGGTGGATATATTGTTTTTGCCTGCGCATGGCCGCTTCTTTCCATTCGTTGAAGGTTTGCGGGTCGTCCAGCTCGTAGATTTTGGTAAATAGAGCCTTGGGTAGTCCCGCCGTGAAGCGGTCCAAGGTTTGGCGGTCGTTGAGGCGATAGTCAGCCTTCCGTGCTAGCTGTTCGAAGTTGGTGACGTACGCGTCAATGTCATCTCCGATCATTTTGAACCCTTTGGCTAGGGTGGCTTGCGCTTCCTCCTGTTCGAGTACGTTGGAGAAGCGGTCCGAGAAGCCTGCCGTTAATGTATCCCATAGGTAATCGTCATATCTGCTTCTTCCGAGGCGTAGCTCGTTGTTGAGCCACTGGAGGAACCCGAGGGTCCAGTTGGCTACTTGGGGTCCTTTGACGAGTCCTAGGAAGAGCAGGCATCGCCGGTAGACGTTAAGCATAATCGGCGCTTCTGCATTTTGTCCCCAGTAAATGTGCCATTGGGTGAGGAAAGACTCGTACTCTTTTCTGTCGCCACTGAAGACGTTTGGCACTTCTCCGACTAATCTCTCCGTTCCGTGAGGTGGTCCTGGCCATGGTCCTCCCAGCGGTGGTCCTCCTGGAGGGGGTGGTCCTCCTGGAGGGGGTGGTGGTCCTCCTCCGAACGGATGACCTCCTCCTCCTCCGCCAAATTGCGGGTGTCTTCCTCCTCCGCCTCCTTCTCCGCCTCCTCCGGGCGGGCCTTGCCCGAAGTTTCCTCCTGGTCTTCTGGGAGGTGCGGGTCCTCCGGCTCCTGGTGGCGGGTCTGGTATATCTGGACCAACTGCACGAAAGATGGCTGCGTCGTCAGCCGTCATGCGGTGTCCCGTGGTAGGGTTGATGGGTCGTAGGTGGGCTTCCGCCTCTTCCGTAATGCGTCGTACTTCTTCTGCCGCGAGTTCTTCGTGAGTTGCGGTTGCGGTTGCCATGGCTGCAGGGGAGTGTACGTGGATTGTTTCAGGGTTCGTTGATGCGGAGGGACTCAGCTGTTTGGATCACGTTTTCAATCTCTGACTCGTCTCCGGCGTTGGACGTTTCTTCGTCGCCACTTGTTTCTGATGGTGCGGGGGTTCTGGGTTCGGACGTACTAGGCTCTTCCTCCGGTTGTCCGTCGATGTGTCCCCACTGTTCTCGTGTGGGTAGTCCTCTCGCGTCAATGTCGCAGTTATAGTTCCTGCCCTGCGGGTCGTACTACGTCGAATCGGTTGTCTATAGGATTCCACGTAATCTCCACCCAACAAAGGTTATCGAAGTTGAACTCAACTGGTCGGTATCGGGTAGGTCCCGATGCGAAGTCTACAAAGTAACCAGTTTCTCCGCGATATTCTCTCCACCTAGCGGCTCCTAGGAATTGTGTCGGTACGTTGCGGTCTCCTCTGCGTTCGAGGGAATAAGTTTGAAAGTTTCTCCACTGGTCTCGAGTTGTGAACGCCACGGTGATGGATCTTGGTCTTAATGTAACGCCACCACTGGCGTTAGTCCGACTTGGACTTCGAAAGGGCGTTCACGACTTAGCGAATATTCCGGCCAGTCAGTCACGTGACTTGGCGGATGTACACGGCGTCTGACGAGGCACGTGACACGGGTAGTTCCGGCACTAGGACGTCTCAAGTCACTAGGCAATCGATGAGGACGACTTGCTCGAAGGAGACAAGCGAAGCACGCGTTAAGGACGATGAGAAGAAGTGGTGATTGAAGAAGACCAAGATGGCGTATCTTGGTCTTATCGAGCCACTATTTATACATGTGTGAGGACGCTTTAAAGCTCCTCTCGAATCCGTACGACTAGTAGCGTAAGTAGCTTGAACCCTACTACAGCTGTCCTAGGAATGAGTCATGCCACATTGGCATGTGATAATGTACAACTACGCTGACTGATACTCGAGTCCATGACATATTACAACTTACTAAGGGAGTCATCACCGTATAGTAAGCGTCCACTTCGCGTACCGTGACACCCAACAATCCCGTCTCTCGTCCGAACTGTCGTCAGCGCCGGCTTTGTCGGGCCCACAGACCCAGAAGACGACTGAAGGCGGCAAATCCAAGCGCCCCCGTGCTCGATCCCCGACGCAACGGCCCAACAAGAAGGCAAAGCACGACAGGCAGAAGGGCAAGGAGACGTCTGGGACAGGGACAGGTACGCACACGTTTTATCACATTTCGAAAACACTAACTATGCCGCAGGCGTTTCAGGCAGTCTGCCCCCGTCCCCATCCCCGCCTTCGCCCCCTGCTTTCCTCGCCATGGCTCGAGCTGCAGCGCCTTCGCAACCCCGCGCTCAACCTAGGGCTAACTTCAAGGACATTATCGTGTCCCCCTCTGGTATGTTTCCTTTTATCGTTTTTTCTGTCACCTCGCTGATTAATTCTCTACCCAGCTTCCAACTTAATAGGTACGCTCTATCGGGCCATAAAAAAAAACTACTAATTTTTGAATAGATGTTATTACCAACGACTTTTCGACGGTCCCTGACGCCGTGGACCTCCTCCGAGCCATGCACGATGCCACTGATTGTGAAACGCGTAAACCGTCCAATGACGTTGCAGCACTACTCGATCGACTCGACTCTGCGGATCCCGACGCACCGGATGTCGACGATGACGACTCGAACGAGAATTGGGGCCATGCGCAATTCACTGGGGGTGGTCTGACAATTCGGTCGGCTCTCATGGATTGGGAGTTGGTGGGTAGTACCTCGACCGCGTTCAAGCTGATCGCGGCCACGGTTAGGACCTGCAAGGTGGCCAGGGCGTTGTGTACCGCGAGAGGGCGGTCCTCTACTGCGTACCTGGCCGACAACTATCTCGAACTATTGTTCGAGCAGCTCCAACGCTGCTGGAAGGACGCACAGGTAAGTCTAAAACATAGTTACTTATATTTGCTAACTATTGAACAACTGCCCCGCCCCGTGCTCCTTCAACCCAGTCATCATCTACCTCACCCCTCGCCCTCGCTGCTGCTGCCTCTGGATTGTCAGACGCCGAGCCTGCCCCCTCCAAGTCCAAGCCCGCCCCCAAGTCCAAGCCTGCCCCCAAGCCCAAGGCTGCGCCCTCCAAGCCCAAGGCCGTGCACTCCAAGCCCAAGGCCGCTCCCTCCAACTCATCGGGTACTGCACCCGCCGCGCCCGCCAAACCTTCCTCCACCAAACCGTCAGGCGCCAAGGCCGGCCCATCCAAGTTGTCGGGCACTAAGGCAAGCCCCTCCAAGTCGGCCAAGCGCACCGAGCCCGCTGCCACCAAGTCATCGCCCACCAAGCCTGCCCCCAAACGGGCAACACTCTCACGCGCAGCTAAGGCACACCGTGGTGCCCCGATGGATCAAGACGAGTCGACTTCACCGGAAGCCTCGTTGGAAGGCTGAGCCAACTCGGTTTTGTTTTGTTTAGTTTAGTTGTCAATGTCAATTTGATTTCTTTTGGCCATTAATTACTGTGTGAAAAACAAATTAATTCGGAAATCTGTGTGACTATGGAATGACTATGGAATGACTATGAAATGACTATGAAATGACTATGAAATGACTACAGATGATTTGACTATAACTTGACTATGAAATGACTACAGATGATTTGACTACGACTAAGAAATGACTAATGCCATTCTCAAGAAAACTGACTACAAATTGACTACAAATAGTCATCTAGAAGTCATCTTGTAGTCACTAAAAACGACATTTAGTCATTTTGTAGTCAGTTGACCACCATCTGACTTTTTTCTGACTTTTTTCTGACTTCTGACCGACTTTTCTTTTTTACTGAGTGTGACTCCTGTCACAATCAGGAAACGAAAAATCGAGAAAGGAAAACGGGGACCGTAACGTAAAAATACAATCATCAGAAACAATCTGGACGCGGAGTGGCGAAGTATTTTCATCGAAGGCTGGAAGATCCTGGAGCATTTTTTTGTTGTTTTTGTCTTCGCATCGCTGCCATGTCCTTCTTCTGCAGATCTGAGCTCGCGAACCACAAGGCATTTTGAGAACGAGAAGACGGAAAATATTGCTGGAGTCTGGCACCGTTGTACAGATTCTTGAGAATGTAACCATGTCGCGTCTGCAGTTGGTATGTATTTTTATCAGTAACGTCTCGAATGATGAAAGGACCATCCCAGCGCGGGTGGAGCTTCGTACCGGCTTCATGCCGTCTCTTCACCATATCTCCAATACCAAGCCCTTTTTCGCGGTACTGGTCCTCTTGCTGAGACACTTCTTTTTCCAGTCGGGCTTCTGCGCGATCGTCGGCTTCTCGACGGAACCGAGCCAGATCTTGAACATGTTCCAGCTGTCAGTGCTGGAGAAGGCCAATCTCTTCGTCCGTCGGATTACGCTGGAATATCTCGAAGATCCTGTCGCTCGGTAAGCGTGCCTCCCTTCCGTATGTCAGAAAGAAAGGTGACACACCCGTAGATGAACTGGTGTGCACCCGATGGGCAAGCAGCGCATCCGGGAGCAGCTCGTCCCATTGGTTTTGTCTCTGGGGAGCGGTCATCTTCGCCAGCATCTGCATCAAGATGTCGTTAAACTTGTTGAGCGCAGAACTAACGAGCGAGGTAAAAGAGCAAGGAGCTAATAGACAAGTTAACTTCAGAGGGGAAGTAAACTCTGTATATATACACACCTAATAGACAAGTTACTATAGACTGTCTGTGAGTAAAGGTAGTGTAGAGAGAGAAGTAAAAAGGGACTTACACTTCAGAGGGGAAGTAAACTCTGAAGTGTGAAGGCGTAAACAGCAGTCCTTATATACAGGACGCTTAGCTAAGAATGGTCTGTGCGCACTGGTGACCCAAACACAATACATGTGGTCTGTGCGCCAGAGGGAGAAATGCCATTGGAGGGCAGAGAACAATAGCTGCCTAAAGCAGACAATACCGGTATCTTAACAAATAGTGAACAATAAGAGTCATGTGTGACTCTGACAATAAAGATAAACAAAAGCGGTCCGTACAAGTCCGGAGTGTCCAAAAGAGTCCATAAGGGACAGATACCGAATATAGTATATGGGCTGACACAATCAGATCCCACGAGACATGTGACTTATGCAGTCGTGTCTCAACATCCCTCCATGATAGAGGCAGTCCATGATATGACAGAGGTGATAAATTTGGAGCGTGAAGAGCTACGCAGAAGATTGGGATCAAGGTTGAAGTCTTGGTAAGTCCTGATAAAGGACTATCTTCTCCAGAGGAGACAAGACGACGCTCAATCAAAGGCCATGGTCATTAGTGCTTCATTTGTCCTTGATACAGGACAACTTTTTGAAGGGCTGGAATTTGTGACCAAGGTCCAACTTCTTCAGGGTTCTAAGAAGGGTTTTTCTTAGCTCCAGAGATCAGAGAACATGTTGTGCTTTTGACAATGTGACGTCCTTGTTGATAAACCGAGGATCGACGACCACTGACTGTTTAACAGCATTATGTTTCTAAACCAAGGATCGATGACCATTGACTGGTTATCAACCCTATGTTCTGAGTCTCTTGTTACACCATTCCTAGGTCAGCTACCATTTTGTCAAAGGGTTCTTTGGGCAGGGACTTGGTGAGTCCGTCTGCAACCATTTCCCCAGTGGGTGTACGTATTAGGTCTATGACCTTATTTTCTACGTATTCCCTGACTACATGGTGCTTTATTAGGATGTGTTTGGACCGCCTTCCAGTGACAGGGTTTAATGCTAAGTCTACAGCACCCTTGTTGTCACAGTGTAGGGGTATAGGGGAGGTGACCTCATACCCTAGTTCCCCTAGGAAGGTAGTGTACCACTGAGCTTGATTAGAGGCCTCAGAGAGGCTCATGTATTCGGCTTCTGTGGTAGACTGTGCAATGGTCTTCTGCTTTCTGGTACACCATGAAATGGCTCCATTGGCAAGCAGGAAGACGTAGCCAGAGGTGGAGTGTTTCTCTTCCTGATCTCCCCAGGAAGAGTCACAGTAGCCGTGAAGGCCTTCTCCACCATTCCCTCCAGCATAGCGTAGCGTATAGTCCTTAGTACAGTTAAGGTATGCCAGGACATATTTTGCTAGGCGTAAATGCTGGGGTGAGGGATTGGAAGCAAATTGGCTAAGGCGCACAACAGTGAAGGAAATATCAGGTCTGCTTCCAATCTGCGCATAGAGCAGAGACCCAATTATCTGTTGATACTTCTTTATTTCAGAAGTAGAGGCCTGGTCGTCATGTTTGACCAAGTGTGCCTCGGCGCCAGAGGGAAGAGGGGTATATACTGGGTTGGAATCTAGCATCCCAAACCGCTCAACCACATCGCGGATGTAATCTGACTGGTTGATTTCCATA
Organism: Lactarius deliciosus; assembly: GCA_021525775.1. Classification (NCBI taxonomy): domain Eukaryota; kingdom Fungi; phylum Basidiomycota; class Agaricomycetes; order Russulales; family Russulaceae; genus Lactarius; species Lactarius deliciosus. Next base: position 61,116 of record JAKELK010000047.1, on the reverse strand, counting down.
GTGCGGTTTGCACGGTCTCTGGTGATGTTGACACCTAGGTAAGACTGGATTTCACCAAGATCAGTCATCTCATATCGACTTGATAGAGATGCTTTCAGATCATTGATCTTTGATAGGGAGCTCCCAAGTATAGTAATGTCATCTACATATAAGATAACGAAAAGTGTATCACCCCCCTCTTGAAGATGATATACATATACTCCTGCATCAGAGTACGTCCGCGTAAAGCCTAGGTCGCAGAGGACCCCATGGAATTGCATGTTCCATGCGCGGGAAGCTTGTTTGAGGCCATAAAGGGCCTTCTGTAGTCGGCACACAAGGTGCTCTGAGCCAGCTGTGACGAAACCGACAGGTTGCTCCATATAGATTTCTTCCTCCTGTTCCCCATGAAGAAACGCCGACTTGACGTCCATCTGGTGAATGTGCCAGTCTTCAAGCATAGCCAACGCAAGAAGTAGTCTCAAGGACTCAAAGCGGGCAACTGGGGAGAAAGTTTCGTCAAAGTCCACCCCCTCTAGTTGGGTGAACCCTTTTGCCACTAGCCTAGCACGAAAGCGACCATCCGCTTTCTTTTTGAACACCCATTTACACTTGACCACCTTCCTTCCTTCAGGGAGGGGTTCAAGTCTCCAGACATCAAGCTTGGTGAGAGCATCCAGTTCATACTGGCATGCTTCAAGCCAATCACCTGCTTGTTCAGACTCCATGGCCTGCTTGTACGTCTGTGGGTCCCTGTAACCGGGTACCTCAGCAGCATTTAGCAAGTCCATCATTCCCAGCCTGCTGCTACCCTGCACGAATTCGTCGTTGTCCTCTGTGAAGTAGCGAGGATTCGTGAATCGTACCCTTGTGCTCCGCCTTGGGCGTGTAGGCGAGACTACCTGAGTGTTCCTGGGAGATCTAGGGGTTTCCCTAGGAGGAGACACTTCCCTGTTGAAATTAGGGGCAGGTATAGGCGCAGCGACAGCTGGCCTTATGGAGCGGGTAGTACGACGACATGTGGGTGCAGGATTTGTAGGGGGAGGCGCTTGGGAAGGAGGAGTGTGATAGATTGTCTGGTCTGCCGGAGCAGGTGTGGTATTGGGTGGGGTGCTAGGCTGTTGTACTACTACAGGTGCCGGAGGTGGTATGACAAAGACTGGTGTAGTCTGAGGCACTGTAGGGGCAACAGCTGGTGTAGGCGGGCTAGGCACTACAAAGATGACTTCACCGCTGGGAGCACTCAAGGGTTCACCAGACACGGGAGAGGTGGAAGGTTGTAAGTGTTGAGCCACAACACTGCGGGATGGGAAAGTGTCTTCATTAAATGTAACATCTCGTGAAGAGATGAAGCACCGGCTATGTCTATCCCAGAGTTTGTAACCCTTTGAAAAGGGTTCATAGCCCACAAACACGGCTTCCTTTGATTTAGGATCTAGTTTGCGCCGGTTGTGTTCGGGTACATGATAGTAGGCTTTGCAGCCAAATACTCTAAAGTAGGAGACATCTGGGACTGTACCATCCCAGAGCTCTAGCGGAGTTTTCCACTGATTTGAACGAGTGGGAGTGCGGTTATAGATTTGCACAGCAGTTTGAACTGCTTGTTCCCAAAAGCCAAGGCTAAGGCCTGCATGGTGGAGCATGCTAGTGCCTTTTTCCATAACCGTACGGTTAAAACGCTCGGCTCTCCCATTCTGTTGTGGAGAATAAGGCATGGTGAGCATATGCTCGATCCCTGCTTCCAGAAGGATGTGCTTTAAGTCGTTGTTGACGTATTCGCCACCATGGTCCAAGTGTAAGGATTTGATGGGCTTGTTTAGTTGTTTTTCAGCCCACGCCTTATAGTGTAGGAAGGCATCCTTAAACTGGTCCTTTGTTTTCATAAAGATGACAACTGCAGCTTTGGAGAAGTCATCTATGAACGTGGTGAAATATTTGTTGCCCTGGATAGAGTTGCTCTGTAGTGGGCCAACAAGGTCACTGTGAACGACTTCAAGAGGTTGTGAAGCACGTTTCTTGGAAGGTGGGAAGGGTAGATGGGTGGATTTGCCTAGTTCACAACCAAGGCAAAGTCCGTCTTCCACAGGGGAATCATTGATGTGGAGTCCTTTGACAGACTCCTGAGCATATTTCTTTAGCGCGTCTTTGGACATATGTCCCACGCGCCTATGCCAGACATCAAGGCTCGCAGATGCAGGTGCGCGGACAGCATTCATAGCATGTCCGTCGAGCCAATATAGCCCGAGAGCTTTGTGTCCTTCCGCAATGGTCTCTCCTTTGTGTCTGATTGTAAAGGAGGTGGCATCAAAACTAACTATGGCGCCCTTTGAAGTGAGGCAGGGCGTGGACAGAATACGCGAGTGCGTATTTGGGAGGTGGAGCACATCCGATATTTTGAGGTCAATGCCTCTGTTGGTGCGGATTGTGATAGAACCCGTTCCAACACTTCGTAGAAGAGTGTTGTCACCAAGGAGAACATCAATACCTTTGTGAGGTGTATAGGTGTCGTAGTCCTCAAGATACGGAGTAAAATGTGCTGATGCTCCGCTGTCCATCATCCATTTTGATGCTGACTGAGTGTGATGCACACTCATCATGTAAAGGGAGACCTGAGGTACTTCATGTACCTCCTCTATTTTGCCAGAGCCATTAACTATCGTAAATAGGTGGCTCTTTGGTACAGGTATGCTATTGGCAGCAGCAAACCTGTTTGCCGGAATTGAGTCCGGCGCCTCAGTAATGGTATTCTGAGCAGCTTTCCCTCGCTGCCCAGCCCTTCCCTTTTTAGCGTTCTCCTGATCCCGCTTGAGTTTGTAACACTCTGGCTTTTTATGGCCAGGTTTTTTGCAGTAGTGGCAGATTATGTCCGAGGACGCAGAGCTGCCCGATGCCTGGGGAGGCGAGTGCTGGGGCCTGACTGGGGCAATCTTTGTGAAAGATGCCAGAGGGCCAGCGATGCGGGATTCCTCATTGATGAACCTATTGATGAGGTCCTGAGGAAGGAGATTGGCAGGGGGGCCAGATGCGAGGATGGTGCCTGCTATGGTGCTGTAGGAGGGGGGAAGTGCATCTAAAAGTATGAAGGACATTTGCATGTCCGAGACGGGCATCCCCTGCTCCACAAGGGTGTTCCTCAAGTCCAACATTTTCTGGAGTTGAGGTAGGAAGGGGGTACCTTCCTGAAGCTTGGTATTTGCCAAGCCCACCCATAAATTGAAGGTGGCCATAGAGCCAACCTGACCATAGAGGTGTTCCAGCTGCTGGAACTTGTCATGGACAGTTGGGAAGACTGCCATGGACTGAATACCAGAGAGGACCTCCGACGTGACTGAGAGGAATAGGAGGCCAGTGATGACCTCCTCCTGCTTTGCCCATAGGGCCAGAATTGCCAGACCTTCATCCGTGGGGCCTGTTGGCCCTGCCACACCTGCTGGTAGGACAGGGTGCTGGGGAACAGCCGCAGGAGCTGAGTGAGTGAGGTGCCTACTGCACCCATTCATCAGCATCAGGGACGTGAAGGTTGTGGTCCAAGTCTGCCAGTTGGTTCCATCCAACTTGGAAAGGACGACGGAGGGAGGGAAGGTAAGGTGGAAAGACATTTGAGATGTTTGTAAATCTGGTTCCAAGGAGCAGTCAGAACCAGTCCAGATCTTGGTAGGAATGATAGTAGTCCAGCCATAGGAGCGCTATAACTCCATAACACGTAGGGTGTCATGCCTCAAGTTGTGCGACTTGGATGTATACTATAGTAGTGGAATTATTTTAATGATGGCTGCCTTACTACTTAGTCTCCATGGCCCAAATGTTACTAAGGGCGGATAGTCATGCACGACGCTGTAGGTTTCAAGCAAGAAGGATCATGGGAGCATTGTCCGGCGAAGGACGCTCCGAGTCGATCTCTAGCCTAGTAGCATGAAGGCTGGGGCTACCCAAGAACTATAGTAGAAGGGTAGTACCCTAGAGAGGAGCCAACAGCGAATTCCAGAAGCAATGATAGGGATCAACTCCCATAACAATTGCAGCTGTCGTCTGTGGAGTCTCTAGAACAGACCATTAAGGGTCTTGGTACTAAGTAACTAGAATAGTGATGCATGCCATGCAGCGAATCCTGCACAAAGGGAGCGAATACTTCTCCTGGCAGAGGTCTACTCATAGCTACTATGTAAATATCATTATAGTATAGTAGCGTCTCCTAGTTGTGTCAGAGGGAAGGACTTCTGGGTTTGACTATTAACCAGGCCTTCACACCCCTTAAAGTGACCCAGGTATTAACCGAGTATCACCCAACCATTAGAGAGGCTTATAGCCGCAGGGGTCTTCCCCCTTTGGCCTATGAAAGCACTTCCGGACGAAGACCGGGTAATGACAATATAGTAGGAGTAGTGCGCACAGAGGAATTTAAGGTCATGTAGGACCTTTCATGAGAACCTCCTTAGGAGGCTAGCCAAAATGGCACATGACAGAGTCATGGTGGACGAGAAAGGATGTGTCGAGTGTAGAATGAAAGAGGATGCTCACTGAGGGTGATGGAGACGACAAAGATGTGGTCGGCTGAGAGAGCAAGGTGACACAAGTAGATCTGTGATAAAATTTTGCAAGTTAGTTATTAGGCGTCAGGGCCCATAACCTGTTGAGCGCAGAACTAACGAGCGAGGTAAAAGAGCAAGGAGCTAATAGACAAGTTAACTTCAGAGGGGAAGTAAACTCTGTATATATACACACCTAATAGACAAGTTACTATAGACTGTCTGTGAGTAAAGGTAGTGTAGAGAGAGAAGTAAAAAGGGACTTACACTTCAGAGGGGAAGTAAACTCTGAAGTGTGAAGGCGTAAACAGCAGTCCTTATATACAGGACGCTTAGCTAAGAATGGTCTGTGCGCACTGGTGACCCAAACACAATACATGTGGTCTGTGCGCCAGAGGGAGAAATGCCATTGGAGGGCAGAGAACAATAGCTGCCTAAAGCAGACAATACCGGTATCTTAACAAATAGTGAACAATAAGAGTCATGTGTGACTCTGACAATAAAGATAAACAAAAGCGGTCCGTACAAGTCCGGAGTGTCCAAAAGAGTCCATAAGGGACAGATACCGAATATAGTATATGGGCTGACACAATCAGATCCCACGAGACATGTGACTTATGCAGTCGTGTCTCAACAAAACTTTTCAAGTCTGCCATTGGTCTGAGGATGATAGGGTGAGGTGCGTAGGTGTTGTATCCCAAGCCGGCGCAGCATGTTTTCCATGTCGTAAGACAGGAACTCTGCTCCGTTGTCAGTGAGGACGCTGATAGGCTTCCCATAGGTGTAGACGATGTAGCGAAGCATATCGACGACCGCGTCGCTCGATCGCTGGGGTATAGCTTGGGCGATAGTCCAGTCAGTTCCCAGGTCCATCGCTGTCAGCAAATATTTGTTGCTTCTCAACATCTTCGGGAGCGGGCCCACGAAGTCAAAGGCCCATGTGTCGCCAGCATCAACCCTCGGGATGGGATGGAGAGGTTGTAGGGACGTGGGTTCACGGTGAGTGAACTGGCATTGTTCACAGGTCTTCAGCGTACGCTCAACGATCTCCTGCGCGTACGGGATGTTTACTCGGGTCCGAAGCGCGGCCATAATGGCCTTCACTCCTAGATGTCCGAGCTCCTGATGGAGCGTTTGCACTGCTTCTTCCGCCATTCCCTGTGTCGTTGGGGATTCCACTACGATCTTTTCTCCCCATCGATTCGGGATTGTCTTGCACAGGACGTCGCCGTTTACCAGGTACGTTCCGTTGCCTACTGCTGACGGTTCTTCGCCTTGCTGTAGGCGTCTCTTGTACTCCGCAAACGTCCCGAAGATGGGACTGCTGTTGCGATCGGACTCATTGGTACGGACTGCAGTCTCACGGGGTTCTGACTACCCTAGTATTAGTCAGGGACAGTCGTCTCAGTCAGCGTTGTTGTGGATATCACATGGTACGGACTTGAGTCATACCTAGGATAGTCGTAGTAGGGTTCGAGCTACTATCGCTACTGGGTACCTTACGTTCAGGAGGAGCTTCAAAGCTCCTCGTCAATTGTATAACTAGTGGGTGGTATGAAGACCGAGCTCCTTAGCTTGGTCTTCTTGAATCCTTATCCGATTCTCGTCTCCTCTCTCTTCGTCTGCCTTCTCCTCGCTTCCTGTCTGTTATTGCGTCTGGCCTTGGTAAGGCAGATCGCCCAGCGATACGTGTGCCTGGTGGACTTCGCCCCAGTGCCAGTAGTAGTCGCGTTCCTCCTCAGGACGTGTACATATATTCGCTAAGTCGCCCTTCACATATCGAGCCACTCTGTCACCGCTCAAGTCGAGCATCGTCAGGACGGGCCTGACGCAACAGCCGCCTTAGTACAGTCATGATCCGTGATGGTGAGGATTGAATCAAATCCCTGTGACTGGGGTAACTTGGTGATGAAGTCGAGGGCGATAGTTTCGAAGGGGAGCGCCTCAGGGTTTGGATAGATCGGGGACAGTGGTGCTCGGGTTGGTCGGTTGTTGGCCTTGTGCCTCTGACACTCGGCGCATCCTTTGACGTAGTCTAATACGTCCTGGGCGAGGTTTGGCCACCAGTAGGAGTGTCCTACTAATTGCGAGGTTTTGTTGATGCCTGGGTGTCCGTAAACCGGTGGTGTGTGGTGCGCAGAGATGATACTTCTCTTGTCATATAGTCCACCAGTCACCACTTGTCTTCCATCCTTGTACCAAGTGCCTTCGATCTTCTTTAGCCGGTGTGCGTCTATCCATGGGCGAAGGTAGTCCTTGTTTTGACGGTATGTTGCGTCTGGTCGCTCCATCTCTCCGGGTCCTATCGTCAGGGTGTTTGGCATGACAGCCTCCACTTGTGTGGCTCGCATGAAGAGTGCGTCGGGGAGGACCACTACGTCCTTGTTGTCGTTGTCCCCTTGGTCGTAGTCTGGTCTTCAGGAGAGTGCGTCTGCCCTTCCGTTGGCCGTGCCTTTGTGTTGATAAGTGACCCGCGCGCACTTAGCGGCTCGCATGGACACGCAGATAACGGACTGCTTTAGATTAGATATACAGGACATGTAGATTAGATCATTATGATCATTACAATCTCGGACTTATTGTATTCTCTTATCTATGACATCACTGTACAATGACATCATGGACTCCTCTGGACTCCTATTGTATTTCGTCCTTGTACTCATTCCTTTTGTTTTATCTTTATTGTGATGTCACTATGATATCATAGTCTAGGCTTTCTATTGTTCTTTACGCTTTTGTTCTCCTTCTGCACACTCCTTTGTGTGTCCCTCTGTAGAACAACGCCCTTGTATTGTGTGACTCTGCGTTACTTCTGTTGTACTAGTGTCACTCCCTGTAGCAGTATAAGTAAGAGTACTTTGTACGCTCTGGCACCACACCAGTTCTCATCTGTTGTGTGCCAGGTATGTCCCCTACTCTGTAATACCACACCAGTTCTCATCTGTTGTGTGCCAGACCACCATCTGCTTCACTTGCTAGATCATCTCTGTTGCTGCTTCAAGTACCACCCTCATATCTCACCACAGTCTACTTTGTCACTGTGAGTATGTCCTACATGTGTACTGTTCCTCACTTTGATGTGGTGAATCTCAAAGTCGTATTCAGATAGTTCTAGTACTTCCCTTGCAATGCGTCTGCTTATTCTTTGTGGTGACCTCCAGTATTGCAGGTTGAGGTGGTCGGAGAATACTTTGGTTTTGTGTGGAGAGCCTGCGAGTAGGGGTCTCCAGTGGCGGAAAGCTTTGACGATGGCGAGTAGCTCCAGGTCATAGATGTCATAGTTGCGTTCTGCTTCGTTAAGTGTCGCGGAGTAATAGCCTATGGGGTGTCGTTTACCGTCCTCTTTGCGTTGTAGGAGTACGGCACCCACCGCGAAGCCTGATGCATCTACCTCCATCTCAAATTGTTCTGTGAGGTCTGGGTGCGCCAGTACTGGTTCGCTTGTGACCAGCGTCTTGAGCTTTATGAAGGTGTCTTCCTCTGCTTGTCCCCATTGCCATTCTGTGTCTTTCCGTGTCAATCGGTTCAGTGGTCGTGCGTATGTGGCGAATCCTTTGATAAAGAGGCGATAGAAGTTGCAGAACCCAAGAAAAGATCGGACCTGTTTGACCGTGGTTGGTGTTGGCCAGTTGCGGATGCCGGCAACTTTGACAGGGTCCATGCGGGTCACCCCCTTTTCAAGGATTACCCCCAGGTAATTGATTGCTGGTGCATGGAAGATGCATTTCTCTGGTTTGAAGTACAAGTCATTGTCCTTTGCGATCTGGAGTATGTCACGTACAGCTGCGATGTGGCCTGCTTGGCCGTTTCGGGAGGCGATGCCGATGTCATCCATGTAGACACGAATGGTGGTGCCCAGCAACTCGTGCTTGTTGATGGTGGGGCCACATAGGGAGTCCATCATGTCCTGGAAGGTGGCCGGCGAGTTGGTGAGGCCAAAGTACATGATGAGTGGTTCAAAGAACCCGTGGCGCGTTTTGAAGGCAGCTTTTTCTTCGTCGCCTTGCTTAATGCGGACGTTGTTGTATCCCCAGCGGACATCGAGTTTAGTGTAGATGTCCGCGTTACCCAAGTCCGTAATGAGCTCTTGTATGAGCGGCAGGGGATACTGATTACGCACGGTGAACGAGTTGATCTTTCGATAGTCTTGGACTGGTCGTAGTTTCCCATCCTTCTTCTTGACGAAGAAGAAGGACAATGCATAAGGGGATTTCGACGGTCGGATGTATCCTTTCTCTAATTGCTCGTCAAGGAATTTGCAGAGGGCAATGTCTTCGTCGCGTGACATGGGATAGATCTTGCAGTCGATAGCGGTCGGGGTGTCCTCCCTGAACTCGATGGCATGATCCCAAGGTCGCAAGGGTAGGAAGCGATGTGATTTCTCTTCGCTGAACACCTTGGCGAAGTCCGCATATTCTTCTGGGATTTCTGTTGTGCCGGTGAACTGCTGTGCTTTGATGGCCAGCTCTGTGGCAGTGGTGCGTGCTCTAACTGTCTCCCATTCATCGTAGAGTTGTTGCACGGCGTGGCACTTCTCCTCCTCGGTGAACTCGGTAGGGGCGAACGCGATTATTACCCCTCGCTCCTCTGGGTGTGTGGTTCGGAGGACCACTGGATAGGCGTCTTCTTTGATGACGGCGTGTTGCCAGCTGATCTGTGGTTCGTAGGCGGCCAGCCATGGGTAGCCGAGGACGATGTCCTCGTTCCCTGTATCCGTGAGTAGGAACCTCATTGTTTTGCAGGTTCCCTTGGTCTGTACGTCGAGATCTGCGCAGTGCGTGATTAGTCCTGCCTTGTTCTCGGAGTTATCGATGTTCCATATCTTTTTGGGAGTCTCTAGCGCTTTGAGACCAATCCCCATGCGCTTTGCGAATGTGGGTTTGATGAAGCTGTCTGTGGCTCCTGAGTCCACCAGTGCTTTTACTTCGGCCATGTTGTAACTTGTTTGAACGGAGACTGGAATTCTCAACGATCGGTAGCATGTGATTATTACAGAATTACAACGAAGCGCCCTCACCCAGGCCGATGGGTTCAGGCATTTGGAAAACCCTCTTTTCCCCATAGTTCTTGGAGGACCAGGTCCTTTACTTCATCTGGTGCTCCGGCTACTCCCTGGAGCCACTCCTGGGCTTGTTGTTGCGGGGTTACCACTGCGCGTGCTTGTACTCTTGGTTCTTGGGTGTAGTAGTCTGTTTCTGACCTCCTACTACCACTGCTCTGTGCATTGTTGCGATGCTGTGGGCAGTCGCGGCTGAAGTGTCCCTTCTGGTTACAGGTGTAGCAGATTACTTCCCTTGCGTCTCGGGGCGGTCCCCTTCCCCTGCCTCGTCCCCTTGGTCCTCCTCTGGGTGGGTAGGGTGGCCTTTGTCGGTCGAGTATGAACTCTGCTCCGGCGAGCCTCCCCTGGGTGTCTTCTGCTTCTGCACCCCGTGCTCGCGTCCTGTCCGCGGAGGTGTCCATCGCGTTGGGGTTCTGGTGATGGGGGAGGTTCCTTGGTGCCCATCCGCTCTGGGGGTTCCCCCATGGGCTAGGGCGTGGAGTAGTCCTCGGAGTGGGGGTTTTTAGTGAGTTGAGACGTGCCTGTAGGTGCATGTACTGCTGTTGTTTCTTCATCGCCGCTTGCTTCCATGCTTCAAACGTGGCGGGCTCGTACTGTTCGTAGACCTTGGCGAATAACGCCCTCGGTAGTCCTGCCGTGAACAGGTCCAGCGTTTGAGGGGTGTCGAGGTTGTAGTCAGCTTGTCGGGCTAGGCGTTCGAAGGTAGCCACATAGCTGTCAATGTCTCCGTCCTTCATGTGGACGCCTTTGCGTAGTTCCGCCTGCGCCTGCTCTTTCTCCATGGTATTGGCGAATCGTCTGGTGAAGGCGCGAAGGGTCTCTTCCCAGAGGCGTCGAGTGTGTTTGGAGAATCCAGCCTCTGTCTGGCGCATCAGCCAGTCGGTCATATACATCACCCATTCGTTAACTGTCTCCCCCTGGATGTAGCCGAGGAAGAGGAGTGATCGGCGGTAGTAGTTGCGCATGATGTCGCTCGTACTGTTGACTCCTTGATAGAGGTTCCACTGTGCTCTGAACTGCAAGGCCTTGGTGCGGTCTCCGTTGAAGACCATAGGCGGGTTGCCTTGGAGTCTATCTGATGATCGAGGTGGGTTACCTATGGGAGCCATTCCTGGGAACCCGCCTCCTCTGGGCGGTCCTCCTCCGCCTCCGTGTCCTCCACCTCCTCCATGCGGGTGGTCTCTGCCTGGGCCTCTTCTAGGTGGTCCTCCTCCTTCGGGAGGGTCTGGTTCGTCAGGCCCAATGGCCCTCATGAGGGTTGCGTCGTCTGTGGTCATCCGGTGTCCTGTGCCGGGGTCGATGGGGAGTAGGTCTTCTGGGACTCCGTCTTGCGGTAGTTGTACTGGGTCCACTTGAAGTGCGTACATTGGTTCTAACTGGGTGGTTGTCATCTCGTTCGGTGGGTGAATGATGATCTGCTCAGCTTGGGGCGCTTCGTTAAGCGTAATCCCTCCTGCTAGGTTTGCTAGTTCTTCTTCTTCCTCCGTGTTCACCTGGGAGAGGTGATCTTCTTCTGACTCTTCACTGCTTCGGTCTGATCCGGAGCCCTCTTCTTCTGTGGTGCTTGTGGTAACTGCACCGTCGATGGGTCCCACTCTTGCTTGGGGAACTACTTCGCTCTCTAGGATATCGCACCGATATTCTCGTGTGGTTGGTCTGACCACCGTTCGTACTCCTGTGTCGTTTGTTGCGAGTAGACACCAACAAGTATGTTCGAAGTTGAACTCAACTGGGTAGAACCGACTTGGTCGATTAGGGAAGTCAACGAAGTATCCAGTCTCTCCTCTGTGTGTCCTCCACCTAGCAGCTTTTAGGTAGCGCGTGGGGACGTTCCGTTCTCCTCTGCTGGGGATGGTATATGATTGGACTTGATTCCAGTCCCACCAATCTCTTGTTGTGGACGCCACTGTGTCGTTGGCGAGGTTAGCTTAGTCTTAATGTTGCGTTATGCCCATCCTAACGATGCTCGACTTGAGCGGGGACAGAGCGGCGAGGTATACGGAGAGCGACTTAGCGAATATGAGTACACGACCTCAGAAGGAACGTGACCACTACTAGCACTGGGGCGAAGTCCACCAGGCACACGTGTTGCTGGACGATCTGCCTGATCAAGGCCAGGCGCAATAGGAGACAAAGGACGAGAAGGACGCAGACAAGGAGAGAAGGAGACAGGATCGGATAAGGATTCAAGAAGACCAAGCTGAGGAGCTCGGTCTTCGTACTACCCACTAGTTATACAATTGACGAGAAGCTTTGAAGCTCCTCCTGAACGTAAGGTACCCAGTAGCAATAGCAGCTCGAACCCTACTACGACTATCCTAGGTATGACTCAAGTCCGTACCATGTGATATCCACAACAACGCTGACTGAGACGACTGTCCCTGACTAATACTAGGGTAGTCAGAACCCCATGAGACTGCAGTCCGTACCAATGAGTCCGATCGCAACACTGGCGGAGTATGAGCGGAGTTCAAGAGCCAACAAAGCCCATATAAGTGAGACTGACGACGCTAAGTCTCCTCCATTCCCTCACACTGGATTCCCTTCTCAATCAACAATGTCTCTTCCCACTTCCTCCCCTTCCACCGTTGTCGCTCCCTTCCTCAGGGAGTCACTCACCTACCAAGAGCTCAACGCCGCCCTCGCCAACATCGCCCCCGTCGAAGATGTCGACAACCCCAACACCCCCGAGACCTACTGGCTACTCACCGCCGATGGCCAGCAGCTCAACTCCGTCCCCTACACCAAGGCCCAAGTGTGTCGGCTTCATGCAGCTCTCAGAGACAGTGAGTCTGCCTCTCCTGGACCTCTCCCAGTACGAGTCGAGTACCGGGTCGAAGCGGAAGAAGAACATGGCGACGTGACGATGGGAGGAATGGAGGTTCAAGGCAGAGAGGTGGAAGCTCGAGCAGCTGATGCGAGCAGTGACAAGGAGAACGAGGATCCTCGAGAAGAGGAAACTCTTTGACGCGACGATGCGCACACAATTCAAGAACAGCCAGAACGGGAGCTGAAGGAGTGGTACCCAGCTGAGCACCGTCCATCATTTCCACCACCGATTCTGATAACCCGAGGGAAACTCCCTACACTCTGGACACCGTGGGTCGTCCCCTCTACCGGTGTCACGGTACGCGAAGTGGACGCTTACTATACGGTGATGACCCCTTAGTAAGTCGTAATGTGTCATGGACAAGTAGCATCAGTCAGCAGTAGTAGTAGTATCACATGCCGATGTGGCATGAGTCATTCCAAGTACAGCGGTAGTAGGGTTCGAGCTATTATCGCTACTCGTAGTACGGATTCAAGGGGAGCTTTAAAGCTGCCTCATACATGTATAAATAGTGGCTCGATAAGACCAAGATACGCCATCTTGGTCTTCTTCAATTACCACTCTCGTCTCTTCTCTTCCCACGTGTCTTCGCTTGTCTCCTTGGAGCAAGTCGTCTTCATCGATCGCCTAGTGACTCGAACGTCCTAGTGCCGGATACACCCGTGTCACGTGCCTCGATAAGCGCCGTGTACACGTGCCCAAGTCACGTGACTTGTCAAGAGAATATTCGCTAAGTCGTGAACGCCCTTTCGTAGTCCAAGTCGGACTAACGCCAGTGGTGGCGTTACATTAAGACCAAGATCCCTCATCGTGGCGTTCACAACTCGAGACCAGTGGAGAAACTTTCAAACATACTCCCTCGAACGTAGGGGAGACCGCAACGTACCAACACAATTCCTGGGAGCAGCTAGGTGGAGAGAATACCGAGGAGAAACCGGTTACTTCGTAGACTTCGCATCGGGGCCCACTCGATACCGACCAGTTGAGTTCAACTTTGAGAACTTGTGCTGGGTGGAGATTACGTGGAACCCTATAGACAACAGGTTTGACGTAGTACGACCAGCCGGAAGAAACTACAATTGCGACATCGACGCAAGAGGACTACCTACGCGAGAACAGTGGGGACGCATTGACGGACAGCCGGAGGAAGAACCTAGTACATCCGAACCCAGAACCCCAGCCCCCTCCGAAACTAGCGGAGACGAAGAAACTTCCAACGCCGGCGACGAGTCGGAAATTGAAGGAGTAGTCCAAACAGCTGAGTCCCTTCGCATAGACGAACCCGAAACCATCCACGTACACGCCCCCGCAGCTATGGCCACCGCAACTCTAACTCACGAAGAACTAGCCGCGGAAGAAGTACGACGTATTACAGAAGAAGCGGAAGCTCATTTGCAACCCATCAACCCCGCCACGGGACATCGCATGACGGCTGACGACGCGGCCATATTTCGCGCAGTAGGCCCAGACATTCCAGACCCACCACCAGGAGTCGGAGGACCCGCACCACCTAGAAGACCAGGAGGCAATTTCGGTCAAGGCCCGCCAGGAGGAGGCGGAGGAAGACACCCGCACTTCGGCGGAGGAGGAGGAGGTAACCCATTTGGAGGAGGGCCACCACCCCCTCCAGGTGGACCACCGCCCGGAGGGTTCCCACCGGGACCACCCCACGGAACAGAAAGATTAGTAGGAGAAGTGCCGACCGTCTTTGACGGTAATAGAAAAGAGTACGAGTCCTTTCTCACTCAATGGCACATTTACTGGGGACAAAACGCAGAGGCACCAATCATGCTCAATGTCTATCGACGGTGCCTGCTCTTCCTAGGACTCATTAAGGGACCTCAAGTAGCCAACTGGACTCTTGGATTCCTCCAGTGGCTCAACAACGAACTGCGCCTCGGAAGGAGCAGATACGACGACTACCTATGGGATACACTAACCGCAGGATTCTCCGATCGGTTCTCTAACGTCCTCGAACAAGAAGAGGCACAAGCCGCGTTAGCCAAAGGGTTCAAAATGGTCGGAGACGACATTGATTCGTACGTCACCAACTTCGAACAGCTGGCACGGAAGGCTGACTATCGCCTCAACGACCGCCAAACTCTGGACCGCTTTACGGCGGGACTGCCCAAGGCGCTGTTCACCAAAATCTACGAAATGGACGACCCACAGAACTTCAACGAATGGAAGGAAGCAGCCATGCGCCGCCAAAAGCAATACATCCACCTACGCGCGCGACTTAACCTCACCGGTACATCATCCCGGGCACCACCACCCACACGCCAAAACCAGCCTCGTGGATACGCCCCGCCTTGGGGACCACCGCGCTACCCGCCACCACGATATGATCCGAACGCCATGGATACATCGGCGGACCGATCACGCGCAAGACTCGCGATGGTAGGAGACCCCAAGCCACCATTCCCACCGCGCGGAGGGCCAGGACAGCAAAGAGGAGGTGGACAACGCAGAGACATGAGGGAAGTCGTCTGCTACAACTGTAACAACCCCGGCCACTTCTCACGAGATTGCACGCGCCCCAGGAAACAGAGGCAGCAGTACCAACCACGCGCCACTACAAGTCGCAGCGCGGAAACCGATTACTACAGCCAAGAACCCGCAATCGCAAGGCGCGCAGACGCTACGGCCGAAGAACAGGCGAAGGGGTGGATGGACACCATACGAGGGGCTAGTGACGAAGTAAAGGACCTCATATTCAAAGACCTATGGACCCAAGAGGGTTTTCAGGACGCCTAAACCCATCGGCCTGGGTGAGGGCAGTTAATTGTAACTCTGTAATCATGACTCGCTACCGTTCGCTCCGAATTCCAGTCTCGATTCGTACAAGTTACTCCATGGCCGACATTAAAGGACTCGTTGATTCGGGTGCCACCGACAACTTCATAAGACCAGCGTTTGCTAAGCGCATGGGCCTCGGGCTACAAGCCCTCGAGCGACCAAAGAAAATATGGAACATAGACAACACGGAAAACAAAGCTGGGTCCATCACTCACTTCGTCGACCTAGACGTCCAAACCAACGGAATTAACAAAGTTATGAGATTCCTAGTCACGGACATCGGAAACGAAGAGCTAGTCCTCGGATACCCCTGGCTAGCAACCTACGAACCCACCATCAGCTGGACTCACGCCACTATTCACGAAAACGCGCTTCCAGTGGTGCTCCGATCAATCAACCCTACCAAACTACAAACTACGATAGCAAGCGCGATCACGCAACAGGAGGGGGAAGATATCATACAGGAACTAGAGGAAGAGTGCCAGATACGTACCACGGCCACAGAACTCGCCATCGCCGCTAATCAGAATACGGTAGCGGCAGTCATCCCCGAACCATATCAGCGCTTCGCCAAGATCTTCAGCGAAGAAGCATCTCACCGATTTCCACCCTCTCGACCATGGGACCACGCCATTGACTTCAAACCAGGGACGCCGGCCAGTATCGATTGCAAAGTTTACCCCATGTCGCAAGACGAAGACGGACAACTCCGTAAATGGTTGGACGAACAACTCAAAATGGGCTACATACGACCTTCGAAATCACCATACGCGTCATCTTTCTTCTTCATCAAAAAGAAGGACGGCAAACTACGACCCGTACAAGACTATCGACGCATTAACGCGTGCACCGTACGTAACCAATACCCACTCCCGCTCATGGCCGAACTCATTAACGACCTGGGAAATGGACACATCTACACCAAACTCGACGTACGGTGGGGATACAACAACATACGAGTCAAAGAAGGCGACGAACCTAAAGCCGCGTTCAAAACCAAATACGGACTCTTCGAACCCCTCGTTATGTACTTCGGGCTTACCAACTCACCGGCGACCTTCCAGAATATGATGAACGACATCCTAGGCGACGTCATCCTCTACTACCAGTCACGCGGAACGATCATCCGAGTATACATGGACGACATCGGCATCGCCACAACCGAAGAAGCCGGTTTACCAGCCCACATCGAAGCAGTTAGCGCGGTGCTGCAAGTCGCACTCGACCATGACCTCTACTTCAAACCCGAGAAGTGCCTCTTCCACCAACCGCGGATGGATTACCTGGGGGTAATCCTTGAAAAGGGGGTAACTCGCATGGACCCTGTAAAAATTTCAGGCATACGCGACTGGCCCCGCCCCACGAAGGTACGCGACGTACGCTCCTTCCTAGGCTTCTGCAATTTTTACCGACTCTTCATCCGCGGTTTTGCAACGTACGCACGAGCCCTCAACAAACTCACGCGCAAAGACGCCGAATGGACGTGGGGCGAAGACGAAGAAAAAGCCTTTCAAACCCTCAAGGAACTCGTCACCAGCGAACCAGTACTCGCGCATCCCAGCCTGACAGATCAATTCGAGCTCGAAGTGGACGCGTCCGGATATGCAGTAGGAGCGGTCCTCCTACAGAAAAAGAAGGACGGAAAGCGACACCCCATCGGATATTTCTCAGCCACACTAAACGAAGCGGAACGCAACTACGACATATACGACCTAGAGCTTCTCGCCATCGTCAAAGCGCTACGACACTGGAGATCATTCTTAGCGGGATCCCCACATAAGATTAAAATCTTCTCAGACCACCTTAACCTGACGCACTGGAAATCCCCTCAGAAGATAAGTCGCCGCGTAGCCCGAGAAGTCTTGGAACTGATGGAGTACGACTTCGAGATCCACCACATCAAGGGAACCAACAACGGCCGCGCGGACGCCCTATCCAGACGACCAGACTACGACCGAGGAGAAAACGACAACGAAGGGGTCGTCGTACTACCGGAGAAAGTCTTCATTCGGAACCTAACCACACAAACTCCAGAAACGCTTGAACAAGACGAAGACACCCTGCGACCGTGGGTGGACCCCCACAAACTCAAGAAAGTCGACGGAATCTGGTATCGACAAGGCGCGCGAGTGATCACTGGTGGACGAGACGTCATACGCACCATCGTCGCTAACCACCACAACCCCCCGGTATACGGCCATCCAGGAATCAAGCGCACCACCCGAATCATCGAGCGAAGTCACTGGTGGCCACACATGCTGAAGCACGTTATGGAATACGTCCAAGGATGCGCAGAGTGCCAACGCCACAAAGTCAATAACCGACCCACGAAAGCACCCTTAGTCCCTATTACACCCGTACCCGACGCTAAGCCCTTCGAAGTCATAGCCCTCGATTTCATTACTAAACTACCCGTATCCCAAGGGCATGACTCAATCCTCACGGTAACCGACCACGACTGCACCAAAGCCTCCATCTTCATCCCCTGCGTCGAAGAGATAACGGCAGAAGAAACTGCAGCCCTGTATGTAACTCACGTGTTCCGGAGATTCGGATTACCAGCAAAAATCATTAGCGACCGAGACCCGCGCTTCGCGTCGAAGTTCACCCGCGAACTATGTCGGATCTTAGGGATCTATCAGAACATTTCCACGGCTTATCACCCCCGAACGGACGGACAATCGGAACGCACCAATCAGTGGCTGGAACAATATCTAAGGTTCTGGACCAACGAGCGCCAAGATAACTGGGCGCGATTCCTACCAATGGCAGAGTTCGCTCACAACAGTTGGCCACACGAAGCCACAAGGAAGTCCCCGTTCTCACTCATGATGGGGTATGATCCGCGCGCTGATTGGACCGATAAACCATCCCCCATTCCCCAGGTACTCACGCGACTCCAACAATTCCGAGAAGCGCGGAAAGAAGCCCAAAACCTTATCAAGAAGGCCCAATCGCTGTGGATCAAACATCGAGATACGCCCAAATATCAGCTAGGGGATCAAGTATGGTTAGAAGGGCGCCACCTCCGAACCAATCAGCCAACGGCGAAACTAGTGTTGAGCGCAGAACTAACAAGCAAGTAATAGCAGAAAGCTAATAGACAAGTTAACTTCAGAGGGGAAGTAAACTCTTTATATATACACACCTAATAGACAAGTTACTATAGACTGTCTGTGAGTAAAGGTAGTGTAAAGAGAAAGGTAAAAAGGGACTTACACTTCAGAGGGGAAGTAAACTCTGAAGTGTGAAGGCGTAAACAGCAGTCCTTATATACAGGACGCTTAGCTAAGAATGGTCTGTGCGCACTGGTGACCCAAACATAATACATGTGGTCTGTGCGCCAGAGGGAGAAATGCCATTGGAGGGCATAGAACAATAGCTGCCTAAAGCAGACAATTCCGGTATCTTAATAATAGAGAACAATAAGAGTCATGTGTGACTCTGACAATAAAGATAAACAAAAGCGGTCCGTACAAGTCCGGAGTGTCCAAAAGAGTCCATAGGGGTCAGATACCAAATATAGTATGTGGGCTGACACAATCAGATCCCACGAGACATGTGACTTATACAGTCGCGTCTCAACATCCCTCCATGATAGGGGCAGTCCATGATGTGATAGAGGTGATTAACTTGGAGCGTGAAGAGCTACGCAGAAGATTGGGATTAAGGTTGAAGTCTTGGTAAGTCCTGGTAAAGGACTGTCTTCTCCAGAGGAGACAAGACGACGCTCAATCAAAGACTAAGGTCATTTAGCGCTTCATGTGTCCTTGCTACAGGACAACTTTTTGAAGGGCTGGAATCTGTGACCAAGGTCCAACTTCTTCAGGGTTCTAAGAAGGGTTTTTCTTAGCTCCAGAGATCAGAGAACATGTTGTGTGTATAACAGCACTTTGTTTGTTAACCAAGGATCGATGACCATTGACTGGTTATCAACCCTTTGCTCTGACTCTCTTGTTACACCATTCCTAGGTCGGCTACCATTTTGTCAAAGGGATCTTTGGGCAGGGACTTGGTGAGTCCATCTGCAACCATTTCTCCTGTGGGTGTACGTATCAGGTCTATGACCTTGTTTTCTACGTATTCCCTGACTACATGGTGCTTGATCAGGATGTGTTTGGACCGCCTTCCAGTGACAGGGTTTAGTGCTAGGTCTACAGCGCCCTTGTTGTCACAGTGTAGGGGTATAGGGGAGGTGACCTCATACCCTAGTTCCCCTAGGAAGGTAGTGTACCACTGAGCTTGATTAGAGGCCTCAGAGAGGCTCATGTACTCGGCTTCTGTGGTAGACTGTGCAATGGTCTTCTGCTTTCTGGTACACCATGAAATGGCTCCATTGGCAAGCAGGAAGACGTAGCCAGAGGTGGAGTGTTTCTCTTCCTGATCTCCCCAGGAAGAGTCACAGTAGCCGTGAAGGCCTTCTCCACCATTCCCTCCAGCATAGCGTAACGCATAGTCCTTAGTACAGTTAAGGTATGCCAGGACATATTTTGCTAGGCGTAGGTGCTGGGGTGAGGGATTGGAAGCAAATTGGCTAAGGCGCGCAACAGCGAAGGAAATATCAGGTCTGCTTCCAATCTGCGCATAGAGCAGAGACCCAATTATCTGTTGATACTTCTTTATCTCAGAAGTAGAGGCCTGATCGTCATGTTTGATCAAGTGTGCCTCGGCGCCAGAGGGAAGAGGGGTATATACTGGGTTGGAATCTAGCATTCCAAAACGCTCAACCACATCGCGGATGTAATCTGATTGGTTGATTTCCATAGTGCGATTTGCACGGTCTCTGGTGATGTTAACACCTAGGTAAGACTGGATTTCACCAAGATCAGTCATCTCGTATCGGCTTGATAGAGATGCTTTCAGATTATTGATCTTTGGTAGGGAACTCCCAAGTATAGTAATGTCATCTACATATAAGATCACGAAAAGTGTATCACCCCCCTCTTGAAGATGATATACATATACTCCTGCATCAGAGTACGTCCGCGTAAAGCCTAGGTCACAAAGGACCCCATGGAATTGCATGTTCCATGCGCGGGAAGCTTGTTTGAGGCCATAAAGGGCCTTCTGTAGTCGGCACACAAGGTGCTCTGAGCCAGCTGTGACGAAACCGACAGGTTGCTCCATGTAGATTTCTTCCTCCAGTTCCCCATGAAGAAACGCCGATTTGACGTCCATCTGGTGAATGTGCCAGTCTTCAAGCGTAGCCAACGCAAGAAGTAGTCTCAAGGACTCAAAGCGGGCAACTGGGGAGAATGTTTCGTCAAAGTCCACCCCCTCTAGTTGGGTGAACCCTTTTGCCACTAGCCTAGCACGAAAGCGTCCATCCGCTTTCTTCTTAAACACCCATTTGCACTTGACCACCTTCCTTCCTTCAGGAAGTGGTTCAAGTCTCCAGACATCAAGCTTGGTGAGAGCATCTAGTTCATACTCGCATGCTTCAAGCCAATCACCAGCTTGCTCAGACTCCATGGCTTGCTTGTACGTTTGTGGGTCCCTGTAACCGGGTACCTCAGCAGCGTTTAGTAAGTCCATCATTCCCAGCCTGCTGCTGCCCTGCACGAATTCGTCGTTGTCCTCTGTGTAGTAGCGAGGATTCGTGAATCGTACCCTTGTGCCCCGCCTTGGACGTGTAGGCGAGACTACCTGAGTGTTCCTGGGAGATCTAGGGGTTTCCCTAGGAGGAGACACTTCCCTGTTGAAGTTAGGGGCAGGTATAGGCGCAGCGACAGCTGGCCTTGTTGAGCGGGTACTGCGACGACGTGTGGGTGCAGGATTTGTAGGGGGAGGCGCTTGGGAAGGAGGAGTGTGATAGATTGTCTGGTCTGCCGGAGCAGGTGTGGCATTGGGTGGGGTGCTAGGCTGTTGTACTACTACAGGTGCCGGAGGTGGTATGACAAAGACTGGTGTAGTCTGAGGCACTGTAGGGGCAACAGCTGGTGTAGGCGGGCTAGGTACTACAAAGATAACTTCACCGCTGGGAGCACTCAAGGGTTCACCAGACACGGGAGAGGTGGAAGGTTGTAAGTGTTGAGCCACAACACTGCGGGATGGGAAGGTGTCTTCATCAAATGTAACATCTCGTGAAGAGATGAAGCACCGGCTATGTCTATCCCAAAGTTTGTAACCCTTTGAAAAGGGTTCATAGCCCACAAACACGGCTTCCTTTGATTTAGGATCTAGTTTGCGCCGGTTGTGTTCGGGTACATGATAGTAGGCTTTGCAGCCAAATACTCTAAAGTAGGAGACATCTGGGACTGTACCATCCCAGAGCTCTAGCGGAGTTTTCCACTGATTCGAACGAGTGGGAGTGCGGTTGTAGATTTGCACAGCAGTTTGGACTGCTTGTTCCCAAAAGCCAAGGCTAAGGCCTGCATGGTGGAGCATGCTAGTGCCTTTTTCCATAACCGTACGGTTAAAACGCTCGGCTCTCCCATTCTGTTGTGGAGAATGAGGCATAGTGAGCATATGCTCGATTCCTGCTTCCAGAAGGATGTGCTTTAAGTCGTTGTTGACGTATTCGCCACCACGGTCCGAGTGTAAGGATTTGATGGGCTTGTTTAGTTGTTTTTCAGCCCACGCTTTGTAATGTAGGAAAGCGTCCTTAAACTGGTCCTTTGTTTTCATAAAGATGACAACTGCAGCTTTGGAGAAGTCATCTATGAACGTGGCGAAATATTTGTTGCCCTGGATAGAGTTGCTCTGTAGTGGGCCAACAAGGTCACTGTGAACGACTTCAAGAGGTTGTGAAGCACGTTTTTTGGAAGGTGGGAAGGGTAGACGAGTAGATTTGCCTAGTTCACAACCAAGGCAAAGTCCATCTTCCACAGGGGAATCATTTATATGGAGTCCTTTGACTGACTCCTGAGCATATCTTTTTAGCGCATCTTTGGACATATGTCCCATGCGCCTATGCCAGACATCAAGGCTCGCAGATGCAGGTGCGCGAACAGCATTCATAGCATGTCCGTCGAGCCAATATAGCCCGAGAGCCTTGTGTCCTTCCGCAATGGTCTCTCCTTTGTGTCTGATTGTAAAGGAGGTGGCATCAAAACTAACTATGGCGCCCTTTGCAGTAAGGCAGGGCGTGGACAGAATACGCGAGTGCGTATTTGGGAGGTGGAGCACATTTGATATTTTGAGGTCGATGCCCCGATTGGTGCGGATTGTAATAGAACCCGTTCCAACACTTTGTAGAAGAGTGTTGTCACCAAGGAGGACATCAATACCTTTGTGAGGTGTGTAGGTGTCGTAGTCCTCAAGATAGGGTGTGAAATGTGCTGATGCTCCGCTGTCCATCATCCATTTTGATGCTGACTGAGTGTGATGTACACTCATCATGTAAAGGGAGACCTGAGGTACTTCATGTACCTCCTCTATTTTGCCAGAGCCATTAACTATTGTAAATAGACGGCTCTTTGGTACAGGTATGCTATTGGCTGCAGCAAACCTATTTGCCGGAATTGAGTCCGGCGCCTCAGTGATGGTATTCTGAGCAGCTTTCCCTCGCTGCCCAGCCCTTCCTTTTTTAGCATTCTCCTGGTCCCGTTTGAGTTTGTAACACTCTGGCTTTTTATGGCCAGGTTTTTTGCAGTAGTGGCAGATTACGTCCGAGGACGCAGAGCTGCCCGATGCCTGGGGAGGCGAGTGCTGGGGCCTGACTGGGGCAATCTTTGTGAAAGATGCCGGAGGGCCAGCGATACGAGATTCCTCATTGATGAACCTATTGATTAGGTCCTGAGGAAGGAGATTGGCAGGGGGGCCAGATGCGAGGATGGTACCTGCTATGGTACTGTAGGAGGGTGGAAGCGCGTCTAGAAGAATGAAGGACATTTGCATGTCCGAGACGGGCATTCCTTGCTCCACTAGGGTGTTCCTCAAGTCCAACATTTTCTGGAGTTGAGGTAGGAAGGGGGTACCTTCCTGAAGCTTGGTATTTGCCAAGCCCACCCATAAATTGAAGGTGGCCATAGAGCCAACCTGACCATAGAGGTGTTCCAGCTGCTGGAACTTGTCATGGACAGTTGGGAAGACTGCCATGGACTGAATACCGGAGAGGACCTCCGACGTGACTGAGAGGAATAGGAGGCCAGTGATGACCTCCTCCTGCTTTGCCCATAGGGCCAGAATTGCCAGACCTTCATCTGTGGGGCCTGTTGGTCCTGCCACGCCTGCTGGTAGGACAGGGTGCTGGGGGACGGCCGCAGGAGCTGAGTGGGTGAGATGCCTACTGCACCCATTCATCAGCATCAGGGACGTGAAGGTGGTGGTCCAAGTCTGCCAGTTGGTTCCATCCAACTTGGAAAGGACGACGGAGGGAGGGAAGGTAAGATGGAAAGACATTTGAGATGTTTGTAAATCTGGTTCCGAGGAGCAGTCAGAACCAGTCCAGATCTTGGTAGGAAAAGTAGAGGTCCAGCCATAGGAGCGCTATAACTCCATAACACATAGGGTGTCATGCCTCAAGTTGTGCGACTTGGATGTATACTATAGTAGTGGAATCATTTTTTGATGATGGCTGCCTTACTACTTAGTCTCCATGGCCCAAATGTTACTAAGGGCGGATAGTCATGCGCGACGCTGTAGGTTTCAAGCAAGAAGGATCATGGGAGCATTGTCCGGCGAAGGACGCTCCGAGTCGATCTCTAGCCTAGTAGCATGAAGGCTGGGGCTACCCAAGAACTATAGTAGAAGGGTAGTACCCTAGAGAGGAGCCAACAGCGAATTCCAGAAGCAATGATAGGGATCAACTCCCATAACAATTGCGACTGTCGTCTGTGGAGTCTCTAGAACAGACCATTAAGGGTCTTGGTACTAAGTAGCTAGAATAGTGATACATGCCATGCAGCGAATCCTGCACAAAGGGAGCGAATGCTTCTCCTGGCAGAGGTCTACTCATAGCTACTGTGTAAATATCATTATAGTATAGTAGCGTCTCCTAGTTGTATCAGAGGGAAGGACTTCTGGGTTTGACTATTAACCAGGCCTTCACACCCCTTAAAGTGACCCAGGTATTAACCGAGTATCACCCAACCATTAGAGAGGCTTATAGCCGCAGGGGTCTTCCCCCTTTGGCCTATGAAAGCACTTCCGGACGAAGACCGGGTAATGAAACTATAGTAGGAGTAGTGCGCACAGAGGAATTTAAGGTCACATGGGACCTTTCATGAGAACCTCCTTAGGAGGCTAGCCAAAATGGCACATGACAGAGTCATGGTGGACGAGAAAGGATGTGTCGAGTGTAAATGAAAGAGTATGCTCACTGGGGGTTGTGAAGACGACAAAGATGTGGTCGGCTGAGGGAGCAAAGTGACACAAGTAGATCTGTGGTAAAAATGACGAGTTAGTTATTAGGCGTCAGGGCCCATAACCTGTTGAGCGCAGAACTAACAAGCAAGTAATAGCAGAAAGCTAATAGACAAGTTAACTTCAGAGGGGAAGTAAACTCTTTATATATACACACCTAATAGACAAGTTACTATAGACTGTCTGTGAGTAAAGGTAGTGTAAAGAGAAAGGTAAAAAGGGACTTACACTTCAGAGGGGAAGTAAACTCTGAAGTGTGAAGGCGTAAACAGCAGTCCTTATATACAGGACGCTTAGCTAAGAATGGTCTGTGCGCACTGGTGACCCAAACATAATACATGTGGTCTGTGCGCCAGAGGGAGAAATGCCATTGGAGGGCATAGAACAATAGCTGCCTAAAGCAGACAATTCCGGTATCTTAATAATAGAGAACAATAAGAGTCATGTGTGACTCTGACAATAAAGATAAACAAAAGCGGTCCGTACAAGTCCGGAGTGTCCAAAAGAGTCCATAGGGGTCAGATACCAAATATAGTATGTGGGCTGACACAATCAGATCCCACGAGACATGTGACTTATACAGTCGCGTCTCAACAACTAGCGGCGCGACGACACGGACCCTTCAAAGTCACGCGCGTGCTGTCACCGGTCAATTATCAACTCGAACTTCCCACACAGTGGAGTATCCACCCCGTGTTTCACATCGATTTACTCACACCTTATCGCGAGACGCCCCTACATGGGGAAAACTTCCAACGCCCACCGCCGGATCTAGTGGACGGCGAAGAAGAATATGAAATCGAACGAGTTCTGGACTCCCGGCGATTCGGCAGAAGCAAGAAGCTCCAGTATCTCGTGAAGTGGAGGGGTTACCCGGACTCGGAGAACCAGTGGGTCAACAAAGACGACATCTTTGCTGATGAAGCCATAGCGGAGTACAAGCGGAGTTCAACTGCGAACAAAGCTCATATAAGCGAGGACGACGACGCTAAGTCTTCCCCATTCCCCCACACTGGATTCCTCTCTCATCCCACAATGTCCCTTCCCTCTTCCACCGCTTCCACCATTGTCGCTCCCTTCATCGGGGAGTCGCTCACCTACGAAGAACTCAACGCCGCCCTCGCCACCATCGCACCCATTGAGGACATTGAAAATCCCAACACCCCCGAGACCTACTGGCTCCTCACCGCCGACGGCCAGCGGATCAACTCCGTCCCCTACACCGAGGCCCAAGTGCGTCGGCTTCGTGCGGCTCTCAGAGACAGTGAGTCTGCCTCTCCTCGACCTCTCCCAGTACGAGTCGAGTACCGGGTCGAAGCGGAAGAAGAACGGAGCGACGCGCCGATGGGAGGAGTGGAAGTCCGAGGCGGAGAGGTGGAGGCGCGAGCAGCTGGCGATAGCAGCGACAAGGAGAATGAGGATCCTCGAGAAGAGGAGACTCTTCGACTTGACGATGCGCGCGCGATTCAAGAACAGCCAGAACGGGAGTTGAAGACCTGGTACCCAGCTGAGCACCCATCCATCATTACCACTACCGACTCTGACAATCCGAGGGAAACCCCGTACACACTCGACACCGTGGGTCGCCCCCTGTATCGGGGGGACATCGTTCAAGACGACACGCCCCCATCTCACCACCTCGCCGTGCTTAACCGCCGGCTCACCGACTCTCGCTTCGCCCCGCACGGTTACGAACACAACCGCGGGGAGAAGTTTGTCCACTTCCCCATCACCGACGCCCAGGGGGTCACCACTCAGGCCCCCTACATTCAAGTCATCATGAACCCCGACCCCATCGTCCTCGCCCTCGCTTCGGACAGCGACAAGACGTTCTCCAAGCCCCTTTACGCCGAACCCGTCGTCAGGGAAGTAGGCAAACCCCACTACTCCGTCGAGGAGACATTCGCCCTTGTCAGGGGGCACGCCAATCAACACCGGCTCGACACGGCGGTCAATGCCCTACACGACGTAGGGCTTAAAGCTGAGTTGCACCGTTACCGCGCCTACCGACACGAAGCTGAGCGACTCGAGCAGCGGCTTCACGCCTTAGCCCAAGCACTGGGCGGCGTTCAAGGGGAGCTCGCTCGCAGCAAGTTCCGGCTGGAGATGGCGGATATCCATAACCGAGTAGAGTCGGTTCAAGCGGGGTGGGTAGGAGGTATCGGACCTATTCGGCGCCGGGGTCGTCGCGGCTGAAAAGGGGGTGATGTCACGGTACGCGAAGTGGACGCTTACTATACGGTGATGACCCCTTAGTAAGTCGTAATGTGTCATGGACAAGTAGCATCAGTCAGCAGTAGTAGTAGTATCACATGCCGATGTGGCATGAGTCATTCCAAGTACAGCGGTAGTAGGGTTCGAGCTATTATCGCTACTCGTAGTACGGATTCAAGGGGAGCTTTAAAGCTGCCTCATACATGTATAAATAGTGGCTCGATAAGACCAAGATACGCCATCTTGGTCTTCTTCAATTACCACTCTCGTCTCTTCTCTTCCCACGTGTCTTCGCTTGTCTCCTTGGAGCAAGTCGTCTTCATCGATCGCCTAGTGACTCGAACGTCCTAGTGCCGGATACACCCGTGTCACGTGCCTCGATAAGCGCCGTGTACACGTGCCCAAGTCACGTGACTTGTCAAGAGAATATTCGCTAAGTCGTGAACGCCCTTTCGTAGTCCAAGTCGGACTAACGCCAGTGGTGGCGTTACAACCGGGGCGACATCGTCCACAACGACACTCCCGTATCACACCACCTAGCCGTACTCCATCGCCGCCTCACCGACTCCCGATTCACCCCCCATGGTTATGTGCACAACCGGGGGGAGAAATTTGTTCACTTCCCCATCACCGACTCCAGTGGCACCACCACCCAAGCACCGTACATCCAGGTCATTATGAACCCAGACCCTATCGTCCTCGCCCTCGCGTCAGACAGCAACAAGACATTCTCAAAGCTGCTGTACATGGAACCTCAGGTCCAGGAGGTAGGCAAACCTCACTACTCCTTCAAAGAGACATACCCCCTCGTCCAAGGCCACGCCAATCAACACCGGTTGGATACCGCGGTTAACACCCTGCACGATGTAGGGCTTAAAGCTGAGTTACACCGCTACCGTGAATATCGACACGAGGCTGAAAGGCTCGAGCAGCGCCTCCACGCCCTCGCTCAGGCTTTGGGAGGCATCCAAGGCGAGCTCGCCCGCAGCAAGTTTCAATTGGAGATGGCGGACATTCACAACTGGGTTGAGTCGGTTCAGGCTGGTTGGTTAGGAGGTATCGGACCTATTCAGCGCCGGGGTCATCGTGGCTGAAAAGGGGGTGATGTCACGGTACGCGAAGTGGACACTTACTTACGGTGATGACCTCGTTAGTAAGACGTAATGTGTCATGGACAGATGTATCAGTCAGCGGACTCGTAGTATCACATGCCGATGTGGCATGAGTCATTCCTAGGATAGCGATAGTAGGGTTCAAGCTACTTACGCTATTAGTCGTACGGATTCGGGGGGAGCTTCAAAGCATCCCCATACATGTATAAATAGTGGCTCGATAAGACCAAGATAAGCCATCTTTGTCTTCTTCAATCACCGCCTTCTCCCTCTCTCTTATGTGTGCTTTCACTTGCCTCTCTAAAGAGCAAGTCGTCTTCATTGATCGCCTAGTGACGTCGACGTCCTAGTTGTCACGGTACGTGAAGTGGACTCTTACTGTACGGTGATGACCCCTTAGTAAGATGTAATGCGTCATGGACAAGTGTATCAGTCAGCAAAGTAGTAGTATCACATGCCAGTGTGGCATGACTCATTCCTAGGACAGCTGTAGTAGGGTTCGAGCTACTTACGCTACTAGTCGTACGGATTCGGGAGGAGCTTTAAAGCTACCTCATGTATGTATAAATAGTGGCTCGATAAGACCAAGATATGCCATCTTGGTCTTCTTCAATCACCACTCTCTCCTCTGTTCTCTCTCACGTGCTTTCGCTTGTCTCCCTCGAGCAAGTCGCCCTCATTGATTGCCTAGTGACTTGGACGTCCTAGTGCCGGAATTACCCGTGTCACGTGCCCCAACCGATGCCGTGTACACGTGCCCAAGTCACGTGACTTGTATTCGAGATATTCGCTAAGTTGTGAACGCCCTCTCGCAGTCCAAGTCGGACTAACGCCAGTGGTGGCATAACACTAGTGCCGGAGTCAGTAGTGTCACGTGCCGTTACCAAGCGCCGTGTATACGTGCTCAAGTCATGTGACTTGCCTTTCAAGATATTTGCTAAGTTGTGAACGCCCTTTCGCAGTCCAAGTTGGACTAACGCCAGTGGTGGCGTTACATAAGGTCATAGTCTACATTTAGTAATGCAGACTGGTTTGCAATATGCGACTCAGTTAGAGTGGATATAGAGGCATCTAGCCAATATAGGGATTGTCTGTGAAGAAGGGGTTTACATTGGACAATCTTTTTGTTTTTACGTAGCAAGTTAATATGCTGCGAATTCCCCAAAATATGCAAACCTTGCTGTAAGAAGACACCCATAGACAGAAGACGTATGCTTATGTGTGGAATGTATAGAACCGGATATACCCGAGTAATTACGGGTTTGTCTGCAATGTAATGCTCAAGCAAGACAGAACCAGTTCCTTCGATGTATAGAATTTGTGCTGCTGTCTTAACAGGCATCCTTTCAGACTTAGCAATTGGCTTGTACTTGATAAAATCACTAAGATTATTAGTGAAGTGTGCTGAAGCTCCTGAGACAAGGAGCCACATATTTTGTGTATGCTTTATACACTCTGCACATTGACTGAAGTACTCATTGTGCTCACACTCAAGTAAATCGAGGAGAGCGCTGCTAATATTGTACATATCAAGTGACTTTGGTACTAATACATGCGATTCCCGTAGATATATGTATCCGTTACATTTGCCATCCCCTAGACTTTTTGGGGGCAGGGCTAATTCTGTAACGTCATCAGCATGTGATGTGCAAAGTGAAGAAAAGACGTACTGTTCTTCATCACAAGAACCCCAATCAAGGGTGTTCTCATCCGGTCCAGTTAAAAAAGACTCCGATGTCAGCGAATGGCCTGTGGCGGCCAGAGAGATAAGAGTGCCAAAACTGGGGTCCGTTGGCAGATCATTATCTCGCAGCCACTGTTGGTTACTGCACCAAATAGATTCAATTTGCTCATTAGAATGAGATCGAGGAGGGAAACAGCTTTCACCAGTAGTAGCCCACCTGACTGTAGCTTCAACAATTGAAGCAGGATTAACGTAAGGAGGTGTGGGAGCACGACTTTCTGTATCAGAAGTCATATCGCTTAACGTCAAATCTGACAAGTCAAGTTGGAGAGCATTTGACTGCTCACCAAATATCTCCGTGTCATCTAATCCGTCTGTGTTCATTATCGGCTGTGCGCTGCCAGAAGGCTGCTGCGACATGTCGATGTCAACGTCGGTGTAACGCCA
Source organism: Lactarius deliciosus (assembly GCA_021525775.1). Taxonomy (NCBI): domain Eukaryota; kingdom Fungi; phylum Basidiomycota; class Agaricomycetes; order Russulales; family Russulaceae; genus Lactarius; species Lactarius deliciosus. The sequence continues at coordinate 31,160 of JAKELK010000047.1, read as the reverse complement.
CCACAGGGGCGTTAAGTACGACGTGTACTTCGTAAGTCAACGGGATCGGAAAGGCGCGAGTCGGTTAAGACTCAGTTCAGTGGTGAACAAGTACCACTAGGCCTCCCAGGGACACTAGGGTAATAGCGGGATGCGAGGCTCAAGCGTAAAGGCGAGCGAAGAACGGGGACTCAAGCGCAAGGGCGAGTCAAGCAGGAATCGTGAGGCAAAGACGATGTGGTATTACACAAGAAGTCAAGTCTACCGTACAAGCTAGGTAGGGCGTGACTTATATACTAGTACAGGGTGTTTGTATGCTACAAACACATGGCGCGATCCTAGGATACGGGTCCTAGCGAGCTAATCGAGTAATGTGAAAGGGAAATCCGTAAGTAGAACAAGCGAATCCCGCGGGGGCACGTGGAAGTCAGATGGCGTCTGCGGACTCTAAAAGTCGTAAAATCGGCCATCGTAATGGTCAGGCGGTGGGTGCGAGATAGAAGCCAAAGAAGAAGAAGAAGCGGGTCATGGGTAAAAGTACACGCGAACATGAGACAACACATCAGAGGAAAGATAAGAAATAGTCCGAGTTCGTAACAGTCGGAGTCATACTCCTCATCCATGAACCGTTCAATACAAGGATGCATGATAGCATCAACATCTGCGAAGTGCTGCTCGAGCATCTTTACAGTCTGGACTGTAGCGGGTACATCCAGCTGTTCAGCAAGTGAAAGCACCTTATTTACAGAAGGGAAGAAGCTGGGAGTCCTCTGAGGCGAGGATGATTCGACTTCTGTCCTAGTAGAGACACCAGATGACCCAATATGAGTCACCTTGTGGGAAGTAGGAGGGGCTAGTGCGGCAACGGAGGCAATATGCGAGTGCTGTGGAGCACGGGCAGGTGCCTTGCCTTTCCCTTTGCCTTTGCCTCTTCCAGATCCACGTCCTCCGTGCTGCCTAAAAGGCTGCTGCTGATTGGACGGGCTGGGAGCGCTAGACTGCTGCTGCGAACCCTGCTTGGTAAAGCGAGGGTCAGTGCACTTCCGCTTAATGGCAGAAAGCTTCTGCGCTGTATGGGCGGCCTTATGCTGTCCGCGGTTAGTCTCCGTCTCATACTGGCTTTCGACACAAGCCGATACAGTCTGGAGCTTTAGATTGGCAACAGGGAGATTGTTGCACATGATGGGGATTAGGTGCTCCCATTTCTGGGGCAAAGCGGACATCGCAATAAGAGCCTGCAGCTGAGGCTTAATGGCAAGGGTTGTGGCAGCAGGGCCAGTACCAACAGTAATGTTCCCTAGACGAGAGAAGGCGGCGGCCATCTTCTCGAACTGGGGAGCAGGGTGCTGTGACGTATTGAAGCGAATAGAGATTGCTTCTTTGAAGTCTTTGTAGATGCGGGGCATGGACACTGCACCATACCAGTCTTTTATGGAAGTCCAGAGTGCCTGGGAAGTAGCCCCAGTGACTGCCTGCTGAATAGCAGGGGTGAGGCGAAGGGTGAGATTACCCCTAGCCATCTCATCGCTCTTGTTCCAAGCTGCTCTGTCAGCGACATTGGCAGCGGCAGGTTGGGCAATGGTACCAGCAATGTAGCCCCAAAGCCCTTGGGACATGAAGAAGGCGGTCATCTGTTGAGACCAAGTGGCCCAGTTAGAGCCATTGAAAACAGGGACAAGCTGAGTGAGTTGAGGACATGGTTGTATAGATCTGTTGGCTTTTGCGAACATCAGTTTTGCGTTACTATAATAACAATACTGTGTGAAACAAAAGATTGTCAATGCCAGCATCGCCTTTGGCAATACTAAGCATGACAATAGCCCAGTATTAGGCTATTTCCAACAGAATGGGTCGAAAACCCATCTTGACATTGAGAGTATCAATGCCAATAAGCCGGACAATCCTGCTCAACATCACCCCAAGGTTAAGCTATTCGCCTTTCCAAAATTAATTGGACGCGCAATAGAGCCTTGTTTTAGTTAGGCGATTGGCCAAGTCTGTGTGCTCCTCAAGAGCACAATACTGGGTTGCTAGTAACCAGGGAGCCTCCCTGAGTCTAGAGCCTACAACCGCACAAGTACCTCTTTTCAAAGGTAACAATGTGGTGGGCAGTGACCATGGGCGCAACTCTGTCAAAGAGTGCGACGGCAAACCCTGTAGCAGGGCCCATAACCTGTTGTGCAGCAATGCACACAGCAAACAGGAATGCACATTCTCACCTTTGAGTAGGTTGAGAGACTACAGCGTGGAGAGGGTGCACAAGTGAGAAAGAGAGTGAATGTCTATTCGCCTCCCTCCCCATAGGAGGGTTTTTATACTCTATGGTCCTACCCTGACCATTTGCGTAAAAGTGATGAGTACAGGCATCCACAATATCGCGTTTTTACATATGCCTGATGTAAACTACCACTTCAAGATAGTCATAGGACTTCTCTTGCATAGAGGGCGTATTGCACCCGTTGTAGTACGTATCCCAACTACCATAATAGGCAAACATACTACTGTAATGTCGTAACTGCTATAGATAAGGTCCTTACATACTTATCACGTTCCAACAAAAACGAGATTGGTTGACCAGTGCCCTGTTGGTGATGATCGATCCCATCCACTATAATTACACTGTCACGGTGCTAGGCTGCAGTGTGTGGCCACAACTGGTTCCGTCAGGACACTATTTCGACCGAGTGTCTCCCTCAGGCCATCTCTAGCCACTACTGGCCGTTCTCATCCGTCCGTCCAGCCAGTTGGTATTGTTCTATCCCCTATGTATTTTAAGTAATATATAGTCCAGAATAAGAGCGCTTTCCAAAAAAAAAAAAAAAAAAAAAAGGAATTCACGTCTGCCAGAGTGCCATACAGTGGAGACGAGTAGCTGTGACATTGTCTGTGCTCTCTCATGATTACTTTGCTGGCTGGCAGTCTGCCCATCACACTCAGTAAAAAAGAAAAGTCAGTCAGTAGTCAGAGAGTAGTCAGATGGTAGTCAGAAATTTCACCAAAGTCAAGAGATAGTCATTTTGTAGTCAGCTTGTAGTCAGTTCAAAGTCATATAACTTAGAGAAAAACTTTAATTGAGGTGATGCAAGTGGGATCTACTGAGATAGGTATGGGGAATATGGGAACAGTACAGGGAGGGGGGATATTGGGATAGGGGTGGGGAACATGGAGAAGGGGGATATGGGATGGGGATGGGGTGGGGAATGTGGGAAGGACATATGGGGATGGGGGAGGGGAATATGAGAAGGGGGATATGGGGATGGGGGAGGGAAATATGAGAAGGGGAGATATGGGGATGGGAGAGGGGAATATGGGGATGAGGGATATGAGGATGGGGGAGGGGAATATGGGAAGGGGGATATGGAGATGGGGTGGGGAATGTGGGAAGGGGGCATATGGGGATGGGGGAAGGGAAATATGAGAAGGGGGATATGGGGATGGGGAAGGGGAATATGGGAAGGGGGATATGGGGATGGGGAAGGGGAATATGGGAAGGGGGATATGGGGATGGGGAAGGGGAATATGGGAAGGGGGGATATGGGGATGGGGAAGGGGAATATGGGAAGGGGGGATATGGGGATGGGAGAGGGGAATATGGGGATGGGGAAGGGGAATATGGGAAGGGGGGATATGGGGATGGGGAAGGGGAATATGGGAAGGGGGGATATGGGATGGGAGAGGGGAATATGGGGATGGGGGATATGAGGATGGGGGAGGGGAATATGAGAAGGGAGATATGGGGATGGGAGAGGGGAATATGGGGATGGGGGATATAGGGATGGGGGAAGGGAATATGAGAAGGGGGGATATGGGGATGGGGGAGGGGAATATGAGAAGGGGGGATATGGGGGTAGGAGAGGGAAATATGGGGAGGGGGGGATATGGGGATGGAGGAGGAGAATATGGGAAGGGGGGATATGGGGATGGGAGAGGGGATATGGGAAGGGGGATATGGGGATGGGGTGGGAAATGTGGGAAGGGGTGGTATGGGGATGGGGAGGGGAAATATGAGAAGGGAGATATAGGGATGGGGGAGGGGAATATGGGAAGGGGAGATGGGGATGGGAGATATGGTGTTACGCCACCACAGGCGTTAGTCCGACTTGGACGGCGAAAGGGCGTTCACGACTTAGCGAATGTCTTGTATACAGGTCACGTGACCTAGGTTCGTGCACACGGTGTCTCTTGAAACACGTGACACTTGATGACTAAGCACTAGGACACTTCGAGTCACTAGGCGATCGATAGGAACGTCTTGCTCAAGGAGACGAGCGAAACACGCGTGAGAGAGAGAGAGAGAAGTGGTGATTGAAGAAGACCAAGATGGCGTATCTTGGTCTTGTCGAGCCACTATTTATACATGTATGAGGATGCTTTAAAGCTCCTCCCGAATCCGTACGACTAGTAGCGTAAGTAGCTCGAACCCTACTACAGCTGTCCTAGGAATGAGTCATGCCACATCGGCATGTGATACTGTACGACTACGCTGACTGATACTCGAGTCCATGACACATTACGACTTACTAAAGGAGTCATCACCGTATAGTAAGCGTCCACTTCGCGTACCGTGACATCACCCCCTTTTCAGCCGCGACGACCCCGGCGCCGAATAGGTCCGATACCTCCAATCCATCCCGCTTGAACCGACTCCACCCGATTATGGATATCCGCCATCTCAAGCCTGAACTTGCTGCGCGCGAGCTCCCCTTGAACGCCGCCCAGTGCTTGGGCCAAGGCGTGAAGCCGCTGCTCGATTCGCTCAGCCTCGTGTCTGTAGGCTCGGTAACGGTGCAACTCAGCTTTAAGCCCTACGTCGTGTAGGGCGTTGACCGCTGTATCGAGCCGGTGTTGGTTGGCGTGCCCCCTGACGAGGGCGAATGTCTCCTCCACGGAGTAGTGAGGCTTGCCTACTTCCCTGACGACGGGTTCAGCGTAGAGGGGTTTGGAGAACGTCTTGTCGCTGTCCGAAGCGAGGGCGAGGACGATGGGATCGGGGTTCATGATGACTTGGACGTAGGGGGCTTGAGTAGTGACCCCCTGGGAGTCGGTGATAGGGAAGTGGACGAACTTCTCCCCGCGGTTGTGTTCGTAACCATGCGGGGCGAAGCGAGAGTCGGTGAGCCGACGGTTAAGCACGGCGAGGTGGTGGGATGTGGGCGTGTCGTCATGAACAATGTCACCCCGATACAGGGGGCGACCCACGGTGTCGAGCGTGTATGGGGTCTCTCTCGGGTGGTCAGAGTCGGTGGTGGTAATAATGGACGGGTGCTCAGCTGGGTACCAAGCTTTCAGCTCCCGTTCCGGCTGTTCTTGAATTGCTCGTGCATCGTCAAGTCGAAGAGTCTCCTCCTCTCGAGGATCCTCATTCTCCTTGTCGCTGCCATTGACAGCTGCTCGCGCCTCCACCTCTCCGCCTCGAACCTCCACTCCTCCCATCGGCGCGTCGCTGCGTTCTTCTTCCGCTTCGACCCGGTACTCGACTCGTACTGGGAGAGGTCCAGGAGAGGCAGACTCACTGTCTCTGAGAGCTGCACGAAGCCGACGCACTTGGGCCTCGGTGTAGGGGGTCGAGTTGAGTCGTTGGCCGTCGGTGGTGAGCAACCAATAAGTTTCGGGGGTGTTGGGGTTGTCGACGTCTTCGACGGGGGCGATGTTGGCGAGGGCGGCGTTGAGTTCTTCGTAGGTGAGGGACTCCCCGAGGAAGGGAGCGACAATGGTGGAAGCGGGGGAAGTGGGAAGAGACATTTCTGATTGAGAGAGGAATCCAGTGTGAGGAGATGGGGTAGACTTAGCGTGGTCGGCCTCGCTTATATGGATTCTGTTAGCTTTCGAACTCCGTTCGTATTCCGCTAGAGCTTCATCAGCAAAGACGTCATCCTTGTTGACCCACTGGTTCTCCGAGTCTGGATACCCCTTCCATTTCACGAGGTACTGGAGTTTCCTGCTTCTGCCGAATCGCCGGGAGTCTAGAATACGCTCTATTTCATATTCTTCTTCGCCGTCCACTAGATCCGGTGGTGGGCGTTGGAAGTTTTCTCCATGCAATGGCGTTTCGCGATAAGGCGTGAGTAGATCGATATGAAACACGGGATGAATACTCCACTGTGTGGGAAGTTCGAGCTGGTAGTTGACAGGTGACAGTATCCGTGTGATCTTGAAGGGTCCATGCCGGCGCGCCGCGAGTTTTGCCGTTGGTTGATTGGTTCGGAGATGGCGTCCTTCTAGCCAGACTTGGTCTCCTATCTGATACTTGGGCGTATCTCGGTGTTTAGTCCACAGGGATTGGGCCTTTCGGATACATTCCTGAGCTTCTTTCCGCGCTTCTCGGAATTGTTGAAGTCGCGTGAGTACCTGGGGAATAGGGGATGGCTTATCGATCCAGTCAGCGCGTGGGTCGTATCCCATCATAAGTGAAAATGGGGACTTCCTTGTTGCCTCGTGCGGCCAGCTGTTATGCGCGAACTCCGCCATTGGTAGGAATCGCGCCCAGTTATCTTGTCGCTCATTAGTCCAGAACCTTAGATACTGTTCTAGCCATTGATTGGTGCGTTCCGATTGTCCATCCGTTCGGGGGTGATAAGCGGTGGAAATGTTCTGATAGATCCCCAATATCCGACATAGTTCGCGGGTAAACTTTGACGCGAAGCGCGGATCTCGGTCGCTGATAATTTTTGCCGGTAGTCCGAATCTTCGAAACACATGAGTGACGTACAGGGCTGCGGTTTCTTCCGCTGTTATTTCTTCGATGCAGGGGATGAAAATGGATGCTTTAGTGCAGTCATGGTCGGTTACCGTGAGGATTGAATCATGTCCTTGGGACACGGGTAGTTTGGTGATGAAATCGAGGGCTATGACTTCGAAAGGCTTGGCGTCGGTTACGGGTGTAATGGGGACTAAGGGGGCTTTCGTGGGTCGGTTATTGACCTTGTGGCGTTGGCACTCTGCGCATCCTTGGACGTATTCGGTGACATGTTTCAACATGTGTGGCCACCAGTGACTTCGCTCGATGATTCGAGCGGTACGTTTGATTCCTGGATGGCCGTATACTGGGGGATTGTGGTGGTTGGCGATAATGGTGCGTATGGCGTCTTGTCCACCAGTGACTACTCGCGCGCCTTGTTGATACCAGACTCCTTCGATTCTTTTGAGTTTGTGGGGGTCTACCCATGGACGTAGGATGTCTTCGTCTTGCTCGAGCGTTTCTGGAGTTTGTGTGGTTAGGGTCCTGACAAAAACTTCTTCCGGTAGCACCGTGACTCCTTCGTTGTCGTTGTCTCCTTGGTCGTAGTCGGGTCGTCTAGACAGTGCGTCTGCGCGGCCATTGTTGATTCCTTTGATATGGTGAATCTCGAAGTCGTATTCCATGAGTTCCAGGACTTCTCGAGCTACGCGACGACTTATCTTTTGGGGGGATTTCCAGTGTGTAAGGTTGAGATGGTCCGAGAAGATTTTGATCTTGTGTGGAGATCCTGCCAGGAATGATCTCCAGTGTCGCAGTGCTTTGACGATGGCTAAGAGTTCTAGATCATAGATGTCGTAGTTGCGCTCGGCCTCGTTCAGTGTGGCTGAAAAGTATCCGATGGGGTGTCTTTTCCCGTCCTTCTTCTTCTGTAGGAGGACCGCTCCCACTGCGTACCCAGACGCGTCTACTTCAAGTTCGAACTGGTCCGTCAGGCTGGGGTGTGCGAGTACCGGTTCACTAGTAACGAGGTTTTTGAGGGTTTGGAAGGCTTTCTCTTCGTCGTTGCCCCATGTCCATTCGGTGTCCTTGCGCGTGAGTTTGTTGAGGGCTCGTGCGTATGTTGCGAAACCGCGAATGAAGAGTCGGTAAAAATTGCAGAAGCCTAAGAAGGAGCGTACGTCACGCACCTTCATGGGTCGGGGCCAATCCCGTATGCCTGAAATTTTTACGGGGTCCATACGAGTTACCCCCTTTTCAAGGATTACCCCCAGGTAATCCATTCGCGGTTGGTGGAAGAGGCACTTTTCTGGTTTGAAGTAAAGATCGTGGTCAAGTGCCACCTGCAATACGGCGCTGACTGCTTCGATATGGGCTTGTAACCCGGCTTCCTCGGTTGTAGCGATGCCGATATCGTCCATGTAGACTCTAATGATGGTTCCCCGCGATTGGTAGTAGAGGATAGTGTCGCCTAGGATGTCGTTCATCATATTCTGGAAGGTCGCTGGTGAGTTGGTGAGTCCGAAGTACATGACAAGTGGTTCGAAAAGTCCGTATTTGGTTTTGAATGCGGCTTTAGGTTCGTCGCCCTCCTTAACTCGTATGTTGTTATATCCCCACCGCACGTCGAGTTTGGTGTAGATGTGTCCGTTTCCCAAGTCGTTAATGAGTTCTGCCATGAGTGGTAGTGGGTATTGGTTACGCACGGTGCACGCGTTGATCTTCCGATAGTCTTGCACGGGTCGTAACTTGCCGTCTTTCTTTTTGATGAAGAAGAATGATGACGCGTATGGTGATTTTGAGGGTCGTATGTAACCCATTTTGAGTTGTTCGTCGAGCCATTTGCGGAGTTGTTGATCTTCGTCTTGCGACATGGGATAGACTTTGCAGTCAATGCTTGCTGGGGTACCTGGTTTGAAGTCGATTGCGTGGTCCCATGGTCGTGAAGGTGGAAATCGGTGAGACGCTTCTTCGCTAAATATCTTTGCGAAGCGTTGGTATGGTTCCGGTATGACTGCCGCGACCGTGTTCTGATTAGCGGCGATGGCTAATTCTGTGGCTGTGGTACGTATCTGGCATTCCTCCTCAAGTTCTTGTACGATATCTTCTCCTTCTTGTTGGGTGATCGTACTGGCTATGGTAGTTTGTAATTCCGTGGGATTGATCGATCGGAGTACTACTGGGAGCGCGTTCTCGTGAATAGTGGCGTGAGTCCAACTGATTGTCGGCTCGTAGGTGGCTAGCCAGGGGTATCCAAGGACCAGTTCTTCGTTCCCGATGTCCGTGACTAGGAATCTCATGACTTTGTTAATTCCGTTGGTTTGGACGTCTAAGTCGACGAAGTGAGTGATAGACCCAGCTTTGTTTTCGGTGTTATCTATGTTCCATATTTTCTTGGGTCGCTCAAGAGCTTGTAGCCCGAGGCCCATGCGTTTAGCGAACGCGGGTCTTATAAAGTTATTGGTGGCACCCGAATCAACGAGTCCTTTAATGTCGGCCATGGAGTAACTGGTGCGAATCGAGACTGGAATTCGAAGCGAACGATAGCGAGTCATGATTACAGAGTTACAATTAACTGCCCTCACCCAGGCCGATGGGTTTAGGCGTCCTGAAAACCCTCTTGGGTCCATAGGTCTTTGAATATGAGGTCTTTCACCTCATCGCTCGCCCCTCGTATAGTGTCCATCCATCCTTTCGCCTGTTCCTCGGCCGTGGCTTCCGCGCGTCTTGCGGTCACGGGTTCTTGACTGTAGTAGTCTGTCTCCGCGCTGCGACCTGTACTTGCGCGTGGTTGATACTGTTGCCGTTGTTTTCTGGGGCGCGTACAATCTCGTGAGAAGTGGCCGGGGTTGTTACAGTTGTAGCAGATGACTTCCCTCATGTCCCTGCGTTGTCCTCCTCCCCTCGCCTGTCCGGGTCCTCCCCTTGGGGGAAATGGTGGTTTAGGGTCCCCTACCATGGCGAGTCTAGCCCGGGTTCTGTCTGCTGACGTGTCCATCGCGTTTGGATCGTATCGTGGGGGTGGATAGCGAGGCGGTCCCCAGGATGGGGCGTATCGTGGTGGGTTTTGACGTGGGGGGGGTCCTCGGGACGGTGCGCTAGTGAGGTTGAGTCGTGCGCGTAAATGGATGTACTGCTTCTGCCGACGTATGGCTGCGTCCTTCCATTCGTTGAAGTTTTGTGGGTCGTCCAGTTCGTAGATTTTGGTGAACAAGGCCTTGGGCAGTCCCGCCGTGAAGCGGTCCAGGGTTTGGCGGTCGTTGAGGCGATAGTCAGCCTTCCGCGCTAGCTGTTCGAAGTTGGTGACGTACGAGTCAATATCATCTCCGATCATTTTGAAGCCTCTGGCCAGGGTAGCTTGCGCTTCCTCTTGTTCGAGGACGTTTGAGAACCGGTCCGTAAATCCGGCGGTTAGCGTGCTCCACAGGTATTCGTCATATCTGCTTCGTCCTAGGCGAAGTTCGTTGTTGAGCCATTGCAGGAAGCCAAGCGTCCAGTTCGCCACCTGAGGTCCTTTGATGAAGCCTAGGAACAGGAGGCATCGTCGATAGACGTTGGTCATAATCGGTGCTTCTACGTTCTGTCCCCAGTAAATGTGCCATTGAGTGAGGAATGACTCGTACTCTTTGCGGTTCCCGTCGAAGACGCTTGGAGTTTCTCCGGCTAGTCTCTCTGTTCCGTGAGGTGGGCCTGCAGGGGGTCCCATGTGTGGTGCTCCTCCGGGTGGAGGTGGGGGTCCTCCGCCAAAGGGGTTGCCTCCTCCTCCGCCGAAATGCGGGGGTCCTCCCTCTCTTGGTGGGTTGGGTGGTCCTTGGCCGAACCCTCCTCCTGGTCTTCGTGGTGGGGCAGGTTCACCAGTTCCTGGCGGTGGGTCTGGGTGGTCCGGACCTACTGCTCGAAAGATAGCCGCGTCGTCCGCCGTCATGCGGTGTCCTGTAGCGGGGTTGATGGGTCGTAGATAGGCTTCAGCTTCTTCTGTGATGCGTCTCACTTCTTCGGTGGCGAGGTCTTCTTGGGTTTGGGTGGCGGTCGCCATTTCTGCGGGTGCGTGTACGTGGATTGTTTCTGGTTCGTTTAGGCGTAGGGACTCAGCTGTCTGTATCACTTCTTCAATTTCCGATTCGTCTCCTCCGTTGGACGTTCCTTCGTCACCGCTCGTTTCTGAGGGAGCGGGGGTTCTGGGTTCGGATGTGCTGGGTTCCTCTTCTGGTTGTCCGTCAATTCGTCCCCACTGTTCTCTGGTGGGTAATCCTCTAGCGTCGATGTCGCAGTTGAAATTCCTGCCCGCTGGTCGTACTGCGTCGAATCGATTGTCTATGGGATTCCACGTAATCTCTACCCAACAAAGGTTGTCGAAGTTGAACTCAACTGGTCTGTATCGAGTGGGTCCCGATGCGAAGTCTACGAAGTATCCGGTTTCCCCTCGGTATTCTCTCCACCTGGCTGCTCCTAGAAATTGTACTGGTACGTTGCGATCTCCCCTTCGTTCAAGGGAGTAGGTTTGAAAGTTTCTCCACTGATCTCGAGTTGTGAACGCCACGGTGAGGGATCTTGGTCTTAATGTTACGCCACCACAGGCGTTAGTCCGACTTGGACGGCGAAAGGGCGTTCACGACTTAGCGAATGTCTTGTATACAGGTCACGTGACCTAGGTTCGTGCACATGGTGTCTCTTGAAACACGTGACACTTGATGACTAAGCACTAGGACACTTCGAGTCACTAGGCGATCGATAGGAACATTTTGCTCAAGGAGACGAGCGAAACACGCGTGAGAGAGAGAGAGAGAAGTGGTGATTGAAGAAGACCAAGATGGCGTATCTTGGTCTTGTCGAGCCACTATTTATACATGTATGAGGACGCTTTAAAGCTCCTCCCGAATCCGTACGACTAGTAGCGTAAGTAGCTCGAACCCTACTACAGCTGTCCTAGGAATGAGTCATGCCACATCGGCATGTGATACTGTACGACTACGCTGACTGATACTCGAGTCCATGACACATTACGACTTACTAAAGGAGTCATCACCGTATAGTAAGCGTCCACTTCGCGTACCGTGACAAGAGTCCTGGTCACATTTGCCATGACATGGGACGTCTCATCAGATAGTACAATACTATTTAAACTATCGGGAGGTCCGACAGAATAGATGGGTGGTTCATAGGGATGCAAGGACCATGTACTACTAGTTATGATGTTGTACATACAGTTGGAATGGATATAGGAGAGTCCTGGTTGCATTTGCCATGGCATGGGACATCTCATCAGATAGTACAATACTATGTAAATTATCGGGAGGTCCGACAGAATAGATGGGTGGTTCATAGGGATGCTATGACCATGTACTACTAGTTATGATGTTGTACATACAGTTGGAATGGATACAGGAGAGTCCTAGTCACATTTGTCATGACATGGGACGTCTCATCAGATAGTACAATACTATTTAAACTATCGGGAGGTCCGACAGAATAGATGGGTGGTTCATAGGGATGCTATGACCATGTACTACTAGTTATGATGTTGTACATACAGTTGGAATGGATACAGGAGAGTCCTGGTCACATTTGTCATGACATGGGATGTCTCATCAGATAGTACAATACTATTTAAACTATCGGGAGGTCCGACAGAATAGATGGGTGGTTCATAGGGATGCAAGGACCATGTACTACTACTAGTTATGATGTTGTAAATACAGTTGGAATGGATATAGGAGAGTCCTGGTGGTTCATAGGGATGCTAGGACCATGTACTACTAGCTATGATGTTGTACATACAGTTGGAATGGATATAGGAGAGTCCTGGTTGCATTTGCCATGGCATAGGACATCTCATCAGATAGTACAATACTATTTAAACTATCGGGAGGTCCGACAGAATAGATGGGTGGTTCATAGAGATGCTATGACCATGTACTACTAGCTATGATGTTGTACATACAGTTGGAATGGATACAGGAGAGTCCTGGTCACATTTGCCATGACATGGGATGTCTCATCAGATAGTACAATACTATTTAAACTATCGGGAGGTCCGACAGAATAGATTGGCGGTTCATAGGGATGCTAGGACCATGTACTACTAATTATGATGTTATGATGTTGTACATACAGTTGCAATGGATACAGAAGAGTCGTTGGTGCATTAGAGTAATTTGGACATTACCAGTGCCAGCGGACATCCCATCAGATAGTACAACACCATTCAAACTATCAGGAGGTCTGACAGAATAGATGGGTGTTTCATAGGGATGCTAGTGTTACACAATGGTAGTGGATATATACTTTAAATGGATATAGGAGACTCCTAGATGCATTTGGATCATTGTCATGATGTGGAACATGTGATGATGTTGAGCATATGATTGGAATACACACAGGAGAGTCCTCAATGAATTAGAGTCGTTCATACTCAGCTGACATCAGAGACTCTGGCATGCGACATCACTACAATGATGTAGGACATCTGCACAGATGGTGTCAAACACCCCCACAATGGTGTAGGAACATCCATACAATGATGTGGGACACTTCTACAATGATGTGGGACATCATCACAGATGGCATTGGATACCCCTAGAATGATGTAGGACATTGCCACAGAAGGTGTTGGACATCCCTACAATGACATGGGCCACCCTGACAATGACGTGGGACATCCCTACAATTATGTAAGACATCACCACAGATGGTGTTGGACACCCCTACAATGATGTGGGACACCCTGACAATGATGTAGGACATCCCTACAGCGATGTAGGACATCCCTACAGTGATGTAGGACACCCCTACAATGATGTGGGACACCCTGACAATGATGTGTGACATCCCTACAGTGATGTAGGACATCACCATAGATGATGTCAGATGCCCCTACACTGATGTAGGATATCACCACAGATGGTGTCGGACACCCCTACAATGATGTGGACACCCTGGCAATGATGTGGGACATCCCTACAGTGATGTAGGACATCCCTACAGTGATGCAGGACATCCCTACAGTGATGCAGGACATCCCTACAGTGATGTAGGACATCCCTACAGTAATGTAGGACACCCCTACAATGATGTGGGACACCCTGACAATGATGTACGACAATGCCACAGATGGTGTCAGACACCCCTACAATGATGTGGGACACCCTGACAATGATGTGTGACATCCCGACAGTGATGTAGGACATCACCATAGATGATGTCAGACGCCCCTACACTGATGTAGGATATCACCACAGATGGTGTCGGACACCCCTACAATGATGTGGACACCCTGGCAATGATGTGGGACATCCCTACAGTGATGTAGGACATCCCTACAGTGATGTAGGACACCCCTACAGCGATATAGGACACCCCTACAGTGATGTAGGACCTCACCTTAGATTGTGTCAGATGCCCCTACAATGATGTAGGACATCCCTACAGCAATGTAGGATGCCCTTACAGTTATTGTAGGGATGTCCAATATCATTGTAGGGGTATCTGATGCCATCTGTGGTGATGTCCTACATCATTTGTAGATCACAATGGGGATGTCCCACATTATTGTTGGGGTGTCCAACACCATTTGTGGGCATTTCCCACATCATTATTGGGGTGTCCTACATCATTGTCAGTATGGCCCTAATCAATGTCATGGTGTCAGACACCATCTGTGGTTATGTCCTACATCACTGTAGGCCCAGTGTAGGGATGTCCTACATCATTGCCAGGGTGTCCCATGTCATTGTAGGGGTGTCTGACACCATATGTGGTGATGTCCTCCATCACAATGGAGATGTCCCTAATTATTGTCAGGGTGTCCAACACCATTTGTGGGTATGTCCCACATCATTATTATGGTGTCCTATATCCATTGTTAGGATGTCCTACATCGCTGTAGGGATGTCCCGCATCATTCTCAGGGTGTCCCACATCATTGTAGGGTTGTCCAACACCATCTGTGGTGATGTCCTACTGACTCCCACATCATTGTAGGGATGTCCTACATCACTGTAGGGAAGTCCTACATTGCTGTAGGGATGTCTTACATTACTGTAGAGATATCCTACATTGCTATAGGGATGTCCTACATCACTATAGGGATGTCCCACATCATTGTCAGGGTGTCCACATCATTGTAGGGGTGTCCGACACCATCTGTGATGATGTCCTACATCATTCTAGGGGTGTCTGACACCATCTATGGTTATGTCCTACATCACTGTAAGGATGTCACACATCATTGTCAGGGTGTCCCACATCATTGTTGGGGTGTCTGACACCATCTGTGGCATTGTCGTACATCATTGTCAGGGTGTCCCACATCATTGTAGGGGTGTCCTACATTGCTGTAGGGATGTCCTACATTGCTGTAGGGATGTCCTACATTGCTGTAGGGATGTCCTACATTGCTGTAGGGATGTCCTACATTGCTATAGGGATGTCCTACATTGCTATAGGGATGTCCTACATTGCTGTAGGGATGTCCTACATTGCTGTAGGGATGTCCTACATCACTGTGGGGATGTCCTACATCACTGTGGGGATGTCCTACATTGCTGTAGGGATGTCCTACATTGCTGTGGGGATGTCCTACATTGCTGTAGGGATGTCCTACATTGCTTTAGGGATGTCCTACATCGCTGTAGAGATGTCCTACATTGCTATAGGGATGTCCTACATTGCTGTAGGGATGTCCTACATTGCTGTGGGGATGTCCTACATTGCTGTAGGGATGTCCTACATTGCTGTGGGGATGTCCTACATTGCTGTAGGGATGTCCTACATTGCTGTAGGGATGTCCTACATTGCTGTAGGGATGTCCTACATTGCTGTAGGGATGTCCTACAGTGCTGTAGGGATGTCCTACATCACTGTAGGGATGTCCTACATCATTGTCAGGGTGTCCCACATCATTGTAGGGGTGTCCAACACCATCTGTGGTGATGTCTTACATAATTGTAGGGATGTCCCACGTCATTGTCAGGGTGGCCCATGTCATTGTAGGGGTGTCCTACATCACTGTAGGGATGTCCTACATCGCTGTAGGGATGTCCTACATCACTGTAGGGATGTCCTACATCATTGTCAGGGTGTCCCACATCATTGTAGGGGTGTCCAACACCATCTGTGGTGATGTCTTACATAATTGTAGGGATGTCCCACGTCATTGTCAGGGTGGCCCATGTCATTGTAGGGATGTCCAACACCTTCTGTGGCAATGTCCTACATCATTCTAGGGGTATCCAATGCCATCTGTGATGATGTCCCACATCATTGTAGAAGTGTCCCACATCATTGTATGGATGTTCCTACACCATTGTGGGGGTGTTTGACACCATCTGTGCAGATGTCCTACATCATTGTAGTGATGTCGCATGCCAGAGTCTCTGATGTCAGCTGAGTATGAACGACTCTAATTCATTGAGGACTCTCCTGTGTGTATTCCAATCATATGCTCAACATCATCACATGTTCCACATCATGACAATGATCCAAATGCATCTAGGAGTCTCCTATATCCATTTAAAGTATATATCCACTACCATTGTGTAACACTAGCATCCCTATGAAACACCCATCTATTCTGTCAGACCTCCTGATAGTTTGAATGGTGTTGTACTATCTGATGGGATGTCCGCTGGCACTGGTAATGTCCAAATTACTCTAATGCACCAACGACTCTTCTGTATCCATTGCAACTGTATGTACAACATCATAACATCATAATTAGTAGTACATGGTCCTAGCATCCCTATGAACCGCCAATCTATTCTGTCGGACCTCCCGATAGTTTAAATAGTATTGTACTATCTGATGAGACATCCCATGTCATGGCAAATGTGACCAGGACTCTCCTGTATCCATTCCAACTGTATGTACAACATCATAGCTAGTAGTACATGGTCCTTGCATCCCTATGAACCACCCATCTATTCTGTCGGACCTCCCGATAGTTTAAATAGTATTGTACTATCTGATGAGACATCCCATGTCATGACAAATGTGACCAGGACTCTCCTGTATCCATTCCAACTGTATGTACAACATCATAACTAGTAGTACATGGTCCTTGCATCCCTATGAACCACCCATCTATTCTGTCGGACCTCCCGATAGTTTAAATAGTATTGTACTATCTGATGAGATGTCCCATGCCATGGCAAATGCAACCAGGACTCTCCTATATCCATTCCAACTGTATGTACAACATCATAGCTAGTAGTACATGGTCCTAGCATCCCTATGAACCACCAGGACTCTCCTATATCCATTCCAACTGTATTTACATCATAACTAGTAGTACATGGTCATAGCATCCCTATGAACCACCCATCTATTCTGTTGGACCTCCCGATAGTTTAAATAGTATTGTACTATCTGATGAGACATCCCATGTCATGACAAATGTGACCAGGACTCTCCTGTATCTATTCCAACTGTATGTACAACATCATAACTAGTAGTACATGGTCATAGCATCCCTATGAACCACCCATCTATTCTGTCGGACCTCCCGATAGTTTAAATAGTATTGTACTATCTGATGAGATGTCCCATGTCATGACAAATGTGACCAGGACTCTCCTGTATCTATTCCAACTGTATGTACAACATCATAACTAGTAGTACATGGTCATAGCATCCCTATGAACCACCCATCTATTCTGTCGGACCTCCCGATAGTTTAAATAGTATTGTACTATCTGATGAGATGTCCCATGTCATGACAAATGTGACCAGGACTCTCCTGTATCCATTCCAACTGTATGTACAACATCATAGCTAGTAGTACATGGTCATAGCATCCCTATGAACCACCCATCTATTCTGTCGGACCTCCCGATAGTTTAAATAGTATTGTACTATCTGATGAGACGTCCCATGTCATGACAAATGTGACCAGGACTCTCCTGTATCCATTCCAACTGTATGTACATCATCATAGCTAGTAGTACATGGTCATAGCATCCCTATGAACCACCCATCTATTCTGTCGGACCTCCCGATAGTTTAAATAGTATTGTACTATCTGATGAGACGTCCCATGTCATGGCAAATGTGACCAGGACTCTCCTGTATCCATTCAAGTAATGTATTCAATACCATTGTGTTCTACTAGCATCCCTATGAATCACTCATCTATTACATGCATGGATGATGCTCTATCCATTTTATCGGACACTCCTATTATTTCTATCACATCAAAGTGTTCTGATATTCTTGCACCCCAATACACATATCTGAGTCGATGATCCATGTAATATCACCATTCTTACTACACACCTGATTCCTGTATGCGATTAAATGATTAAATGAACTGTAGAACAGTCATATTATATGGTATTCACTTGCTTAGGACTCTAATTCCAAAGCAGGGAGTGCGTCGGACCCCCCGCTTCCAGCCGGCACTGGTTGGACTATCAACTATGTAGGAGTCTCCGACGTCGGCCGACGTCGGCTGAGTATGAATGATAAAAGATTCTCACCATCGGCTGGGGGTATCAATCATATAAGCCACCACTGATCATTATGTGCGGGGGGTGCTAGGGCGAGTGGTCCAGTTTTCTCATTTTTCAGTCAAGGAATTCCTCACATCGGATTGTCTTGCCACCTCAACGGAAGATATCTCGCGTTATCACATTCACCCCAATGCTGCGCACATGACCCTTACTCGGGTATCCCTTGACGTTCTACTCCACTTGGACGATTGCGTCAACAGCTCGAATGTTAATAACATTCCTCTCGTTGAGTATGCTGTCAAACACTGGGTTCCTCACACACAGGTTGGGAGCGTATCATCGTCTGTTCTGGATGAAATGAAGACACTCTTTGACTTGGACAAGCCACATTTTGCAGCGTGGCTCCGGATATATGATATCGACGAGACACGATTTGTGCGGTTGCCGTTGCGCTCAGATACTGCAACACCCTTATACTACTCTGCACTTTGTGGATTTTATGACCTCATCGAACACCTTGTCAAGAAACACTCACAGCATGTAAACACTATTGGCGGCAAACGCGACTATCTGCTCGCTGCGGCACTATACAATGGACATATTCTGGTCGCAGAACTCTTATTTCAGCACGGTGCGAACATTCGTGCTCAAGGAACGGAAGGACAGACTCCGCTCCACACAGTAGCTCAGTCATGTAATAATTTGGCAGTCGATGCGGTGCGCTTTCTGCTCGGTTGTGACGCAGATGTAAATGCCCAGGATGCGGACCTCTCAACTCCACTACATGATGCATCATCTGTGAACAATCTCAAAGCGGTACGGGTGCTCCTCGACAATGGCGCGTATGCAAACGCAAAGACCAACTTGGGTCTGACCCCATTGCATCAAGTGGGTTCGGATGTTTTCTCCAACGAATTATCTTCGGGCGTTATACAGCTATTAATAGAGCGTGGTGCGAATGTGAATGCACAAGACAAGGACCACGACACACCATTACATTTGATATATTCTTCTAGCCAGGTCGAGTTAGTGCGAATACTCCTCAACTATGGTGCAAATGTTGACATGAAGAACAAGCTGGGCCATACCCCATTTTGCAACTGTCTTAAACAAATTCGTGTGTATGGTACTTAGTGATTTCCTGGCCCTGGCTTTCAGGCCAGAAGCCAGCCCAAGCCATACATCAGAGGCCAGGCCAAGCTTGAGCCAAGGAGTGGCCCAGGGTGGCTTGTGGCCTCGGCTTTGGATTTGGTAAGCCATTCCGGTGGCCTGTGGCCCCGGCTTTCGATTTGGTGGGCCCATGCGGTTCGACTTGTGACATGTGTCTGTAAGGATGCCTTCCTGAAATCTGTTTTTTGTCTTTTCAGTCTCGGTCGGTCACATGGCCAGTGGTGGTGGCCTACTGCTATTTGGACTTGTGTTCTCACGACTTCGCGCCTCGCTATCAACCTCGAGCTCGACGTCGACGCTTGCCCTTCCCTTTCACTTCCGAGTCCTCACTCCACACACACACCCTCTCCCTCCCCTCGTTCATTAATTCTCTCATTCTACCTTCCCATTGCCCATGGACCGCTGCCACCTGTATTCAAGTTTGCCTTGCAAGAGGCTCCCCGGCTCCATGTAGCGCGTGGTCTCGCTACCTTTGTTTATTGACACCACATCTCCGTCGCACCGCCCAGCTCACCTGGCCCTTTCAAGATGTCAATATCGCAGCTCACCCACTCTTCCTCCCCTGGGCTACCCTCCAGATGCTGTCTCTGCTGCGCTGTTCATTGCGCCTGCCTTCTGACTCGGAAGAGGATTTATATTTTTGTGCATCACTGTGTCTCCACCAGCCGCGTTGAGTTGATTGCGACACTGCGCTGACTGATGCGCTGATGTCCCGGTCACTGCCCCCTACAGCCGTAGCTAACTAGTTTGTAAAGAGCGCTCTTCTCACTCTTCTAACCCAACTCCGAGTCCCATCATGCCCTCAGCGTGAGTCATTGTCTCTCTACTCTTTTCTCCTCACAGGCTCGACCCGAACTTATTCTGCTAGTTCCACTGCGCAGGAAGCCACTGCCACTGAGACTGCCACTATCGCAGAGGTCACTTTGAAGATCCTGCTCGAGGCCACAGACAGCTCTGCTGTCGCGAAGATTACCGACCAGGCCACCACAGCCAATGGGTCTGTAGCTTATGTCCTGAAATTGTCTTGCTCACAGTACAGCAAGAAGCTCAAGGAGGCCGTCGCATTTGTTCCGAGATGATCTCACTTTGATATAGAGAATGAGCGCTCGAGTACGAATGAGTTTCGAGTCAGTCCATCTTTCGTACCCTCTCGTGTTGGCCCTCACACCATTCGCAAAATAGGGGTTTTTCACGCTGTTTTGGATTTCGCTCTTTATCTTTACTGTTCACACATATAATATTCGAAGCATAGAGAAACACGGTGCTCCCCTCAACTTGCGATTTGCGACCATGTTTTCAAAAGACGCGCGAATGCTGGCCCTCAGCGATGCCATGCTCGTTTTGAGCACGGGAATTTGTGCACATTCGTCCCAGAAGTCAGGCCCAGTCATGGTCACTTGAAGGACATCGCATATCCCCCTTTTCCGTCTCATCCCAGCGTGAATTGGCTCAAAGATAGCCCCTACTGCGGGCATTCGTTCCCTTGCTCATTCCCGTCGCTGTCTCTGCATCGCTGCCACAGATGGCACCATCACTTGTTTTGTTTCGTCTCCTCGTTTTTGCTCCCATCGCTGTCATTCTTGCCCTTGTCCGTTCGCAATTGCACTGGCCCTTATAGATAGTAGTATTTGAACATTTATGATCTACAATTCATCTTAAGTGCTTCTCTGACATACAGGCCATGGCTTGTAAGCCTGCTGGGCCGATAACATACGAGGCCGTGGCTTGCGGGCCAACTGAGGCCTAAGCTCCCAGGGGCCATGAGTAGTGGCCTGGGCTGTCAAGTTTTTGGGCCTGAGCCTTCAAAAGCCAGGCCATTTGCCAGGCTTTCAGGCCAAGCCAGGCTGGGAAATCACTAATGGTACTCTCAAGGATTACTGGTCCGTTGCGCAGCTATTCCTAGAACGTGGTGCGGACGTGAATGAATGATACGACGGTGGACAAACCCTTTTACATTGGGCATCTGAACATCGGTGACTTGAGTATATGCAGAATCTCTGTTATTTGTGGCTTAAGCGTACTATACTGTGCTGTTGTGTGACTGTACAACGCTCCAAGCGGAGTTACCTTATTTAGATATGCTTAGTCAGGTTGGTATATCCTGCAGAGGACGGAAAATATGCCTTTAGTCTTATATCCTCCTCTGCAGGTGAGTACTTAGCTTTACATTAATCAATATAGTCTTATATCCTCCTCTGCAGTCCCCTTGTGTCCTCTGTGACTCAAGGGCCATCTATAGGTCGCATTTTGACAATCTCCTCGTCTTTGGCGCGAATGTCAACGCGGTGGGCGAGTGGGGCTGGACCCCGTTGCACCTAGTACATAACCTAGCCAAAATGTTTTATGATAAAGACGGCTTCGCCCCTACACAGCTATTAGTAGTGCGCGGTGCAGACATGAATCAACCAGACGACGCGGGCAGCATGCCATTACATGAGGTATTACAAAGAAGTTGGGCAATTGATCTCGAGCTTGTGCAGATGCTCGTCGATGCTGGCGCAAAAGTCAATGTGAAGGACCACCAGGGCCAGACCCCACTGCACACCATGTTCCACTCCGCATGCGACCATGAAGATATTTTCTGTGCTGTACTACAGCTATTGATGGGATGTGGCGCGGATGTGAACGCACAAAACAACGACCACGAAACACCCTTACACCTAGCATCATTCCATTGGCGGGTCGACAAATGGCTCGAAATCGTTTGGATTCTTCTCGAACATGGTGCAGATCTAAGTATGGAGAACAAAGAGGGTAAGATGCCATTCCGGCTTGTACGGGAGAAATTAATGCAAGAGATGAAACAACCACAATCGAAATACTTGCCATGCGAACACGGCGAGTACAGATCGTAGTAACGATGTGTCTACTCTACAGTTACTAGTATCAGGTCGGCATTAATATGTCCTTCCAGTGTATATGTACTAACCCTTGCAATCATGATAGAACGCGAGCCTGAGAAGGAACCCGATGTCACCGTCTACTCAAGAGGATTGCAGCAGTGAGTTAGTTCTATCTTCTCAGACCGCTCGACTCATGGCGTGCATGACCTGTAGTTTGTGCCGGTTACATACTATTCCCTCAAGGGAATTGTAGATCCAGACATCCTCGGGCTTGCAGCCCAGAGTCTATTCAATTTTCCTACCGCTTACTCACTGTTCCATCTGTTGTCTTGTGTTCTTGGTCTGTTTGAGTTTCCTGATATTTACTAATGTACAACCCGTTTTTTGCGCTGACTTCTAGTAATAGACCTTTTGTATCCGAGACTACTATACCTTCCATAGCGTGAAGGCAAGCGCTAGTGGCACCGACCAAAATGAGATGTGCACATTCGGCTTGGAGTCACTCGCTATCAACTGCTTGTGTTTGTCCATTCACTAAGTTTCACACGAGTTTGGCTTCAACCTGAATCTGCATGTAAATGTACTTACTGTGAAAATGACTTGTATTTCATCCCGTTTCTCTCAAGGCACTTGGAGTGCATCAGCTTAAGTCGCTTCTCGCATCACATCCCTGCTAGTCTTGTGGCTACTCTGCGCTACCCCTCATGTCTCGGCGCACACCCCCGTGAATAGTCCAAAGTCCACCAATAAATTTATATGGAGCCATACAAATTGTCGGCTACAATGAGACAAGAGGAACCACATGGTCCAGCTCGCATTTTCAACACATCACCCTGGAGGGAGATAGGCACTGGACAGATGGGTGTGGACGGTGGGCTGCTTGTATGCTCAACCATCTGGGACAGCGAACGAAAGGGAACATGAACGGAAATGGGGAGGAGAGATATCACGACGCATGTCGATTTTTTCAGAACCAAGCGTGAGCAACTATAGATTGAGGGAAGACCAAGGGCCAGAAGACGAGGAGGAAGTCATGATTCAGTTGTCATTAAAGCCCCCGCTTCCGTGGTACTCCCCAGAGGTCAAGCTGAAGGGGCAGGAGAGGAAGGTAGGATGGTGAGGGAGCTGGCGAGCGGCGTGTAGCGAACATGTAGGACATGGCGATGGAGACGAAGGGTGATAGATGGCAGGAGACTGACAGGGCTGGAAGGCAAATGTGGTGAGGAGATGGCAATGTGGGTAAGGGGGTGGGTGGAGCAACTAGACGATGGGCAGAGGGCTGGCAGAGTTCGGTCGAAGGCAGGCAGGGTGAGACACCAGTGAGGAGGAGACAGAGGCGAAAGTTGCCCTCCAGATGCGATGACAAGGAGGGGGAGGGAATAGTGTGATGACTCACTGTCACTTGACAGGGAGGCACGACGGGGAAGCGGAAGACCGGGGGTGGTGGAGAACTTGAGAAGGGCAAGGAGGCTGACTGGCTCGATGGGACAGGACTTGCAGACTTGCAAGGGATAGTGGCGCTTAGTGAAGAGTCGTGCTCGACAGCTGAAGGGGCACTGTGCGCGAAGAGGAAGAAGAGGCAGGCAGGAGGATGT
This sequence comes from Lactarius deliciosus, assembly GCA_021525775.1. Taxonomy (NCBI): domain Eukaryota; kingdom Fungi; phylum Basidiomycota; class Agaricomycetes; order Russulales; family Russulaceae; genus Lactarius; species Lactarius deliciosus. The sequence continues at coordinate 7,450 of JAKELK010000047.1, read as the reverse complement.
CACAAGTGGACAGTCTGAGGGACTGTCCGTTCTATTGCGCTAGCTTATATACCTATAGGGATGGTCTGTGCGTAGGTTTAGGGCAGGCTTAGGGCCGCCTGACGGGTGCTGCGGAATACTGCGGAATGGAACATTCCGGAGACATCTAAGAATAGTGTCCAATGAGAAAACGAGAATGTATCGTACGACTGCTCCGCAGTCGATGACGCGATTGTGGTGTGACTGCTCCGCAGTCCAATCACAATAATCATAGAAGTGGTACGACTGTCCCGCAGTCGGTGTGTCATAACGATTTGACTGCTCCGCAGTCCAATCAGATAAATCCAGGGAATGGTACGACTTGGAGTCGTCATGTTACGTTCGGCCCGGAAGTGGACACTGACGTCAAGGGTATGACACCGCGTCAGCAGTATATCGTCATGGACTTGTTAGGATCAGTAAGCCGGGTAAGCTCCGGCACATGTGACTGTGTACGATAACGGATCAGATCATGACTCGAAGTGACTCATACTAGGATAGCTGTACTAGGGTTTGCTCTACTTACGCTATTGGCTAGTACTTCTTGAAGCGGCGCTTGAAAGCCCGCGCGTATCTGTATAAGTAGAGTACTGCGAAGACCAAGAACGGCATCTTGGTCTTCTTCCAATACCACTACCAGTTCTTCGCTCTACAGGGTCCTCCCCCTTGAAGTGAGTCGTCCAACATATCCCTCTAGACCAAGGGATCCCTCGTGACTTAGTCCTCTGCGGACAGTGGACATCTATCCCATCGGCAGCATCTGTCATCGCGTCTACCTGTACCCTCAATCCCCGTGTCGCTTCCCCTTACACCTATCTGTACGTCGTCGATCACGACACTTGGGAAGACCTCCGCATAGTCGCCACCCCCTCCCCCGTCGCTACCCTTAGGCGACGACCTACACAGTTACGAAGACTGTAACGGAGCCCTACAAGTACACCCAGTCGACTTCCCTCAAGCTAGGGTCAACCGCAACTACATCGTCAAGAGGATCGCCACCCATTTCGAAGCCTAAGTCAGGCAAGCGTTCGTGGTAAACGCTACACGTCAGGTGACTTGATAAACCATGGGAGATCACGTGACTGATCACATGATCGTCGGAGTACGGAATTCAAACTCCGACCTCGGATTTCCCCTTTAGGAAGGTGATTACATAAGACCGGGCTGGCGTGGACCGGTCTTAGACGCCTGAGTCACGACCCAAGTTTCTAGGTTCGTGACAAATAGTGCCAAGAGGGTGGGACGAAGGGGGTGGAAGAAGGCGCTGAGAGGGAGTGGGCGGTAATAGGATGCTGTGGGTTGTCGGGTTTCAAGAAGGAAAAGGAGGGTAAGGAGAGGGTGACAACGTAAGGGAGACAGTAGGGGCTGGAGATGGGGGTGGGGGCAGGGGTGGACATGGTGAGATGGCAAGAGGAGAGGTAGCGGTCGCCTCAGAAGGCAGCTAGGAGGTGGGGAGTGTGGGGACCACTCATGTAGTATGATGACACGGCACAAGGGCAAGGGAGGAGACAGCACGGGTGAAGGAGACGGCGAGGAAAAGAAAGTGTGGGCACACCGGGTAGACAGTGGGATGGGGAAGAAGATGCTATGAAGTAGGGAAGGGGACAGTGGAAGGTAGGGCGAGGCAAGGGAAGAGGGAGAGGGAGACACGCCTGGTAAATGGCGTGCGGGGTGAGGTGGGGAGGATCATGCATCATGCCCCACACATGAGGATGAAGAATGGTGAGGGGTGGGATGAGATGAGATGAGATGGGATGGGAGCGAGAGGTGAGAGTGATGGTGAAGTAAGGACAGGAGTTAGACCAATGACTGTTCGCTCTATGAGGTGCCGGCTGCGCTTACTGTAGATGTGATGATAACGAAGGAGGGAGATGGAGAGATGGAGAGGAAGAGGAGCGGCAAGATGATGCCGTCAGCGGGAAGGAAAAGGCAAAGGTACGAGAGTTGGGAGAGGGAGACAGTGGGGTTGGGGCAGGAAGATGGGGGGAGCGAGCGAGAGGGAAAAGGAAGCAATTATGAGGGCAGTGAGAGGGGGGTAGTGGGATGGTGGGCATGGCGAGGGATATGTCAGTGATGAGAGGACAGTTGCCCTCACGTGTGACGGTGAGGAAGGTGATGGGAGTGGCGCTGGGAGGGAAGGAGGATGGAGCCGAGACTGAGGGTAGCGAGTGGGGAAGGGGAGACAGTGCAAGGAGGTGCGAGAGGGGGAGGGTGGAAAGAGACAAGTGTGGTGAGGAGATGGTAAGTGGAGACAAGGATCGCCACTCACATGACAGCGACGAGCCTGGGAACCATGCATGCATGAGGTGATGAAGGCAAGCAGACGGAGGTGATGACCTCCTCATATGTGATGCTCAGTAAAAAAGAAAAGTCGGCCAGTAGTCAGATACTAGTCAGATATAGTCAGGTGGTGGTGAATTGACTACCAATTGACTACATGTCGTTTTTTTCGACTATGATTTGACTACTCTATGACTACCTATAGTCAATTGGTAGTCAGTTTTTGTGCATAATTTTGTGCATAATCCATGATCATTTCTTAGTCACTATATGGTCATATTGTAGTCAAGTCATCCATAGTCACTTTGTAGTCATTTCATAGTCCATGTCATAGTCAAGTGATAGTCAGAACAAATTCCCGAATCAATTTAATTTCACACAGCAATTAAAGGACAATAAAACAATATATTCATTTATTTGACAAGAGTACATAAAGCAACTAATACTTTAGGACGAGGTCGGGCAGGGCGGTTGAGTGGGACGGGGTTGGTGGGGTGCGAGGACAAGGGCGGTGGCAGGCGTGGCGCGTGTTGGGGCTGCGGCGGACGGCGTTGATGACAGTTCGCGGGACGGGGTTGGTAGCTTGCTGAGGCGGGTCGGGTTGATGCGGCTGGTGGCGGCGTTGGAGATGTGGGTGGTGGTGGTGATGGTGGTAGTTGAGGTGGCAATGGCGGGTTGCGGCAGGTGGGGTTGCTGTTGTCGTGGCGTTGCTGACATAGTGGTGGTCGGTTGAGGCGGCGGCACGTGCGTCGGGGCAGTTAGGGGAGGGTGTCGAGCTGGCGGCGTGAAGGTGGTGGTGACGGTGTCGAGCTGGTGGCGTCCGAGTCGGGCGTGTTGAGGTGGTGACGTCGAGAGACGAGGCCCGCGGGGTGGCGGCAGTCAGGCACAATGCCGGCGGTGGTGTGGCCTACGTGTCTCGAGACGGAGGTGAGTGGGGTGGCCTGTGTGTGCGCGCGGGGAGAGGGCCATCAGTTCAAAATGGGACAGTAAAAAAAATAAAAAATAAAAAGGAACTTATCTAGGCCCGCGGGTAGGCAGCCATTGAGACGGAGATGACGTGGCTGCCACTGTCATGCAGCCCACACGGGTTAGCAACAAAGAGAAAAAAAGAATGACACCACCCAACTTTGCGGAAGCGGCGGGGGTGGGCCTGTGTGCCAGGTCGTCTGGGTCTTTCGTACTTGCCAGTGCGTCTTCTGTATTTGCCGTGATGTGGAAAGGAGGGTGGCCACCAGTGGCAGGAAGTGGGGGTAGTGTTCCAAGGAGTTGGAATTCGGAACAAGTTGCTGGTGATACGCCAGTGCTCTCCCTGGCCGGTGTGAAATCGCGCTTTTTACACTTTCTGACAGTTACTTTACGCTTCCAAACTCGATCGCGCCTGCTCGCGCTTTTGCGCGCTTTCTAAGCGCCGCGTTCCCGCGCTTCGCCGCTTTCCCGCGCTCTAATGCTGCGCTCGGCTTCCCTCTCCATCCCGGACATTCCCTTCCATTTTAGCATTCCCCCTTTCCCCTCCTTATCTAATGTACCCTCTTCCTTAGCCTGCATTCCCCAGTATATAGGCCATGTATTTACAACTTTACACCTAAGACTTCTAATAGCAGACTTCTACCCCTCGGACTTTGAGTCTCAGTGAAGCTCCTCCCTTGCGTTCCCCAGCACGCCGCACTCGCGCGCGGCCTTAGCGACTCGAATCAGACACGTTCCCAACCCTAGCGGCCATCCTTACGAAGTTTCGCGCCACGCCGAAGCGTGCGCGACCGTTTCCGACCATCTGCGACCACCGGACCCCGTTCCCCTTCCTGACGTCGCCGCACTTGCGCGCGGCTCTAGCCTTTCGACATCGACGCGTCCGCAATCGCTGCGGCCCTATATACGACATCTCGTTCCCCGCGGAGGCCTGCGCGACCGCTCACGACGCTTCACACCCCCTAGACCCTGCGCTCATCTTAGACTGTTTCCTAGCGTTCAGGGACAGTTTAGGGTATCAGCGGGCGGCCAAGTGGCGTACTTCCCCACGCCACAAATTAAACTTCAGCCCGGAAGTTGCCCGGATCTTGAACATCATTTTTTATCCAAGTCAATTTGAGTAGCCAACTATCTGATATCTCAGGAAATAAAATAAATAAAAATGTGAAAATATTTATGGAGCTAGATCATATCAGAAACAAGGGGTCCTATGCCAACTCTAAGCTATCTGATCAGTAGTTTTTTGGGTTATTTGAATAGCACAATGATAAGTGGAGCACATCAAGAAAAATAAATAGCTAAAATATGGAAATATTTGGAGAGGGTATACCCCCTCAGAAGCTGGGGTGTCTCTGTCAACTCTAATGTATCTGATGGTTCAATTCCAGAGTGTACAATTATACTACTGCAGTGACCATAATTTGTAAATATTAGATAAGCAAGATCAAGGCAAGAATCATAGGTATCAGAGTGTACATCTGTAAACCATGTGTGCATCATTTACAGCCATCACAGTCAGTGAAATCCTTGTATGGTGTACCTAATGATGGTTGTAGGAGTGCAGTTGGCACTAGTGTTGTGGCAGCTTGGAACTGGCATTTTCTATCTTTTGAATAAAATTCAGACAAATATGGACAATATTTGGGGAGCTGGCTTTTGAAGAAAGCTGATGGGGTCCTCTGCCAACTCTAAGTGGTCTGAGCAACCATTCAGGTGTTATTTGACATTAGCCAAAGGGTATTAGCTGACACCCATCAGCTAACATCAAATAACTCTGGAGTTGTTCAGATCACTTAGAGTTGGCAGAGGACCCCTGTGGCTTGTTAAAAGATCTACATCCATAAATATTTTATATGTTTCTGAATTTTATTTCCAGAGATAGAAAAAACACCAGCTCTGAGCTGCCACAAACACTAGTTGGCACTAACTGGCTGAGTCTGAAGTTCAAGTCTGGTGATTTTGCAGTAGATTAGCAAATGTTGGGCCCAGTATTACATTGACCCCAATGTATAGGAGACATGCTCCTTACAGGAGGACATTCATCACACTACATATTTGTTCAGGGGTTTCCCCTTGGGTTTCCCCCTCTTCAGGCCGCACATACATATCTCTATAATGGTCTGTGCATGTGTTATGCCTCAGTGGGGGTGCTCATGGTCTTGGGGGTACAACTGATCCCACCTGTGGTGAAGGACTCAGAGGCAGCTTGGCACTTGGTGCAACAATGCCTTACAGTGGTACCAGGAAGCACCTACACTGAGGCTGAGAGGGTAGTTCAAGGACAGAGTGGGGCAAGGTACTTGTTTCATCATCAAACTGAGTCTAACACCAACTCACTCCTCTTTGTATCCAACCCAAACTGATTTAAATGGTTTGAGTTCAGGTCAAACCTGGTTGGGATCAGTCTAAGACTGAACTTCTCAAACACTACCCTGCCCTATGTTCATATTCCCCTTCCCCCTCCTCCATCCTATATTCCCCATCCTCATGTAACATGTTTCCCTCTATCCCCATATTCCCCTCCCCATCCCCTCATCCCTCTATCCTCATCCTCATACCCCCCATTCCCCATCCCCATCCTTAAATTCCCCCCCATCCCTATATTCCCCATATTCCCCATCCTCCTCCCCATATCCCCCATCATCACATTCCCCTCCCCCCTCCCCATTCTTGTATCCCCCCTTCCCATATTCCCCTCCCCCTCCCCTATTGTTATGATTTTGCCCCCTTCACCTTTCTCAGTTCTCTCATTTCGTCTTTGCTGTACTTTTACTATATGATCTGGTCTGATACACTTTCTGGTCACTAGCTTGCATCCACCATATGACCATTCCGACACCCCATGACGTGACTTCCAGAACCTGCTGATGCCTTCTGATACATGCGTCGTCCCATGGCTTGTTCCATATGCATAGTCCTCCTTTGTTAGCTCTCTAGGGCCCGTACCCTAGGATCACGCCATGTGTTGTAGCTCATAAACACCCTGTACTAGTATATAAGTCATGCCCTACCTAGCTTGTACAGTAGACTTGACTTCTTGTGTAATACCACATTGTCTTTGCCTCATGATCCCCATCTGACTTGCCTCTACGCTTGAGTCCCTGTCTTCACTTGCATTTGCGCTTGAACCTTGCCTCCCGCTATTATCCTTGTGTCCTTTGGGAGACCAAGTGATACTTGTTCACCATTGAACTGAGTCTTAACCGACTCACATGCTTCCAATCCCATTGACTTACGAGTACACGTCGTACTTAACGTCCCTCCTGTTTCCCTATCCCCCCCCCCCCACTCCCCCCCCCCCCCATCCCTCCCCCCCCTCTCCCCTCTCCCCCCCCCTTCCTATCCCTATCCCCCCTTCCCACATCCCCCTCCCCCATCCTCATATTCCCTCTCCCCTCCTCCCCCTATCCCCATATCCCCCTTCCCACATTCCCCTCCCCCATCCCCATATCCCCCTTCCATATTCCCTCCCCATCCCCATATCCCCTTCCATATTCCCTCCCCCATCCTCATATCCCCCATCCCATATTCCCCCTCCCATCCCCATATGTCACGGTACGCGAAGTGGACGCTTACTATACGGTGATGACTCCTTTAGTAAGTCGTAATGTGTCATGGACTCGAGTATCAGTCAGCGTAGTCGTACAGTATCACATGCCGATGTGGCATGACTCATTCCTAGGACAGCTGTAGTAGGGTTCGAGCTACTTACGCTACTAGTCGTACGGATTCGGGAGGAGCTTTAAAGCGTCCTCATACATGTATAAATAGTGGCTCGACAAGACCAAGATACGCCATCTTGGTCTTCTTCAATCACCACTTCTCTCTCTCTCTCTCACGCGTGTTTCGCTGTCTCCTTGAGCAAGACGTTCCTATCGATCGCCTAGTGACTCGAAGTGTCCTAGTGCTTAGTCATCAAGTGTCACGTTTCAAGAGACACCGTGTGCACGAACCTAGGTCACGTGACCTGTATACAAGACATTCGCTAAGTCGTGAACGCCCTTTCGCCGTCCAAGTCGGACTAACGCCTGTGGTGGCGTAACATTAAGACCAAGATCCCTCACCGTGGCGTTCACAACTCGAGATCAGTGGGAACTTTCAAACCTACTCCCTTGAACGAAGGGGAGATCGCAACGTACCAGTACAATTTCTAGGAGCAGCCAGGTGGAGAGAATACCGAGGGGAA